>JBAHVQ010000363.1:231184-274453 GCA_036872915.1 Nanipora kamurai | reverse complement strand
ATGTGGTGTTCAAACAATTGGCATGCTGCTGTAACTCATATTTGGTCATTAAACGTGGACTGACAATATGCCACCCAGCTTTTTGGTCAGCTTTTGAACAAAGGATATTGTAAAGAAAACACTTTTTTAAATGTACAAACAGATAAATTAACTTTATGGGAAAAAGTTTGCTCTTATGTCCAAGGCATTACTCCGGATCCCATCAGCAATGATGAGCATGTCAGAAAATACAATAACAAGCACTGGCCTAACACAAACTTAAATGATAAAAATTATACCACTCTCAAACCCCATGATTTAAACTAAGCTATTTCCTGGGTGGATGCAGGCTATCTTGAGAAAGGGTTCCAGATAGGGTAGTCGTAGTTTTGGTTTGGTTCAGTAGGTAATGATATCAATGCTTGCAAGGTTATTGATTAAAATGTATATTGGCTGGCTTTATTGCCCAAAATTTTTACCTCTCGGATGAGCTCTTCAGCCACTCTTGCATCAAAGAATGTAACAAATCCATATCTATAACAGATATTGTATTTATCATACAGTCATGCAGTTAACCCCTTTTCATCCCACCAGTCAGGTTCTCTGGAAAATTATTCTGTCTAATCTCAGCATCGCCAAGTTTGGCTCAAACACAAGCCCAATAGTTCTGATAGCACACTGGGTTGATGGTAAGAACATCTGCATATAGGCTGATGAATCACTTTAGATAACTTAATTTAAAATTTCCCCATAGAAGCCATCCTTATACCTCCCACACTTAGGAGAAGCAAGTGCGGAAATATTTTTAGTATTAACTTATATTTCACTGGGTATGAAAGTTACCCCGGTTTTAAACAACCAAACCCAGAGAATTAACAGCACTCGCTGCGGCTCATCACTTACTGGTATGTTCAAGTTGAATGGCAGAATCATCCAAAAGACATTATGGTCTTAGCATCACTATGCTTCTTCAGGCAACGATTAAAACTGAGAGTTAGCTTCAACTCTCTTTCTGGAATCACAGACTTGTTCTCTTACCCCTTTGGTCGTCCAGTTTTCATGTCCTCCACGATTCTTGTATCTTTAACCATCAAGTTTAACTCCTCAAACTGCAGTTGAAGCTTTATCTCATTCATCTACAGATAAATTGTACAAGTGAGCCTTTTTGGTAAACTTTAAACCAGACTACCATGAAGGAAGAGGAATATGGTTTTAGAGTACAGACTCCGTACTGCTGGCAGGATTTTTTTTTGAACAAAAAGTTAAACTAATTTTTAAACAAAATAACTATGTAAACTGCACAACTTTGAATATTAAATTCAATTAGACCATTACTATTACTTGTCATAGGAAACTTTTGAATCAGTCAGAAACAAGATGAAATTATTCATTTACATGCCTGGTATGTTTCAAACTGTTAATTCTTGGGAGGAAAATTATTGATCAGCAGACCAATAGCTTGAAAAAGAGTCATAACACAAAATAATTCCCATTTATTTAACAGTTAAGCTATTTTTGCCTCTTTCATCCTTGTATATTTTTTAATCTAATTACATCACATTGATAGTAATGATACATTTGTATTAAAATAATTTTAGATTATTTTGGGCTTTGGTTAATTTAAAAGCTATCTCCTGGCTTAATTTTTCTCACCAGACTTCCATTTCTGCCTGGTTCCTCCATCTGAAAGATTTTAACTTCTAGTTTCCAAATGTTTTTATGAAATGGTTTTCTTCAGTTCAGAAAATTAACAAAACACATCAGCGATAATATTTGATCCTTTCCCTTAACACTTTTCTAATATATATATATATCTTTTTTCTTTCTGCCCCTGTCTGTCACTTTCTATTGACAACTGTTCTCTCGTTGTCTCAGTCCATTAGCGTCCACTAATTAGCATTTCTTTTATCACTTCTCTCACCATCTATGTAACAGCTTAGCTATTTATGCCCCATACAAAGTTGTAATTCTATCACTCTGATGATGTTATGTGTCGTAACAAAACGTTAGCATTAAAATACATTTCAAAGTTATGTTTTGTTATGGCTCTGCTTAAAGCTATTTGCTGGGCAATATGTCTCACTCGACTTCTATTCCCACCTGGTTCCTCTATTGCCAAGATTTTGAATAACACAATCAATTTCTCCATTGATACTCACCCAGCTAGGTATACCACCAACAAAAACTCGATTAGTCACAATAATTCCTTCAGATGTAATGTGTTCCTACGCCAAAAGAAGGTTAATATAAAGTTACAATAAAAAAGCTTACATAACTTAAGCTGGTATAGGATGGGATGTTAACATTGACATCCTCTTGATTAATGATGTTAGTGCTACTCCGAGTGACGAACCATACCGGACAAGTAGAGAAAACTCTACTTGGCCCGGCAGGGATTCGAACCCGCGAGCTTCGATTTACTAGTCCAATGCTATACCAACTGAACCACCTGTGGCTTTTTAAATCTCCTAGGCAGCTGGTCTTTGTGACAACATACTTTACATCCCAGAGATTCAGATCCTCAAGATGTTTATATGCCTAAGAGATTTGCATGATAAATGTGTTCTGCAAGAGATAACAACTTCCAAAGAGACAGTGGATTAATTACTAAGAGACAATATATCTCACTGCCAGGGAAATACTGACCTGGGTAATTTTGACTAAAGGGGCTCAATCTAAAAATTTGCCCAACATTATTCTGTAACTAAAGCATCTCACTTTGCAAAATATAGGAGCTGGACAATTGGTACCTTTGAAAGGGGCCCTCCATACCTTCAAAGAGGGCCCTTGGTTCATTCGGTTAACCCGTCTATTGGAATTTTGCCTGGTGAGCCACTCTGTCCACCATGATAGGCCTGACATAGCAACAACATTGTTTACAGCTAATATTAAACTTTTTGAAAACTCTGTCATTAATTACAGTACAAATAGAGATAAAAAAGGATATTTTAATTTTAAAGTGATTGTTCACATAAACTAAGCATTTTACTAAAGAACTACTTACACAAATGTATTCTCATTTGAAAACAGACATGCCAGAAAACATATGTGCAGTTTCAGAGAGGGTAACTGGTGATGCAGCCACCCTAAGTAACCCCTGGGCCACACCAACCGGTGTAATTTAAATATGCGATGTTCGTGGAAGTTCACAGTCCAGGTTAGTGTAGTCTTGAGAAAGACTGTTGGTAGAAGTGACTGACGTTTCAACAGCGTTAGGGGCTTTCATCTTCAGAGTCATGTTCCCTTTTGACTCTGAAGATGAAAGCAGCTAAGGCTGTCGAAATGTCAGTCACTTCTACCAACAGTCTTTCTCAAGACTACACTAACCTGGACAATCAACTTCCACAAACATGTCATGATCTTCCCAGGTTCAAACCATTTACTTTATTAAATATGCTAATAAATTAGATGACTTCTTAATTGTACGCATACGAAATAACATTTTTAATTATTTCGGTCACACCCCCACTAAGCCCATATTTATGCCCCGACTAAATGAAGGAGAGCCAGCCCAGTATCTGAGCTGGCTTGCCAACCTGGCATCTTCTGAAGTTCATATTCTCACAGTTAATTACAAAAATGTCACCTCGGTTGCCCAGCTGGCTCGTTCATGTGTAGTTGAATTATTTTCATTTCAGTGGCTTACACTGTTTGGCAGGCTAGCCCGTTCAGTGAACTGGCCAGGCAAACAGGCCAGCTCGCCTGATGTAATCAGGGCCTTAATGTTGTTACAGTCGTGCCCTCTCTAATCATTTCTCTAATGTTGGCACCCCACAAATTAATGAAAGCCCCATCAAGGCCGCCCAACAAAATATGTGCTAGTTATTCAACTGACCTTAGCAATCACTTAAAAATTGACGTTGACTACATAGCGAAAATTCCAGCCCGGGTTGAAATTTTAGCGCGGTTGGTCCAACCCGGGCTGAAAATTGAAAAACGTGTGGATGTTCGGAACTCTGTCAACATTTCAAAATTAAAAAGGCTACTTTGCAATTACCGCGTAGGTTCACTGTCGATTTCAATTTCAGTCCGCGCTTAAATTTCTCACGTAATCGGGAATATTTCAAGCCTGGCTAACCAGGATCCACGTGGTGCACAAGTTTTCCGGAGGTTATTAAAACAAACTGCAAATAATAATGCGCGCGATTATTTGCGTCGCTGGAAGCTTTCCGTCGAGTATTAGATGTACACAATATGTTCACAATAGCCATACAAGTATTAGTTCTACAAGTATAAGTTCTTCTACAAGTATTAGTTCTTCTGATAGTTGAACGGTGATAAAATACCAAAGAGAAGAACTATCTATCAAGATAAACTGTCTGTTTATTTCGCCTAATTCGTCTTGACAGACTGTACGCTTGTTTCTTCTAAATATATGACAGGCGCATTAAATCAGAGACATGAAAAAATCAACATCCCCTTGCACAACAAGCCCTACAAATCCGGGACACATACGACGTAACGAACTATTGCTGTCTCATAGTTCGTCCCGTACAGTATAAATTATTGACCAGACTGATGATTCGTCTAGACTAATTATCCGTCTCTTCTACAGAGCAGTCTTAGTATTATCGACCGTCAATTTACTGCCAAATCAAAGTTTCTTAAGGCGATTGCCGAATCATGTTTTCTGATCGGATTACCAAGGCTTTGCCAACAGCGTCTCAAACCAAAGCAAAAGAGATACAAAACTGCATTAGATCCCCAATAGGTTAACCTTTCCATTTACTACTGCAATTCGTTAAAGGAATAGAAAGTTTTACGCATTTCTTGCGACCACCCACGCAGGACTTGTCGTAATCTTTTCCGCTTCGGACAATAGACCCCAATCAATACCCTTCAACTTCATTTCAATTTTCAAGTGTTCATATCATCAACATGGTTATTAAAAAGTCCAGACTTTTCTGCTGAACTTGGCACACGTGCGGCTGTTTTCGCTTTTGTAGCTGTCGAATTCTAAGGCTCTTTGAAAATTAAACTTTATGAAGTTTCAGCCTCCAACATACCAGTCTCACCAGAATACGCATCCACAGTAAAAAACCTATCACCGAACTACAGTTTTAACAAATGCGTTTTGACCTCTTCGCCGCTACCTTAAGTTCTGCTACATGCTGCCTTGTCAAGTTCAAAACATTTTCTAGCGTGTTCTTGGAGAACTGGATTTTTAGTAGTTTTTTTTCCCCATAGTAAACGTCAACGCGCAAAATAAGTAACGATCTTCATTAACCGAATTATTTTGAATCGCGCCGGATACGTTCTTGGAACGAAGCGTGGAAGTGTCTCAAATATTACACAAATGCTTAGAAAGTGTACGTCTTTGTCCAACCACGGATTTACAATAACTGTAGTCATCGATATTGTTTTTGCAAACACGGACTTAAATTTGGCTACATATGCCACGCGCCATACGTCAATTTACGCTTCCTTGTGCTCGCCTTGTGTCTGTGTCTGTAACAATTTTGGGTCCACAGTATGAGCCCCGTCGAATTTACGCCAAGCCTGACTGAAAGCTGTGAAAACCAACAGTTTGATTTGCACATGAAACCAGCCAAATGAAAACGGGGAAGAACTGCTAGATCATTACACAAATGCTTGGACAACAATTTCTTCATCAGTTCTGTTGGTCTACGGATAATTCAGTTCGCCATGCAATTTTCTCGTGTGAATCGCACAGGTAACCCAGTGGCGTACCCTGTCACGCTTGACTCACCGTCGTGTGTAATTTTCTCCAGTTGAAATCAACGCATATGAATGATATTACTGGGAACTCACGCACTTACTCGTAAATCGAAGTGATTAGGTGGAGATAGTACTTTTGTTAACATCCACTAGCACGGATAATATTTGAAGATTTCAGTGCCACACTGTCGTGAAGGACGATGCCAACCTTCGGAACCGTGTGTAGTCACAAACCAGTCGGTTGCTTTTCCGCCATTCACAGTCTGCAGGCAGGAAATTCCTAACCACCATATTGCCGTCTGTACCTCTGATGTCAGTGCGTTTGTCGCGACTTAGCGGGTCTACAGTGCAGACATGAGCAGAACATGAACACCGCAAAGTCTTCCGCTACTTCGTTTTATTTGACTGTACCCAACTACACTTGGGTACAGTCGAATAACTGAAAAAACACTAAACGAATTAATCAGCGATGCGCACGTTCACTGCATTATGCTGTAGCGAACTTATGTCAGGAGTGCGTCACCCATCCGAGGGCGCCCTCATCTATCTTGTCTCCCCCGTATCGAGGCCAATCCCATCCAAATATCTAAAAATTAAAGTTTCGATTCCATTTACAGTCCTGTTTCTACCAAAATGGTTCAGCTAGTTCATCTTGAGTTGCCCATCATCGTGGTGGGGAAAGCATAGGAAAATCTACTTCGGATTAAATCCGGTACTATAGTCACTGCCGTCGTCATTTCTTCTAATGGCAAACGTGAATGACGTGGGTCTTGGCGTTCCTTCAAACGTATTGCGCACGACTTTATAAATATTGCAGTAAACAATCGCGATTGTTGTTATGACCATTACGATGCTAGTAAATTCAATATATCTATAACTATTCTAGGAACTGGAAATCCATAAATCAAAAAAAAAAGAAGTGCCACATATTTAGGTCGATTTTCCGCCAAATGTCAAAGTGCAAGTAAAGTTCACAGCAACTACTAAAATCAAGTTTCAACTTGATTTCAAATATTTTGCATCAGACTCTTGCAGTAAATTCATGAAAATTTCTGCAAGTGACACAACTTTAACTCAGCACAGGTCAGCTTCACCACAACGGGTGATCACATCATAAATAGAGAAACTTTGCATAGATTCGAACAGGGAGGTAGCTATCTGAAAGTGCACAAGATAACTGATGACCTCATACAATTTTAACTAGCCAGAGGTCTATATGTTAAAGCAATTGCAGAGAAACCCTCGCGCAGTCAGCAAAATAAATCGCTGTTTAAAAAGATTTCCGTGCGTCTTTGTGGATGAGTACCTTCGCTTAGCGAAGAATAGTGTTGAACCACCACTGCCTTCGGGGTAACATTTCAATGACACAAGAACAGTCCACCTTTCTGGTTACTCAATTAAAAGCATTTTCGCTAGAAGTAAGAACTTCTCTTATTACATACCATAACGGTGAACTTCAATTCCTCTTGCCACGGCTACTCCTTGGACCTGCTGGGCGAACGAAGACTCGAAATACAAACAAAAACTTTCGCTGGCTAAGAACTTGGACGTTTGTTTGGCCACGCCCTGCTTTCGTCAAGATTTTTTGGTGCGATTGGCTGTTTTTGACAAGGATTGATTACACCATTAAAAAAAGAGATAGAGCAAGTGATAATGAGGACCTTGCAAAACAAACTCTTAGAATGCAGCTGAAATAAAGTAATTGCTAATTGTATACCTGACAGTGAAGCAACAGACCTGTCAGTCAATTGTGTTGAATGTTGCCTGCCACAAGCTTACGAGCATCACGTTGGTTTTATGAAATTGCTTCACCGTGACTACTTCAGTAATACCGAGCTACCGAAATCTAAAGGAAAAGTGGCTTAAAATACATGCGAAACACAGGTTAGGGAGGTTTTTCAACTTAAGTTCGGCGCCTCCCCTTCAAGGACCAAAAGTTTTTTGAGCGTTAGGGAAAATCCGGCGTTAATTACTGATTAATCTTCGGTGTACGTTTCAACTTCCGGACTAACGTAAACAAAAAATCATAGCCAAGACTCTCGTCTTTCCATTTGACAGCTGAACGGAGACTGTTCCCTACTGGTATTTTTATAACAAACTCCTTAACTTTGTTTCGACAGTCGAATGGCAGAAAAAGTTCCTAAAATTACCATGGTTTTCTTAAAAAAAATTGAATCAACCTTCAGATCAAGTTGATTCGCTTTGGACGCGACACAACTCACCACTAAATGTTTCTTAAACACAGTATGTAAACACAGCCAGATGTACGTGGCTGATTCATTTTGTTTCAGGACGTTTGCATCTACAATATTTCGGTAAATATGCATGTAGTTCTATCTTTGCACATGGCAACGTGGAGATTGGAGTAGTTCAGGAGGTGTTATTCACTTCTTGATTGAATTTACTGTTCAATAGTTAATGAAACTAGGATAACGAGAAGACCATGAAGTTGGTCAGGTTCTAGAGTGGTAGATAAAAAAAAGTCAAGATCACATGAATGCCGAAGGTTTCCTGGAAATTTACTTCTTCGGCTGGCTTTCGTTTTAATATGAATTTATTCGAAGTTACTGTTGCACATGAAATAGGCAGCTGGAGGTAATGCTAAGCTGCATGACTGGGTGAAGAAAGTGCCAAAACATATTCGCATAATCTGTCCAGCCGTCTCAGCCTTGGGACATGGGGATAATTTACATTTAGTGGATAATTCACAGCAAAATCGTTCATGATAACAATTTTCTAAGCAGATCACCGTGAAGTTTTTGTAAAGATATCGTATATAGAGAAAATATAACAAAGCTCCGATGCCATTATATTTATGATAGTTCTATGTCTACCCGTTCTCCTAGGCTAATATTCTCCGCACTATCTGTATTACCATTTTGAAATTAGAAATGACCCTAAATGACGGTCGCAATGACGTCGATTGTAAAAATAGAAGCTGCAGGGAATCACCTTGTTGCTATTCATAGAGGTTGACGTCCACCGACCCCACCCTGCAGATGTCAAATGCAACCATGTGATGGAACCAAAACTCGCCATGGGTATTTATAAACTGGGGTCGTCGACCCCACCCAGTCGTGCTACCTCAGGCACGTGAGGTCATCGACCTACAGTATCCGTGCAAAGCTACTTGAAATACAAACAAAAATATCTGATTGTTTTCAAGTTTAGTTAAAAAAGGGTCTATTCTTGAAAAAGATGTTGACGTTTCGAATATGCTACATATAGACCTTAGGGGAACTCACAACTTTTCTGAGTTTTCACAAAGCTTGAAGAACGAGCCTTTCTTTGTTTATATCCAAGCTTGCAAACACCTACACTCTCTACGCTCTTTAGATTGAGTTTGCTCGTATATATAGACCTTTGTCACAAAGACGGCGGAGTGCATGGAAACGAAGCTCAAAACAATTTCTGGGAAAGCTCTTACATGGACGTCGACACGGAGATCTCTGCTTCTGAACATATTTCACAGTTATTTGTGTCAAAACGCAGAGATTTTCTCTCCGGCAGCCACGCGAGTATTTTCCTGAACTTGTTTTGACCCAACAGCCTCGTTTCCGAGCAGGCCGCCATCTTAATGCAAAAGATTTACAGAGTTCTAGGTAAAACAGTATGGTCAAAATCAGTCAAAACGGGATTGACCGTTTTTCTCAAACACCAGTTTAAAACCTGTGAGTTGAATCAGAGACTCACCTTTCTGGGTGCGATCTATCTATAGTCCTATTTGGAAACTCAAATTTCGAGTCAATAGGACCAGAATAGTTTATTTTATTTTGACATTTGGAAATGAAATACATCAACATTCCCAAAAGAATTTCAGTAATTCTGAAGGAAAGGAGTGGGTGAACGAAATACTGAATGTCCAATTGTTTTAACGACGTGCTATAGTGGTATAGAGCGTTATCACATGACGTCACAGTCGCCATGTTGGTGTTTTGATTATCATCCTTTATTACGTACCCCAATATGGCCACTTGTTACTGGAGTCTCAGGGGACTGAGAAAAAAGCTCTATACGGAACAATGAACTAATTACTACTGCAGACAACATGAATGTTTTACTCAAAATGTGTTTCCAAATGCTATTGTGGAAAAATGTTTCAAAATTTTTAACCTTCTGACATGCCTAAGATTTTTGCACAGCAGTGAAGGGGAAAAAGGCTCCATTCGGGGACGAGGGGTAAGGCCCCGGGAACATGTTGTGGCCCTATGTCCATTTTATTGACGGTCACTTGATTGCGCCATTTGTGGTACTATGTCCATTTTATTGACGGTCACTGATTGCGCCATTTGTCATTGGGACGGTCAGTTGTTATATTGGAAAATATCCACGAGGATTTCAGAAAATCACGTTTATTGATTAAATAAGTGCCTTTTGAACATGTGATGCAAAGTTATTTCGGAACAAAGTACACGCCACAGGGGATTAGTCGCCGCAACACAACACTGGCAAATGTCCTAGCTGGGCCTGGCAGGGTCGATTATTACTCCAGTAGACTTTTTTATAAAGGCTGCGTTAAAAATGAATTACAGACATCAATAATAAAAGGATCAATATTGCCCGAAAGAAAGGAGGAATGGGGGAATGGGGGAGGTGAATCTGGGAGGGGAAAGAAAGAGAGGAAGAAAGAGCGACAGAAAAGATGTTCAGGGGAAGGGAAGGATAGACTGGAATAGAAAAGAACAGAACAGAACAGCACAGCATAGCATAGCATAGCATAGCATAGCATAGCATAGCATAGCATAGAATAGAATAGAATGGAATAGCATAGGGGAGAAGATAAGAGGAGAAGAAGAGTCAGTAAGAGAGAGAAAGGTGAAACATGGAGTGAATCGTGACCACACCCACACTATAATGGCGAGGATCGACTGATCAGTAGACCTCCCTTACTATGGTCCTGGGCTCGAGAGCCCTAATTAAAAGTCACACTTCGCATTTGTTTCCCCTCAAAACGCATACACAATCGGTGTCGATATAAAGGAAGAAACAAACTCCGAACAATAGATATCTCATTGATATCATGATATCTATTGATATCATCAATAGATATCATTGATAACTCAAGATATGAGCTAAAATCAAGAGAGTTAAAATGAAATTGTGGTATTTCATTGTGAAATATGAAATTGTGATATTATATCATCAGACAGACCGTCTTGTCATCAGTCTGTTTTAGCTTGCTGTACCCTAATGCTCTGAACTTCTATACTATTTTTTGCTTTGGTACTTGTTACTTATACTTGTACTTATCAGTTGTATTTATTACTTTGTACTTCTATACATTTGTACTTTTGTATTATAGTACTAGATACTACTTTTTTATACACATTATCTCAGTACATTTCTACAATGTTTGATTGTTTGACTAACACCGGGTTCAATTTACTTGAACTGATACCGGGAGTGAAATTGTACTCCCTCCATTTCTATCATGTTCTGAGTCGGCGCTGCCAGTTCAATACGACAGAACAGTGTCGCCAAGCGACACAGCGACGACACAGACACCAGCCTTACGTCGTACCATACGAGACAATATTTCTTGCGATTTGCAACGCAACGATGTTGCGGACAAGGTGAAGGAAAAGTTCAACCGTCTTCTATTTTCCGCAACGCTACACGACTAGTTGCAGCGTGTTGCACCCCTTCTTGCAATGCTGCGAAAAAGAGCCAATTACAGCCGCAACTAAGACCGATGAATTGCAGGTTGAATTTGCGAATGTCTGACATCCGCTGGACAACACACATGCCTCGTGAAACATGGTTATTTGCCAGCTTTAGTCACCTTTTGAGCAAACGTTACACTTTCTTAACTGTTATTCATCGAGTTCCAAATCATTGCTTTGTACAATTTACAACACTATGGAATGGGTAGCCTTTGTATTCACTTCCGAAGTAGCTTAATTCGATATATAAATAAATTTTTAAAAATTTTTTATCATGAAAATTTTTGAGTGCAAGTCGCGGTGGCAAATCCGCTTATAAAATGTCCAACAGCAACATCTGTTGGATTAAAACACCTTAACAAATGCATCTCTCAAACCTCAGAGCTCAACCTCAAAAGCTGACTGCTATCCACTCATCAAGTTACAAGCAGAAATCGACCTGCGAAAAAGATGTGCATGTAAACGGCAGAAAATTCAGGATCATTCATTCCGCTTTCTTTTCGACCTCCTCTGGTTTTGAAGCGAAGGCATCCATGAGACGTAGGTGGAGATCTAAGAAGATGAACGTGCCAGTAAAGACAAGAAAGGTAGAAAGCCAATGGTAAATGGAGAACGGGTTGTTGAAGTAGAAAATGGAAACCATGAGGCTGAGGAACTTGCGTAGTGTAACGACCAGAGTGACAGAAAGCGACGTGAATTCAGTGGTAAGGACAAATACACTTCGGATGCAAATGAACTGCGTGACACAGTTTCCAAAGATGAAGAACCACATTCTAGGCAGGTAGAAGTTTACACCGTAAAATACAAATGGTTCTGGCAAAAGAATGAAGACATTGATAATGAGGATTGAATACTGAGAAAAAAAATAATGAAGAGCCAGCGTTCAGCCACATCGCAGGATCAAAAAATTATGCTCCGCTTGACAACGCATCAAATAGGATTTCTACGAACACGATATTAGCATGCAAATTTGCACGCAAGACGTTTGCACGGAACTATTGCACGCGGGTTGACAGGAAGAACGGTATTGACACTCACGGTACCACGCTTGATATCGGTACAGATTTAATTACCCGCATGTGTGCACGGCACTTGCACTAGAATCACCAATAAAGGGATTTTCGTGAATGTCATTTGCACGAGTTGCGTTTAAACATGACATCTTCTCTTATACGTGTATTGTCACAAAAGAAATTTAATATGTTATATGGGTGATTTAAAGGAAAGACAGGATATCTGAGTGTATGTCAGATGAATGACGATTGACGCCAAGGAAGCTATATCGAAACACAATTCATATTCCTCTCTTTCGTCCACATGATTTCAGCTACAAAGAGGATCCCCGTGAAAAGAAATTTTGCAAAAGACGTTTTTCCATGTTCGCATGGTAGTTGTTTGTTCACCAGGGGCCGGTAGCTAAGTTGTAACCAGTGAACAACGTTATTCAAGCACCGAAAAACTGAACTTAAATTTTATTCACTCAATGTGGATAAAATGTGATCTCTATTACTTGTTAATCCCAATTATCACCCTCTTAAGCTCTTAATTATCTTCTCAGCATGTAAATAAGCGATGACATCATCTTCTATGCATATATAGATCTCAGCATGTTTTGTAAACTTAGTTGGTTTGGTAATGACTTTGTAATAAAGTCGAAATATTACCGCACCTGCCTTCGTCTTGTTTTAACTTGTATCTCAAGTTTCAAGATGCTAATTTTCAGATTATGTTTTATACTTTATTTTTTAAAATTGTCGGCTGGTTATGGTTTTTGAACGTGGATATGTCCGCTGGATAGTTCTACTGGGTAGATAAAATTTATGTTTGGTTTTTCAATGCACCGATAATGCCACTCACTAATTCAGAGTTAAATCCAGAACCAGCCGACAACTTAAAGTAATAAATGAAGAAACAAACTACGAACAATAGTGCCATCTTGATAACTCAAGATATGAGCTAAAATCAAGAGGGTTACAATGACATTGTGATTTTATTGTAACTCCCGACAGATCAAGACGAAATATCACAATTTCATTGTAACTCTCTTGATTTTAGCTCAGATCTTGAGTTATCAAGATGATACTATTGTTCGGAGTTTGTTTCTTCCTTTAATTCAGACTTACCCACCGGATAAGCTATCCAGGCTTTGAACAACTGACCCTGGCATTTCTCTGCCCTACGATAATGATATTAGTCTACGTGCGAGGTATTTGCTAGTTTAAATGCTTTTTCTGAATAGCCAAAAGTTAACTGTTTACATATAGGATATCTGCACGTCCACAAGGGAATGACTGACTTAAAAAATTCCTTGCACACGACAGATGCCGGCTTATGGGGTACTGTTTTGCCCACAAGATTTTTATAACCCTACAAAGTAAGTGTTTGCAGGCAACATATTTCGTTGCCTACAAGATGGTTGCTGTATCATTACGATTTTACAAGCCCAAAAGATATCGTTTGACGACAGCGGATTTGTTCGCCACAGATACTTGTTCCTTACAACGCATTTGCTTGCAAACACATGAGATATTTACTGAAAGGACAATCACATCCAAACATGTTCGTATGCCAACAGTATATTTCCTCCATCATGTACAAGGTATCAATTTGTTTGACAGGTATTTGTTTGCCCATAAGGTATTTGCTTTTCTCTAAGATATTTGCCCACGACTATCTGCTTTCTTGTGAGTCATTTGCTTTATTACATACATAAAAATTTGCTCACGAGAAATTGTTTTACCACAACATACTGAGATGTCAGACGATATGTGAACATTCGTAGCACTCAAATTCTCAGAAAATGTTTTTGAACCCTGAAGCAGAGGGAACCGTGAGCTTTTGATTGGCTTTGAGACACTGTAATCATTAATCCACCGAGGGTTACAAATGTGCTTGGCTATGTTGAGGATATTCGTGCTGCCTAAGCGATAGCTCCATATGCATGTAATTCTAAATCAACGTCATGAATGTTGTGCTTAAATGCAATGTTTGAGCAAGTTTGCGGAAATAAATGCTCGGCCTCAAGGTATCTGCTAACTCATACGACGCTCGCTTGCGAGCAGGATACCCGCTGACTCGATGTTCCTTTCGCAAAAAGGCTTTTTTAACGACTTTTTCTTATTCATCGAACAGTTCAGAACATCGTTCATTTAAGCGTTTTTATGGGTAAATTTAGCCTAAGAGGTCCGCACTTTTCCAGTACGGACCGCTCGTTAATCAATCAGGAAGGGTAATCTGCTAGGATTCCGCACCAGGAATAACAAGAAAATATGTTTTCCTGCCCTAACTACTCGATGTTTTTTCGTGCGTTGATTAGTTACATGCTGGTTGAATGTTGATTTACTACGATTATTTTTTTTCTAAAATTAGTTAAGACGCAAACTAAAAAAGTGATAACAAAACGTACCTGAAGCATTGTAGATTAAAATATGTCGATAAATATCCCGTGATAAGAGGAGAAATACTGGAAGGGGTAAACAGTGCTACAAAAAAAACCTTCGAGTTAAATGAATTTTAAAAATAAAAATACAGTCGCTGATATAAAGTACAGAAAACAAAATCCAACTGTCAACTTAGTCCCGTATCTAACACCGGATCATTGCCGTAACAAACTCAGAAATCAATGGACCTTATAGGAGATCCCATAGCAGTTGTTTCACAGATTAATAGCGTCCAACTTAAAAAAAAAACACAGCACCTAAATCTACAGGGACTGTATGACAGCATTTTGGGCAGTTGGGTACTTCATAAACATAAAAAATAGTTAGGCAAAGCTGTTCAAGAATTATTGATTCGTAGTCTATACTTTTGAGTCCACAGCGGGCCACTGGAAGCGTCAGGCTAGTTAACATCTTGAGAAAATTTGTCTTTTTACCAAAAGAAATAAACCAGTTCCGAGAACGCAATCACGAGCCTAGTTTTATACAAGTCTAGACTGTGATCACGAAAAACTACATTAGAACTAAATTAATTTTGTATTAGCAGCTTACAGAATAAAATAATGCTTCGGCCGGGTGCTTTCCATACTCTTTGTAAAGTACCTCCTAAAAGACGACAAAGAATTCAGTGAACAGAGAGGAAATAAGGCAGGTAGATAGACAGAAAAACAGACAGATACACAGACTGGTGTCACAGAAACAAATGACCTTCCCATCAGAAACTGAACCTTATCCTCATCCAAATCAAAACTATCATCGTAATCTTAATAATAAGGCTATTTATGACTCAAATCCCAACTCTAACATTGTTCGCTACGTGGGTCGGTCATCCCTGAGGTGAGTCGCCAGCAAAACAGGGGATTGACAGGGGATTGATACCCCTGAGTTACTGCTAACTTTTAGGTGACTGCAAGTCACTTAGTCCAGCGGTGATTCACACCAATGACGACCGGTAAACCAACAGGCGTCCCTCGTGTTGAAAATAGTACTTAGATTTCAACGTTCCACAACTGTCTAGGGAGCCTTGCTTCCATACCCCCGACTGGAATTCCCTTTCTATTCAGGATCCTCCCTCAGTAAAATCCTGGTTGCACAAGCGACGCCTTCGAAACAGGATTACATATCAAATAAACTCAGAGTATTTTTCACAATTTCACAACTTTTTAAGGGCGAACTTAAAAAGGTCAGGCTGTTAAGCTTCTTTATCATAATTTTCAAGTGGCTTTCTTTCTCCAATTTTATTTTATGGCACTTCAGTCTTGTGTGAATAAGCCATTCCAACAAATCTTAACTAAAGTGTCACTTTTACACCCAGTTTGGATCATACCTGATATATTCCCAGTCGAGATGTGCTCAGCAAAGAGACGATTAATAAAAGCACCCCTGAAGAAAAAAACAATATCTGCGTAGGTGAATTTGGACACGAAAAACAAAAACAAACTTGGTTCAAAACCAAACTCTGTTCATTGGTACGGGTGGAATATCTGGCTTGGTTTCTCTTCAGTAGGTACTACGGAAAGAAAGCCTGCGGTTATGATAGATAATCAAAAGGGTTGAGAAACTGCCGGAACTTTAGAATGGAGAAACTGACGTTTCGAGCGAAGGCCCTTCGTCGGAGTGAAACGTAAAACGACTTCACTCCGACGAAGGGACTTCGCTCGAAACTCCACTCGTAAGTTCCAGCAGTTTCCCAACCCTTTTAACTATCTAGAAGCCGTTTAATACTGCCGACGGAGCACTCTTCTTTTATACCATTGTGTGGTTAAGATATCTTGTCAAATCCTCTGCGCATGAAAGCGGAATCGTAACGTAAAAGTTTTAAATACCGAAGAACATTGATTTTCTAAGATAAATTTATCTTATCGAGTTTGTTCTCATGAACAGTAATTATATGCTTTTCCTTTGCGTCAGTCGAGAATCTCCCTTTACAGCAACTACATGTAGTCTTCAAGAGGATTCCCTTCACTCGGAGTAAAGTCTCATGACATCCTTCCCAGCCAATGAACTCGGTTTCAGTTTATAGTTCTAATTCCACTCCAGTCTGTTTTTACCTCCCTTAAGCTGAGCTTATCCATTCTAACAACCCTCATTTAGGAAATAAATTATCATGGTGCTTAGGTGAGCGCTAGGGTTGACATATTTTTAGCCATTGTGGCTAAATAAAGGTCATTTTCGTTAGCCACTTGGCTTTCAACTAGTATATTGTAATCATTTACATTAACTTTAAAACCGACCGAGATGATTCGAGATACTCCGGTGTGGAAACGAAAAGCGGGAAGTTAAGCACATCAAGCAGGGCAATAGTAAAATTAGTTACCATTGCTTCGTCTTAAGATTTATTCATTTAAATTGATTTTATGAACCATGATATCTTGTACTTTGCCTCTTTAACTCTTTAACGCTCAGCAGCAAAAGAACAAACGGGAAAACCAAGTAAAGACACTGACAAAACAAACAACAAAAGAAAAATATTTTAAGGGTTAAAGGGTTAAATTACGTTCATCATTGTGGCGATTATGAAACAACTTTGTTTCGCCACTAGCGAAAATTGTTCACCATTAGCGACAGTGGCGAGTTATAGCGCGCACAGGGAGCTCAACTATTGCGTGAGGGTAGGCGTTTCTTTCATTGATGAGTAAAATCATCCAGAGTTTGCCAGAGCGAAGTGCTAAGTGTGGCTATCGACAGGAAAGACTTACTGAACGAAGTACAGTAAATTGTCATCTGACAAAAGTTGTCTTACCTACACACATCCACATTACGTCAACAGCGCTATCCCCAGTTGATCCCACCAGTTTACTGCTGTCCTAAAATGTCCAATCAGCAAGTATTATTTCACAGTAGCAGAAAAAGTTTATAAAATGCAAAAGATTACAAGTTCTTTCAAATCGCCTAGACACTGGAAAGACGAAAAGAGATGCAAAGAAGTGGAAACAAAATTAATAATCATTTTCTTCGTCAAGGATGCCGGAGCCCGGGAGCTGCGACGCTTTAGCACTAAACTTTTCTCCAAAAGTGTCTTTCGAAAGTATGAAGCACAGAAAAAAAGATTCAAAAGCATCAAAAGTTTCCATGTTTGCTGTCGAGTTATATTTTTCAGTTGTTCAACTATGTTGTTTTATAGGGAAATTAAGTCAAGTGTTCCTATTTTGAGTTTCTAACTTGGTTGGAATATTCATTGATTACCTTTGCAAACTTGTAAAATGTCATTGCAAGTTTCGTAGAACATTTGCAAATGTTTCTAGGAGCATTTTCCTACATCCCTAACTTCCTTATTAAATTTCCTAACTTCCTGCTCTGTTTTACGCATCGCAATTGGTGGATTATTTTTGTAAGCCGGGAAAGTTACAATGAAATTCTTAAGTACATTAAAACAACACACTGGTAAACTTACTAGGCTCTTTGCTGATACTATGGTAGATATAGAAATTCCAACGGTGATCATTATCACGGCAAAATATGTAGTAACCTTGTAACTATATGAAAACATCAATAGAAATACAAGCATCAACAGGCACGATATGTTGAGCAAAGTTTATAGAACACCATTGGTTGTGGGATGGTGTCTATTTAGTGAGAATGACGGTTGTCTGGAAAGAAATAAAGTAATGAAATGATGAAATTGTACTGAGAAAGTTTTTTTCTGGAATGCATCACCTGTCCTGTTTGTGTCTAAAAAAAATGTGAATATCTCTCTAAATATATTTTACATTATGAACTAAATATCCCCCAGATGTCCTCTACTCAGTATAAAGTTTAGCATAAGCCAAAATACTGTAAGATATCTACCACAGAGCACCTGTGGGTGAAACAGTTAAAAATATACAATAACCTATAAGATACCAAAGAGCCACCAGTGGCTTTCGTATCTTACTTAGGCCAATGAAAAACATTATACAGCATAGGGGAAATAATATCTTGTCAAAAGGATAATCATATTGTGTTAATATTTAACAATAACAACGATTTAACAATGATATTTGCTTATAAATATCTCATGTTTATCATGCTTCTTCTGTAGTTATATGCACACTTTTAAAGATAGAACAAAAATAGAAATGCCCATAAATGGAGACTGTTTGGTGTACTAATTACCTCCAGTAAACATAGAAACTGTAGGGTGTTAATTCAACTAAATGTAAGTCTAACTGGAAGTCAAACTATACTCATAAAGCCCAATTCATAGTTTAAGTTTTAAATGGATTTGTATTATGTTAATTTGAAGGAAACCATTCCAATAAGATATTAAGCATTGAGTTTATCACAAATTTTAGCATCTTACGACAGTTGTCAGAGAAGCGTTGGTTAGTAAATTCAGCACACAATTTTGAAATTAATGCAAGATTTATGTCTTCAGCTTTACACTTTTAGAATGTTCAGTTGAGCTTAACAATTGCTGTAGCTGAAATAGAATAAAATGCACACAAACCTTCTTTTCAAGATAATTTTTCCTAAGATAAGGCTTGAAACTAGTGAACCCTACAAAAAAGGAAATATATGTACTGTACAGTTAATGTCTAATCATTGAAAAAAATCAAAAACGTTTACCCAAAAGGGCTGCCAGACATTTTCTTGGGGCAAAAGCCTTGTTTCTATCTAAAGATTTAAAGAAGTGTGGCATACCAGAAAGAATTTCAAAGATTGTTTTTGAAATTTTATATTTATAACTACATATCTGTTCAACAAACCACAAAGCTTAAAGTCTTGCCATTTTGTCTCTACCCAGTTCGTTTTTCCAAATTTAGTAAAGCCCAGGAAGCCTTAGACAAGTTGTTTTAATGCACCTTTTCCTGTTTTGATGTAATCAGGAATGTGTTCCTCCATTTAAAGTTACTCTGACAATGGTCGCATGATCTAGCAAATGTGAATGTAAGAATACCTGCAATACTAAAAAGCAACTTACCGATCTAAATATCATATGAAGAGGCACTGGAATGTGGAAATTTAGGGAAATATTATTCAAAAGACTAACAATTATAAAATAAGACACCATAGTTCCATAACATCTGTAAAAAAAATTGAAGTATTGTTTAATAAGTTGAACCAAATTCTTGATCCATTCAAAGCTCTAAAGTGTACATGTAGTACAGTATATGTGTACAGTAAATGCTATTGAAGCAAATCAAATGTTAAGGAGTATTAAGACTAATAACTGAACTTTCATGATGTAATGATAATTTTTGCATATCTTATGGTATTCTTAAAGCCCTTTCAGCTGGACCTTATTTTCACACCACTTTTTGATAGTTGGGCACCAGAGGTAAATCTGATTATAGTGGATTTGTAATGGAAAAAACTGTTCAATTTGCCCACTGTCATGTGACCAACCACACATTCTACTGTATGTCTAGTAATTCTATAATTTAACTCCAATCAAACCACCAGGTGATCTCGAAACACAAAAGTGGACCAGGACTAGTTGTCAAATAGAATTCCATTTTCAATTTTAAACTAGTTATATACAGTAGTATCTCGAGAACTACATAAAATTCTGTTCTTAAATTTGTGAAGGAAATACCTTTCACTTTACTGAATGCTGACACAAAGTTTCAAACAGTTTCACAAAAGACACAGAACATTGTAATCGACTAAAGATATAAGACTGGATTTCTACTGTGTTGCTAGTCCCAGGTCATTTGGTTGTGATCAGATCATCTAGCAGTAATAACTAAATAATACCTTGGGTACAGAACTGAATACTTTCAGGAGCCTCCTCAATTCCTGGAGACATCTCTACTAGTACTGGTCATCAAAAACTAACAACTCTAACATAGATATTCATATCCTATGGAGACCAACCATTCAATATACATGGTATTACAGTTAGTCTAATTTTTTTTTTTTACCTTATTGGAATAACTGGTCTAACTTGAAGACATCGTGTTGTGAAAAAGAAACCATAAATAGCAATAAATAAAAACTGCAAGAATGTAATAATGTTGCCAGAACTTGGTACCTCCCTGCAAAAAAAATTATTTGAATTCATTTATAAAGTTGGTGGCTAATAATATATAGCATGCTTTCTATGCCTCATACTGTGAACAAAACAACAGAGGACGTTCGTCAAGCTCGTTTACTCAAAAAAACGATTTCTGAGCCCTAGACGGGAGCCCTAAACCTGCAGTCAAGCTCACCATCTGAGTCGTAGTGGCTCAATGGTTACAGCGTCTCACCGGTCACCAAAAGGTTGCAGGTTTGATTCCCATCTAGGGCTCAGAAATCGTTTTTCTGAGTAAACGAGCTTGACGAATGTCCTCTGTTGTTCTGATATTTACCAAGCTCCCACATGAGCAGGCTTTCCACTCAGTGTTTAAGTATAGTGAACAAAATTACACAAGTAATTCACTAAGTTTGTGACACTGTAACAAAAGATTACTGAAAATAAAATTAATTTTATAATCAACAGCCACATCAAACATACAAGTGGAGTTTAGAAATTCATATATACCAGTATACCAAACATATCAATAGTTGTTATTGCAGTGGTTGACTGTTTGACATGTAAGTTAGGCAAAGTGGTCATTTCAGCACTGTTCAGACTCTCTCATCTCATTTGCATGCTCTTGAAACATGCACATTTAACAAAATGCTCAACTGTAACAACCAATTATATGACCAGGGTGACCTGCAGGCTATTGTCCCTTAAATTTTTACTTGACTAATCACACAATTTTAAAATCTTCAAATAACTCAGTCATACTCCAAAAGCTTAAAATATGTAATTTCTTAAATAAGCTTTTCTCCCAGGGTAGAAATTTCCTGTAGCCATGCAACATGTTACCAGTAGCCCACCCCATACATTTAGGTTTGGCCAGTGGGGTGACAATTTTCCATGGGTGTAGAATGTAATCATAACCCAAATCCTAAGGCCCTGTTTACATGAAGAGAAGCTGTTTATGGTGGGAGGGTTACCCTAGCCCCCAAATAACCTTGGGCAAGATAACTTTAAAAAATTTCTTTATAAATTAGAGAGAACTATTTACATAAGAAGTTGTAGAGTTTTCTTGGGTGGTAGGGTGACTCTTTTTGCCATGTAAACAATTTGTCCCTGGTAAGAGGGACAACTATGGTACTGTATGCTGGACATTGTTTTGAAATTGACACCATGGCATTGGTTTAAGTTGCCTTGGCTAAGACAGTCAACCTGATAGCCAGGAAAACTTTCTTTCATATAAATGGTAAGTAATAGTTACCTCAGTGAAACATGTGTATCCTCCTACCAGGAACAACTTCTTGCCTGAAAACAGGGTCAAACGCCCTAACCCTCTCTATTCAGGCAGTGCCTTGTTATGTCCGCCATCTTTATTGATTTTCATGTCTGTTTTTATCATGTTTATTGATTTTCATGTCATCAATTGCCATGACTGTTCGCTTTGAACCAGTACGAAAAAGCTGCAAGTCCTTTGTACTGACTCCCTACAATTATTTTTCTTGTTTGTAGATGTACTTTAGAAAGAACAAAAAAATGATGCGGGTGTTCTCTTTGATCGAGTCGATACACATCTCATGACAACAAATATTACAATTTACCGGTGTTACGGTGTGTCGTGGCGGGTCTAGACTCCACCACTATGCCGTGTCAACCCCTTCAATGTTCTCAGTATTCGACACGTTTTGGTCACTGGCTTGGCGTTTGACCGCAAACTTCGCAATCAACGACCGGTGTTCGAAAAATTCCCTTTCCGCCGAGGTCTTATCATGTGCGGCACCCTTATTCCCTAGTTTCCTGGTGAAATTCTGGCCATATGTTCAGAAAAGTCACTATTGCGGCACTCTGGTCCTGACAGAATGCCGCCGGAGATTTGCCATCCTCTGCCATATTGTTTCTGACGACCAAGCGAGACCAATTACCCAAAGCCTCATTTATTTTAAAGATGCACTCACCTGACTATGGCTTCCAGGAAAACATTGTTACCTATACATCCACCAAAAACTAAAAAGACAGCAAATGCTTGATACAATTGCATTTTATTTCACACACGTGCCGGTCTGTCTTTAAATACAAAACAGGAAGCAGGAACATGCAGGTCGTCCATGATCGAGGTTAGAGCAAACCTGGGAACCAACTTCACTAGACTACAGCAACCGCACTGGAAGGTTCTTCGAGTGAAGGAAACACTTTCAACCAGATCATCTACTGTACACAACTAGATGCTTTCAATGCTGTTAATTGATTTCAAATTTTTGTCAAGCTTATTGTAACTGCTGTTCAGTACTGTACTAAGTAATAAAATTTATGCAAGTCTTAGTCAAAGCATGTAGTATAATGAGTAATCCCACTTGCTCGTATCGGGTGGGACCACCATAATTTGCTACCATACGATACAATTAGATAGGGCTTATGACATGTCGCGCCCATTTTTATCGGAAACTAATTCAAAAATATTTGTAAAGTTTGAAAGAAATTAAGAAAACAGGATGAATGTCTTAGGCACCTACCTAGGGTCGGTATGTTTTGTTCAACGATTTGTGTGGACTTTTTCCTTTGCATGCAAGCGGTTGCCAAGCAGCGTAAAAACCAGCCTTACGAATGAAATGTAATGAAAGCATCGAATAATAAGACACTGAAGCTTTCATCCCATTTCTCTACTTTGTTTCAAATTTCCGACCTTTACTAATTTGAACTAGCTCATTCCCATTACGTTATCCAGTAGTGTAGTCAACAGTCGAACGCGACAGGCAAGCAGCTGACCACTATGGTCACAGATAATGAAAAGGGTTGAGAAACTGTCGGAACTTAAGAATGGAGAAACTGACACAAGCCATTCAAAACTACCGACACAAAATTCTATTTTTATATCACTATGGCCACATGGCTAGTCATCCCTTGCAGGCGCAAGGGTTCTTACCGTCCACAAGTTAAATCGTCCGGCGTTAGACAGTGCAAAAGGATAAACTTGTCACACACAACACCACGTGCACGAAATGCTTCACCCTTTTGCGGTCAATTGTTTTCAAGATCTTTTATTTAGGCCAATCCACTTAATATGTGATTCTGTGTGATATTTTCATTTAAGATCGAGAGAGGGCTCCTACGTGAAAAGGAACTACATCTCTTTGCCACTTTTACCAAAAACTAACCCTCCTGCAATCTATAGCCCACGTGCAGGTGGACCGATGTGGGTGGGACTCTAACCTGCGATCACGCTTTTCTTTCCATTATGTTACCCCATCCGCCGCTCAAGGTTTAATTAAAACTACAGCAACTCGTGGAAAAGGGAAGGTCTCTTTTAAGACATAATAATAAGTGTAGAAAAGCTAAAGGAAGCAGAGGTTTATCCAAGAATTAAGCCAACAACTTCAAGTTTCTTACCGTTTCGGTATTTAAAAACATGTAAAGAAGTTGTTCCTGGTTACGTGGGAAAAGTTGTTCATTTAATATATCATACACGAGAAGGAGCGTTTCATCAGGATATCCAAACACTGAAAGTTTGTTGAAAACCGAGGCGATAGCAGAGGATTTTTAAAACCTTCCAGGTGTTTGGATACCTGATGAAACACGTCTCAAAAGAATCGGTATTTGAGGATAAATCGAGCCGAAAGTTGGCTTAATTTATGTAATTTCTTCCTCAGGTATCCAGACAACGTCTCAGCAATGGGTTCCTTTGTGTTTTGTTCATGAATTATTAATGAATTAATCAGAAACACTTTTGATTCCCGCTCTCGATTTCTGTTTTGGAAACGTTGTTTTGTCGTTTCCCCACTCGAGAAACTGTGTCGCGTTTTTCTCCGTGTTGCCTAGTACATATCTTTCCCCGCTCGTGAATGTCAGTTTATCACAAAATGTTTCCTCTTTTAGCCATCTTCGAGAAACTTCGCAGGGAAATCATGTTTCCACAACAATGGTAGATAATCAAAAGGGTTGGAAAAACTGCCAGATGTTAAGAATGGAGAAACTGGCCTTTCGAACGTAGAAACACGAGTGGAAATTTGGGAGAACGAGAAATGACTGCGATGACCACGGCGAGTGGTTCCGATGCCATTTCGAGTTCTTGGAAACAAGCAAGACTGTTTCGATAGCTCGACGAAATTACGGAAAATGTTTTCTATATCTTCCATATAATAACTCTTTAAATCTCAATGTCTTGCATACAGGACATTACAGTCCTTTTCCAACATTTGTATTTTTAGCCCGCTTTCTGTTCGAATTTCGACAAGAAACAAACACTTTTGAAAACTACGGAAATTTTCAACCACAAAAAGTTCATTTCAGCCTGCCTAACTGGTGACAGTTCGTTGCACAGCAACGAGTTCTCATCAAAAGTTAAAGGGATAACTTGTAGAAATCGCTGGTTGCATTCTTTTTGTCATCAAAGCGTAAGTTCTCCCTACTGTTTAGGATTGCGTGTAAGATGGCGTGACCTTTTCTATGTTTCTGTCAATTTTGAAAAAATAACAATAAGAATGTGTGCGCAGTGATTGGCTGAAGGCTGCTTTTCTAAAATTCCATTGGGATACAGAAAAGCTCACGCTATCACAAACATCATCTTCAACATGATGGAGAATTTAAGCTTCGATTACAAGATAAAGGGAACCAATTTCTGATTTTTCTTATGGTTATTTCACAAGCGAAATAGAAAACATATTTTCCATGTTCCGATTGAGTTATTGTATCAATCATGAAAATTTGTGAGATCTTGAATCATCCGTGTTTTATAACTCGATTCAAACACAGATGTTTTCTAATTTCCCATTAGAAGTAACTCATTAGTAGTCCAATGCGGCAATCAAATTGACTATGTCACTCGGTATCTCATTAACAATTAGACAACGGGTCGGAGTTGTCTAAGAGCAGATAGTCAGCGAGGGCAAAGTTCGAATTCACTATCTGCTAATAGACAATGAGAACGAGATGTGTAATTGGTTTATCAGGAAACAACTAGTGAGACAAAAAAATATTACTTTAAAGAAATAAAAATACGCAACTTGTTTATTTCATTTGTTGCTTGGATTACTCGGGTCAGTCACAGGGTCACGTACTAGCCTGCAGCCGGACTCCACCTGGTAATTTAAATATTTAATTATCAGGTGGAGTCTGCACGCCGGCGAATCACGCACCAGATCTTGCAGACTTACCTGGTTTGTTTTCGTTTGTTTTGCGGCGGCACAGAAAAAAGCCCAAAATATGACAAAGCTTGTCTTTCGACATTGCTTCTGCTGGAGTAGATTTCTTAAATTTTGGGCGGCAATCCGTTCTCAAATTAAATATTCACGGCTGTTGGCAAAGCGAAACATTTTGTAAGCTGAAAACGTGAAGTATAGTTGAAATCACAAAAAATGCACAAATTATTCAATTTTTACCATTGCTAAACTTTTATTCCATATTCGTTCCCTTTTAGTCTTTTTTCTGATTCTGATTCCTAGGACTGATTTCTATAACAAATTGATCTACACTGTCTTCAGAAACCGCTCAGAACGAGAGCTTTACGCCATCGCTGTGATTTGAATTGGATTGGTTTTGCTACTAATGGTCCATCACCATTAATAGGTCAGCTAATCTTAATGCACGATAACAATTGACCACTCGCTGGTTTCTACTGATAGGCGGTAGATGTCGAGGCCGAGTTTTGCGTCAAAAAAGTATTGCTTTTCTTTACGATAAGAGAAGTGAATTATGACCTCAAAATTTCTATGTAAATTATAACAAAAACTGTAGATTAATTATTTCATTTATTTATAGTCTATTTAATTGTAGTGTGAAGTCTTACTTTTTGACCCAGACGTCTTCCTTCGGTGTGCATAAACTCTTGTCAAACGAAAACTCAAGTTACCACAAGTTAACTTGTCCCGATCACTTGCGATGCCACCACACAAGTCACCGCAAGCTCTGCACTTCAGCGAATTCCCGTGTTCTTACGGCAAAGTTAAGAGTTTTAAAAGCTCATCAGTACCTAGCCCTGTTTTTCTTAGGGTTTTTCTATTCATAATCCGTTTGATAATGGCTATTTAAGTTGTCAAATTTGACGTGACATTTGAACAAGCTAAAATTAGTCGTAAGCTAACACAAGCCAAAGCAAGTTATTGCAAATTGGCGGCCAAACAAGGCACTTGCGTTCACGTTTGAGGAGCCTCAAAGATCGTTTTACGTTAGCTGGGGTAAAATAATGGAAGATCTTTAGGGCAGAAATGAGTTCAACATAGACATGAAACTTCACCAATTAACTACTATGCACCCAGGGTGCGTCATAAATGTTTACTCTTAATCTAACCAAAAGGTCCGTTTTCCAACTCGAACTCCTATAAAATGGCCCAGTCACAGAGAAACTACATTCCTTGCTGGCAGTTCATGCTTGTCAAACCATACAATTATCAAATTAGCATTCTGATATAAAATTGCGTCAAACTTGCGTTCTTCTTTGCGAGTTTTGGAAGTTAGAAGTAGAATTGGCCAGTCTTGGTGCAAGTAGCGGCAACGAGACAAGCAGTGGCTTGAATTCTCGTTTTGCCAAGGAATCATTACCGCGTCTTATTTTGTCTGCACCCCTCAACTGGACACATGTAGCTTTAGTAAACAAAGATGCTTAAGAATGTGCAGAGGCGTCTTGTTCACTGCCGCTACATTTCTTCCAGATCAAAGGTCAAAACTCTTATTAGGGGCCCGTTCACCAACGCTACTCCGTGAGTGTACCCACAAAAGAATTGCCTTTCAGGACTTTTATCGCACAATCCACATTGAACACGTCTATCTTTGTGGGAAAGGTATTAGAAAACATGGGCGTGATTTTGGCGTGTTAAGGCGTATGGCTACGGCGGCGGCGGTGGCGGAGTGCATGAGCGGGATTTAAGCAAGCAAGATTTACGAGTTTGGCGAGAACAACCTAGACGGGATTTCCCTTGATTTAAGTACAACAGGGATACTGCTTGGTTTTTGCCAGGATCCTATCAGTCAATCAATGCAACGACCAGCTAGTCAGGGGTGAATTAATTCTCTCCAAGCAGATTCTTGAATAGAAATAACCAGTAAACAAGATATGAACGCGGGATCAACATCACTTGTATGATGGAGGTTATCCAATTAAAATCAAGGGTATCGAATTTCGTAGATTATTTAGTCCCCTCCTGAAATCTCGCCAAGAATTTGTTCAGAACTGACCAAAGCTTCGTCAGTAGGAACTCGTGAACTTGGTCTCGTTTACGGAATTGATGCCATAAGAAACTTACGATGGGCGAACAAGAGAAAGAGGCGAAATCCGAGAACAAGATGGATTTGAGCTGTAATGCCAGGAGAGTTCCTGACGGTGGTTGGGGTTGGTTTGTCAGTATCGCCGGCTTTTTCGTTCAATTCATCATTTTGGGACTACAGAATAACGTTGGCCTGTTCAGCGATGAGTTCCTCAAACACTTCAAAAAATCCAAATTTCAGACAGGTATAGTGTTTCCAACGATTCTTTGGAAGAGTTTAATTACATTCATTTAAAATTCTTTTAACACGGTAGCCTATCGGCAGTAAAACTGGTTGTCAAAGGGTCGTGTATTCAGCTGGGATACTGACTGTTCTGTATAACTGTCAATTCTAAAGAATACCGACTGAGTGGCGTTTCGACATTTGCTGGACCGTTGTTGTTTGAAGTTGAAGCGGCAAACGTCCTTTTGTCGTTTTGCGTTTGCGTCCTTTTTCCGTCACCTTTTTACCCGGTGGGGATCTAGTACCGCAGTATTTTGGTCGGCAGTCGATCGTGATGTAGATGTTGATATGTGTTGGGTAATAGACAAAATAGTATCGACAAGAAGGTTGTAGGATGGCCGCTAGCTTTAGGGTTACGGTTAGTGTATGACTAAGACAGAGGTTATGCCTTGGGGTTAAGAGGACAATTATAGTAAGTGTTAAGTGTGACACTCTCAGGCAGAGTCAGTCTCAGCCTTAAGGCTGATCCAAACTGTATAATTGTCTCATGTGGAATGTCGCGTCCTCATCTATACGACAACATTCTCTAACGACTCACGCGACGGAATTGTACTGTTGAGGGATAATTGGATGCGCCAGGGAGTTGAACCTTCTGCAACCATCGCATCATGTTAATTTGCCTTTGGCCTAATCGTGATTCTGGCGTCTATCTTAAAACTTCATTCTCGATCGTTGACACCATTTTGCCGTTTACTTTCAAACGACCATTTCTCAGCTGTTTGCCAGTGTCAACCAAAAATATTGCTAGCCTAAAAAGCTTTATAAACGGTGATTTTTTTTTATGAAGATAGTATAGACGACGGCTGGTTTAATCACTAGGATTAACTACTAATAGTGCAGCATCAATTCTAACTTATTCTAGAGTACTACAGCATGGACAACAGCTCCTTACTTTAGTTCGTTCACAAGAATATCCGGCTGCTGTTACACTAACATTTAACTTTAACTCTTCATCATAATGCCGTTCCGTACGTCGCATAGTTGTCACATTTAATTCAGACGAATTTAATTCGCCTGTTCTTTGTCGGTTAGTTGACGTAAATGTGAGGTCGTATCATACACCGAATTTAAAACCAATACCCTTATCAGGCTTTCTATTCACCTAATCATGAAAGATACAACGTCTTTGATAAATTTAACTTTTCTGATAAGTTTAATTCATTGTATACGTCGCATTTAGTTGACTTAATTAAATTCAAATGAGTTAAAAGCAACGTATGAAACGACCCTTAGTTTTGTACGTCGAAAACCTAAATTCCATATTTTATAATTGGAAAACTTGTCAGTTAACATGCCTATTAACGTAAGACGATATACAGTTCCCTGACGGTATTTATGTATTAGCTAAACAGCTTCCCTTCTTGTAACTTCCTTCCTTAATGTAATTCCTGCACGCAACTTTTGCGATTCTTGACTGTCGTCCAGACGGCCAAGATGAACATCTGACCAGGGTCCGACTGAGGACGGCTAGCACTCTATGTCTTCTCGGGAGTCTACGTAAAGTCTAATTTAAGTTCGCTTGCTGCTGGCCTCGCGCGTTACCTGTGGGCCCATTGTTCCTCTGCAGTAAAAAGATTCCGTTTGAACAAAAAGGGTCGCTACTACAAGAGGCCATGTGTGAAAAATGTAATTTTCCAATGATTAAAAGTGTATCATTGAGAATATTTCTAGCTTTTGTTTACTCTGAAAACTAGCAATATCTAGCATTTCATAAATCAAATCAAGCTGCGTTCGCGAATTCATAAGTATGATTGGTCAGCAGGGATGGTCAGCATGAATACTTGTTGGCGTGATCCATCAGTATTCTATAGCAGTTGGATTAAAGATTGCTCGTATGACATTGGCTAAATTTAGGTCAAAGGGAAAAAGACATGAGCTGTTCAAAACAATTAGACCGCTGTTAGTGACGTCAGTTGTATTTTTGATGGGCTAATTTCCTCTTATTACCTTAACAAACTGCACATACTCTTCCCATTCCGCGGGTTCTTGGCACGAGCGAGTGCATTTTGTTGCATAAGCTTTTGCAAGGGCACTGATTGGGGAGCGGTCGAAGCATTTTTACAAACTAAGAACGCTTTCTCGACTGCTTCAGGCAACTCAGCTTTTACCTATAATGAATGAAATATGGTGTTTGAGAGAAGACCTCAGAAAAATGGTGCCACTCTTGGATTGGTTCTGTTATGTTACATTCCTTCTTCTCCGCATGTTAGGCGAGCTTTTCTACGATATTGAAGTAAAGTTGTTCCAATATAGAAAGTGGCTTAACGTTGAAGCAGTGAGAATATGTTATACGCTTGTTTACGCCCGTTTTTAACGCAAACGGATAAATGTACTCTTCAAAGGTCTGAGATCTGTTGTGGTAATTCACAGGAAGAAAGCTCGGACGCAGCTGTTTACCTTGAAGTAAATCAGTTCTAGCTCAATTAAGCACTGTTTTTCTCTTTTGTCTCATTTGATCTCGGGCAACCCGAGACTTCCCGAGAGCCAATGAGAAACCAGACAAAGGCAGGACAAGACCGGAAAATTCCACCCAGTCGAAATCAGGTTTGAAAGTTTAATTTCCGTAACCAAACTAGTTTTGTAAAGTTTCCGGAGAAATGTTGTTGCGCAAGTACTTTTCTTTTGTTTTCTTAACCGCAACCGAAACATAATCTGAAGTTAACTCTGAGATTATCAGAGCAGTATATTTGTCCAAAACACGTGCGCGAGGGCGTTAGCAAAATTTAGCCAGACGCTAGAGGAATGCAGTAAAGGTGAGACCACGTGGTTTTGCAATGCAGAATACCATAACCCCTTCCACACGGAAGACGAATATAATCAACTTTTAGTATTTTACTCCGGCTAATGCCAGACGAGTTTATTCGTCAAGTGAAAACACTTTGCAGGAAGAGGGTTAAGGGTCCCATCCAAGCAGTAGTGACGATCGGTGAATATTGCCGTTAGTAAAATATCGGACATACCCAAAACTGTTTCAGAATTCTTCGAGGCAATCCTACAAACGACATGCGAATAGTGGAGTATTAGTTTTGATTAGCTAATCTTCAAAAGATATTGTTAATGCAGTTTATATTGTAAGTACTCAACGTCGAACACGAACCTAGTTCATGTGGGAGCTTGGTAAATCTCAGACGACTAGTGGACGTTCGTCAAGCTCGTTCTCCCAGAAAAACGACCTCCGGAATCTAGACTTCCCGTCTAGAGAACGAGCTTGACGAACGTCCACTAGTCGGCTGTTTATATTATGAGTTTTGCATGGGTCCAAGACTGGTAGATGAACAGTTTCAAAAATTTGAACAACTTTATTCTTTAAAAATGGTAACGCATGGCAGTTATAACTAATAAACTAGCAGCCCTTCAGACAAGAAATGAAGAAGACAGAATACAAATTTAACATTAATAAAAAAATAGTTATGCAGCAAATAAGTTAGAGCAAATGACTGAATCTAAAAGTTGTTCGTTGTGTCCACTTTGAATATCAGCGAAGTTTGAGAACCAGAAGAATATTGTCCTACAGTGTTATCCCTTTAGGTTTGTGGAAAGTTTTGATTTTTATTTGGGAGATTTTCCTAAAGTTATATATAATATATAAATGTATAATAGTTTTATTACGTCTATTTGGATGATCTGAAGAAAGCTTCGTAGTAAAGTAAAATACCATCATCGTAATGTTGTCTTGTTATTTACAAGATTTTTATTTTCGAATTACGTTTTCTCTAACAATAGAAATGTTGAGTGGGTGTTGACAGAAAATCTGGACATTTGTTCGACATCAATCAGCTTCATTCAATATCGTTCAACAATGAATTCAAGAATGTTGAAGGGTTGCTGATCAAAGTGTTGAATGGCAATGGCTTAGGATTTAGCAAGGGGCTTAACAATTTTATATCCGCGCAGGACTAAGGTCACTTTACCCCACCTAACGCCACACGATTTTACTTGCCATCGTAAAACGCTCGCAAAGGAAATACTCAATTGTAATGTTCTATGTGAGAGGAAAATCGAAACCAGGCAAAATTCTAATTAATTCCTCCCGCGGTTTTGGAGAATGATCTTTGGCAACTAATATGGAACTAAAACAACAAAATCGAGATCAATCAAAACATCTATAACTTTTTTGTAACTACAGCGAGTTTTTGCCTGCAAACATTTTCTGCTATGAAATGATGCTTTGCAATATGTCATAAAACTTCTAAGCTTCGCGAGGACAGATAGTTCTCCATTGCTTAAGTTTTAAAATACCGCGATAATGCGTTTTGGCAAGTATCGGGCTATTCAAGGGGCGAGGCAACTGTGCCGTGCTCTCGATTACTTTGCATTAGAAATTTAAGCTTAAGTTAGGTTCATACACTTATTCAGGCCAGAAATTTGCACCGTCCGAATTTTCTGTTTGGACAAGGGAAAGCTTCCTACCCATTGTTCGATCGGACCAGCAAACTACAATCGTGGCCAAAAGTGTCTGGGGCAGAAAGACTGACCGTTAAATTTTCCTTGCCGTGTGTTCAATAAACCTTTGTAGAGAAAATCCCTCCCCCACACCCCCTTAGCAATGTTGAATAGTGGAATAAATGTCTATCGTGATATCATTGGAAATTTTTGGCTAAATAACAACATTGTAAGGGGGGAAGGGGGAGGAGACATGCATTTCAAGGTATTTATGGTTTGTGTCCCACCACTTTGGGCCATGATTGTAGTTGTAGAAGTCTGTTTATAACGATCAGTTTTAGTCAGTTCTTGCTACAAAAGAAGCGGTCCTTTTCAGTGCTTTCCGTACTTGGGAAAAAATTTTTTTTGCCCCTCAAAAATCCTCTTAGAGGAAAGACAATAAACATTACAATATTATGGAGAATGTAGAGTGCTGAAATACGCTGGTAATTTATCATACCCTGCATTGTTGTTGTTGCAGTTGGATTTTTTTGGACAAGTGGAATTAAAAGAAAGATTCTTGCCTCGATAATTGCTATTCATGAGAACAGATCTTTCGTTTTGAATGACCCACAAAAGCTAACCCGAATCATTATAGTTTCAGCCTTTCAGCTTTCTTGGTCGGCTGTTTTTTTGCTGGCACGAGTTTTGCTTGTTTTGGATACGTAACTGCAAACTCAAATTCTTGTTTATCCGAAAGCCCTTTGAAGGTCAACAGTAACCTTAAGTGCACTTGAGGAACTTGCAGGGAGTAGTGCATGCCTTGAACTACATTTTTCTTCAAGGGAAAAGCATAAGGCTGAGGAAAACCATGATGTTAACATGCATTCTCTTCTTGTAACGGGTTTTGGAGGTCACTTGTGGTATCTGGATGTAGGATAGAGTGTAACGCCATCCACTTAAGATATCTCTGGGATTACCTGATGCCGCAGAAACCTCCCTGGACCTTTGTTTAGGGAGTTGACCTTTGTTTAGGAAGTTGATCTGCCAACTGTTAAGCGTACAAAATTTACGGGGATTTGCGCAATGTTTCTATTTCGTAGCGATTTTTCTTGTGAAGTGCACAAAATACTCCCAGGACATATAGCACTCGTATTTCGTTGAGCACATCAATATCTTTTATTTTGAAGAGATGCATTTGAACTGTTTGGTTGCTGGAGCTTTGTCCGGGCTCGTGATTACACAAGGGATCAGCAGCCCAGGTGTTTATCACTTCCAGAACCTGACAAAATAAAGGTTACTTACTCTTCTTCAATTTTCCTGTTTTCCATGCAACGAAACGCAAGAACTTCTTTTAATGTGCACTTAGACGCTTTAAAAAAACAACTAAAGCCCTGACGCAACTCGAGCTGACTAGTGTACTTTGACATAAAAACAGAGTGCTGCGTATTTAGTGTTGAATGCGGCGCATGAATTTTCAAAAGAATCGGGAACTGCACAGACATTGGAGTAGGAAAACTGACGTTTCGAGCGAAGGCCATTCCGCCCGAAGAGCATTTCGACCCCTTAAACTTAAGCCCCATTCACACCACATACTAAATCGGCTGGACAAGATAATTTTCGGCAAGGTAAAGCAATGAAATTTGGGCAAGGATGGGTAACACAGTGTAAACGGTAAATTTCCGTCTAGTCTTACCGATTAATGTTTTGGCTTTAGGACAAGCTCCTGCATAGAGGTAGACCCGTTTTCGAAAAATACGGCACCTTGCCATTTTTTACCCTTACCTTGCCGATTTACTTTATAGTGTAAATGGGGTTTAATGGCCTTCCAACGAATGGCCTTCGCCCGAAACGTCAGTTTTCGTACTCCAAAGTTTCGGCAGTTTACTAACCCTATTTCGTTAACTTTCGGAGACGCGTCACATGTCGAACAGCAGATAAAGACAAGGTGAGCACAAATCATGATTAAAGTTAACAATCTTTTCCTACGACCGCCCTGGAATGCAACTTGGATCGGATCACCATTGTTTACTTTAATCAGTAAACGACGAGTGATCGGTGCATTGCAATATTTGCAATTTTTTTCTATCTTTAGGTTGGGTATCTTCCCTTGCTCTCGGCAATATGTTCCTCTTTGCCCCTGTCACATCCGCTTTGTGCGAAAAGTATAGTTGCCGCCGTGTTGGGTTCCTCGGTGGCATACTAACTGTCACTGGAATGCTGGCTTCGTCATTCGCAAACAATCTGTACATTCTCTACTTCACATTTGGCATCGTGTACGGCGCTGGCACCTCCTTGTGTTTTCTTCCAACACTTCGCACGCTTCCCTATTGGTTTTCAAGGTAAGACATGCCCTCCTCTCAGAAATGCCACTGGGTGTTGATGATATAATCTGAAAAGTCCCATTAGTTGATCTCCGCTGAAGTCATGCAGGATAAACAAACTCTTTTCTGTACTGCATCTCCGTTTCTCACATTGTACGATGTGCGAAAAACGCTTTGCCCAACATCTGACGTGTAGTTAGATCTAATGCATCGTCGTTTCCTTTGTTTTTAAAATATCATAGCTCTCCATGCTCTCCAATATTTTGATTAATTTGAGTTATTTTTAGCCGGCTGCAAAGGGCCTAAAAATTCAGTTCGCCTTTGCTGCGTATGCAGTGCGCTGATTGTGAAATCTCAATATTTTTACGCTGTTAACGGCGAAAGAATGCGCACTTTCATCACCCAGCGAATGGCCAGCGAACTTTAAAACGACAAAGTTGAAAAAAATACAGACAAGTTCTCAAACCACAGTAAAGTGGCAAGATATCAATAAAAAGGCATTTTACTCACATTTGGTTTCGCTGTCGATTACAAGACAAAATTTCAAATGAGCAGATAGAATAGTTCAGAAAACGCTCTAAGATGCATCATGGGTAATCAGGGATAAAGTCAAAAGACAAAAAATGACCCGCGGTGGTTACTTGTCAAATTCATCTTTGTTATTTACCCCGATTACCCCAGTCATCTTGGAGCTTGAACTGGTCTATAGCAAGGTGATGATTTGGAAAGTAGCCGACGGAATGCGACAGCTTTCAACTTTCATAAATAAAATAGCTGTACTTTATAAAGAACTGGTTAGATTATTTTCTATTTTATATTTCCTTGGCGAGAAAAAGAAGAAGAAGGGAAAAAATTCGCCCATCTGCATGATCAAAATCTGATAATTTCTTGCGGAACCTTATGGGAAACCGAAGAATTATTGCCCGTGAATTAATATTTGTGTAAACAGTGATTCCAGAAGTTAAAATGAGCACTTCAAACTCGCACGCAAGGGTTTTTTTCGGTCGTCTTCTCACCAGCTGTCTGTTTGGTTCACAATAGAACATCGTTAGAAGGTAAAAATAGAAAGATTCGTCTTAAGTTCATTACTAAGGATGTTGCGAGAGACTCAAAGCCAATCGACGATTGAATCATTGGTATGAGGATTGTGCACAGTTGATTGAAGGTGAAACGGATATGACAGATGTTAAGCGACAGGAGTGAAGCGGAGTAATTTGTTCTCACGACAGGATTCTTGTGCAACCCTCCGGGCAAATGTTTCAGCGCATGCAGAGGTAAATGATTACAGACTTGTGTGAATCCACTGGAATCAGTTGACAGAAAATAAACATGCATTATAAACTTCGCCATTGCAAAACGATGGGACAATAGTTAACTGATGAAAGGTCATGAGAAACCAACTACCACACCAGACCAAATTGTGAAGTTTAATTACCAATGACTAATACAGAAACGACTGGGCAAAACCAGACAATCTTCGTAAACTGAGCTTTCGAGCAAAAACAGGTTGAAAGCCAAAGTAAAGATTGTGTAGATTATCTCCCAGATAAATAACCATCCCAATTTCTTTGAGTTAATTTTTTATTTTACCTACATCACCTCCAGATTACATACCAATCGTGGTAGCTGTCATGCACGATTTAATTTTTGTCTGAAGTTGGTTTTGATTAAATTGAAATTTAACTCATTGAAACTGTGGTCAATATTTATCGAAATACCTGCACGCTGTACTCCGTTTCACTTTTGTGCTGTTTTTGCAAAGCTAATTAGCACTCTTATACTTTAGAAAGCATCCCTCTTTCAACTAATTCCTTTAGAGCACAACGAGATTTACCACAGATTATATTCAATTGATTTACATTCATCAAGGTTTTTCTAGTTCTTCATTTCATTGAATTCCTTCTTTTATTTGATAATCAGATGTTTACGTCAAAAGATAATTTAAGCGCACTGTGTCAAACAAGCACCCTCCCTTGAACTCTAGAAAGGTAATTGACAGAAACGGTGATGTTGAAAAGAGGTGTTTGACCGGTGACATCTTCACGACTTGTGAAAACCCAGCAAGGTTCCATTAAATGAAACCGTACAAGAATTCGTCCTGTAAGCAACCTAAAGCCTACTGTAATACTAAAGCGGGCCTTGGACAAACTGGTCAATCCAAATATTAACAGCTCAAGATGTCTATCGACCAGGAGTATAACCAAGATATTTCAAAGAGTGGTCACTTTGTCTTTCGAATCATCGAGGAGTTCTCCCCATATGCAACCGCAAGTTAACGTTCTAGGAATACACAAAACATTGAAAAGGCTTTTAATCTTAATTGTTCGTTTTACAAAACTAATTTTTAACCCAATTATGATTGTTTACCGACAACTTATTTTGGGCCCAAGTTGGGGCGCGATTGCTCCAACCAGCTCTCTTGAACATACCCCTGGCGGTTATCACGGACGGCTTGCGGAAGTTAGTCAAGGTCAATTCTTCAGAAAAATACTTTCTTAGCACGGGACCAGGACAAGTCTGCAGCACATTGTGTATGCACATTGAAATCAATGTATATATGTTGAAATCAATTAACTATGAAAAGGTCTTAGCACGGTAAAAGGAAAGGGTCACAGAATTGCTTGACTCGATGTACGTCCTCTGAGCCTCCATTTAGTTCACACATTTCCCTGAGAAATATTTTGTTCGTTTTGTTCTATTTTCTTCAAACCCAGGCATTTTATGGCGCATCAAAGTCATGAAAAAATACCGCCATTTTGGTACATAACCGAGCTTGTGAGTTTGAAAATAGCCATGTCAATTAGTTTGCGACGTCTAAGTAGGTATAGACCATTCTCCTCACGAACTCGGTTTTGTACCAAAATGGCGGTGTCTCGTCATGAGTTTGACAGACAATAAAACGCCTGGAATCGGAGGAAGTAGAACAAAATTGACAAAACATTTCTCTGGGAAAGGTGTGAATTTTTTGGAGTAAAAAGAAATTTTGGGGTAAAGTACGATTTAAATAATCGACCACTGAAGAGTTGACGCAGGAATTTATCCGAAGTTTAGTCGCAGCCTTAACCCAGTTCCTGCCCAACGAAGCACGTAAAAATCTCACAGCTTGTCAACAAGATGTGTTCTCAACAGGCTTGCGATAAGTCGGTTACCAAGCTGTACCAAGCCTGTCATGTCATCAAGCTGTTACCAAGAAGACGCTGCAAGGTTGTTAACTAAAAGTTAATTGCGAGACTGTAGCAAGTTGTTGGAACAATCTGTTACAAGCCCGTTGGAGTCCTCGGTCTTGTTTCAAGTTTGCAACAAGCCGTTATAGACTTGTTAACAACCTGGAACATCCAGTACAAACTCATCGCGGTGACGGCTTGTTAGAACAGCCTTGTAACTACTTGTTAGCCAGCACGGAACGACTTGTGCGTTTTTGCGCATTTCAGTCGTGAAAATTTTTGTCGTATTTATTCCTGTTGTACTCCCACCGGTAGGAACTTAGCTACAGCGACTGGAATAGCGTTAGCTGGAAGTGGCGTTGGAACCGTGGCCATGGGACCTCTCGTTGAGATAATCATCTTGAAATTTGGATGGAAAAATTCATCGCGTATTTTCGCTGGCTTTCTCCTGATCCCAACACTGGCAGCCTTGGTGTACCGTGTGCCTTCCGACCAATGCCACGGTGAGGAAGAAACAGAAAAAGAGGAACCCAAGAAGAAGATCCTAGATTTAAGCATTTTGAAAAACCACACGTTCGTTGTTCTGTGTGCTGCGGTGAGCACGTTCACGTTGGGCTATTTTGTGCCCTTCGTTTACGTGGTAGGTTTGGTTTCTCGAGTTATTTATCATGGTGTAGATATATGATAAACTTGTCACGAATTGCAGCTAGATACAATCAGAGTTTTGTTATATCTTGCAATTCAAGTTGTTCGTGATGTATCATTCACTGATGTAGAAAACAAAATGCGCTGGGAAGCTGCCGGAACTTTGTTGTAGAAAAACCGACGTTTCTAGCAAAGGCCTTTTGTCAGAGTGAAAGGGCCTTCTCTCGGAATGTCAGTTTTTCTACTACAAAGTTGCGGCAGTTTCCCAGCAGTTTTCTTACGCGTTGCTCAAAGCTGCCAACGCAGCACCCTACTTTTTTGTCGTTTTTGGGGTGGAGAGAGAAGAGAAAATAGTGCGGTAACTGAACAAACTAACATGTTTTAGGTTGGGTAGAAGAACAATTTTTTGAGGCAAACGAGGGGCAACAGAAATTTAAAAGCAATTTTTTTTATCACGTGTATAGATATTACAGAATACATATATAATTGTTTGGGCAGTACTTAAGACATTTATATTACGGTACATTGCATAATTATAAAAACCTTAATTTGATTAATGATTAACCATTTGACTGCCAGAGGTTTCCCCTTGAAGAAAGAAATCCTTTGGTGTTAGCTAGAGTAAATTACTAAAAGGTTTCCATGGCAGCGAAGGGGTTAACTCTATTCTGTCCGACCCCTCAAATATCTGACCTCGGGGTACCGCGTAAACGTTTGACCTCCTTCTTGTTTGAATTTGGGCTCGAAACAAAGTTTCTTTGGAATCTGGTAAAAAATTTGCGTCAGAAAAGTGGTTTTTGGCTGCGTGATATGTCACCGTTCGTTGCGCTGCAAATTTCCAAGATGGCCAAAAATGGCCCTTTAATTAATTCATGCCGTCTAACGTTGAACAATTCTTACTCGTCAAATCGAGTACTTTCGGGTACATGACAACGAGTGAAAAGATGAATGTTATTACAACGAGACCCTCGGTAGTAAGACCACAGCAGCTTTGAAAATTATTACCAGCATTCGAATAAATACTTTTTTATCGTTACATCTCCAAATGAATGGTCACATCAGCATTTTCAAACCCGATGGTCCGCGCCACTCCAGCTTAGAAATCCCCTGGTCCTGCATGGTTTCAAGTAGTCTTGAATTGTTAAAGAAAATTTTAACCATCGCAATTTTAGGTGGATTTAGGACGAGTTATTCACATGGTTGATTTTTCATCTTTCCTTGCAGCCAACCTACGCACAAGAGTTAAATGTTTCTAAAAAACTTTCCGCCATCCTTGTTGGATTACTGTCAGTTGGCTCAATATTCGGTCGACTGTTCTTTGGAAGACTTTCCGATCGTCCTGGGGTCAATCGTCTTTACCTTTACCAAATGTCGTTTCTGTTTATGGGCATCGCCTGTTTTCTGGTTCCACTTATCACCAACTTCACTGGATTCGTTATATACATGATCTCCTTTGGGGTTTTTGATGGCTGCTACGTCCTTCTACAGGCTATCGCAGTCAACGATGTTGTCGGTTATGAGAATATTTCGTCAGGCTTGGGCATCAAGTTCTTCTGCATGGCTATTACCTCGTTTCTTGGTCCTCCCATTGCAGGTGCGTTGATTCTATTTGAATGACTCGCGTAATGTTTTGCAATGTTTAGGGGCTGTTTATATGCGAAGCGGGAAGGGACGTTAAACGGGATCTTGCCATGCAAATATTTCGCTGTTATTTACCATGTTGCGTTTATATGGAAAGAGACTTTGCTGGGACGTTTTTCGTCAAGTCCAGGCAAAACGAGATCCCGGTAAACCGGGACAATTTTTACCATGGAAACACTTTGTCCTGCTTTGCCGGGACGATATTATGCTGACTTTGCAAAAATACTGCTGAAAAGGACTGGCGCTCCTAGTGGAAGTGATGAAATGATTTAGCGAATATTGCTAAAAATGCAAAAGAAATCGTTCATATACTCAGATGAGATGATAGGTATTTGCAGCAATCCAAAGACGACGGAGTGTCAGACACCTGTATCACTTCATGAAGGATCTTTGCGTGAAACGCCAGCATTTTCTATTGCGTATTTTCGTCAGTTCTGTTACTCTTTGACGGTGTATTTCAATCACGTTGTCGAAATTTTTTTGTCAGGTTGGTTGATTGAGATCTCGGGCTCCTACAACGCGGCTTTCCTTGCCACCGGTGGGACCTCAGTTGCTGCTTTCGGTTTGATGTTCATAGTGCACTGGCTGATGCCCAAAGATGTTCTCGCTCGTAACAGGATGACGTACAAAACTGGCGATGAAGAAATGCCTGATGAACAACATGGCCCTGATACCGTGTTAGACCTCACAATACGTGGTGCTGGCAAGGTTAACCACGCGATGGACGGTGATCTTCCTTCCACTGACGACTATTCTGCGGCCAAGTCACCGCAACTTCTCAATGGTCACGCAGAAAGTTCCACCAAAAGGGCTAGCCTACCTGAAGACAATGTCGTTATAGCGAACACGCAAGTCGTTGACGTGCAGTTGAACTCTGTTTCGTCCAACGAAATAAAATCATCGGAAGCTTCTAGCCAACCATAAAATTTTGTCCTAATTTTCGCGTTGACTTCGGTCGAATGGACTTACTGCTAGATGTTATTATTTATGAGTGCTCACAGACAGACAGATAGACAGACAGACTGCATGCAAAATGCAGCAAAAGGCATGCAAAAGCAGCCATACAGGCGTGCGGACAAGCGCCTGTATACGGGCAGATTGACCGTCGATCTATTGAACCAGGTCCCGTGAAAAACCTGTCCATACATTAATAGGGATAGATTAACAAAAGATAGATTACCATTGCCGTTCGTTCCATGCATTCGGTGAACGCGAGCGTTCGTCCAAAAAAGGGTACATTTATCCCGATAACAAGCACTTTCATTCCATCACAGGGCACCCTCATTTCATAAAATGAGCACTTTCGTTCCGTAAAAAGCGCATTTTCTTTCTATAAAAAGGGCCCTTTTACCTATTTTGAAAAAAAGTGCGGAGGGGCACGTGCCCCCAAATGTCCACCTGTTCCGCGGCCTTTTAGCTCACTATCCAAGTCTTGGTAACGATTAAATTCTCAACGATTAAACTCAATTAATCAAACTGATTAAGACTCAACGATTAAATTGTCTCACCGACCATCAGAGGGTTCCGTCTGATGGTCGATGAGACAATGATGTCGATGGTCAATACATTTGTCTCAGTAAATGGGTTTAACCAACCACTATTTCATATCATATCTATTGCTCAAGTATTAACAGTTGTGTTCACCTGCAATGGCTTCCAGGAAAACGTTGTTGTGAATACATCCACAAAAAAGTAACAGGAACGGCCTGGTACAATTCCCTTTCATTTCTCACACATGCTGGTCTTTTCCTAAATCTACAACCAACATAAAAAAGTAAAAAAATGTCACCCATGAGTTAGCGAGAAAACCTGGGAACAAAAATAAAAAAAAAAGAACTATGCCAACTGATCGACAGTTCTCGAATGACGGAAGAGAATATAGAGCGCTGAGTACTAACCACTCCCGGGCAGTGAGATTCAATTCCTAAAAAGCCGTTAATGTTTTCCTATACGAAGTTAAGAAAATATTGAGACTGACGGAGTTAAATCTCAGTTACTATTTCCCGGAGGGACCATTTAGGATATGTAGACGTATTTAGTTTCCCGGATATTCACGATTTGTTTAGGAATTAGTAAATATGAATACTCATATCTCTTCACTGATTTAAGATCCAACAACAACAGTCTGCACGTATATGCGTAAAGTTCAACGGTTTGATAAAGCGCTGCCATGGCGTCATTGAAACGATAAGAATCCTGGAATTTTCTAAAATTATTCTTTTGTGATTACTGGAATCTGGACTGACTTGCCCTAAAAATTGTGCATGGATTTTAAGTAAGTCTAAAACGGGTCCGAGGTATCAAATTTTTCTGGCAAAAAAAGGCGCCTAAAAAATTGACTAATAATTTGTACTACAGGGATTGGAGGCGACTTATTATCCAACTTAAGTGCACGAGATATTCTCGCGAAAACTTAACGCTATCCACGAGGATGGATGTGCAGTGTTTCAATTTTATTTCAGAATCATCCTCAGGGTAATATGAAACGATAAATTCACTATTAGTTATTAAGTTATTCACTTGAACTAAATTGTAATGAATTTGACTATAAATTAACCCATGCATACTTTTCAACGACAGCACCTCTCGTTCAAATGATTATCAAATACATGGCATAATGTTACCAATGGCGAGAACTGTAGAATTCTTAACGTTCTGATGCCGTCGGTGTGTCTTTACTACATTACGTCACCAGAGTAAAAATAGACAAGCTTGCCCACATGTTCCAGTAAACAACATGGTTTAACCCCATCACAGCCACCCCAAGTGTGCAAACGGGAAATACTTCTTCGATCTATCATGAACGGATCACGAGCGCGAGCGTGTAAAAACATATACCTATACATATACATAAATGTATTTACATATACAAACATATAGAGGCGTGGATCTAAAGCCTGGTTTCCATTTGGTCGTTCGCGGTCGTTGGCAGTCGCTACAGACGCCTCAGATGGTGTAGCAAAGACCGCT
>JBAHVQ010000363.1:214256-228730 GCA_036872915.1 Nanipora kamurai | reverse complement strand
GAAGAGTGGTGAGATCTCGGCAAATAGGGCCAGTCCAACTAAGAGAGCTAGCTCGCTTCCATATAAACACCACCTAATTTCGAAGAGTGGTGAGATCTCGGCAAATAGGGCCAGTCCAACTAAGAGAGCTAGCTCGCTTCCATATAAACACCACCTAAGATAATCACTGCGGGTTGATCAAAACAATCCTGTTGCCTTCAGGTTTGAGTATTTGAAAAATTAGCAGTGCGGTGGTAATAAAGAATACGGATTCTCTTACGATCTAAATGAAACTTTTTGAGATCTAAGTCTATCTATTTGTATGTTAATGAACGAAGAGAGTTCTTAACCTTAGGGTTAGCTGGTATATGGTGTTGTACCGATCTCATGTAAGCAGTCCCTAAATCATTATTTCAAAAGAGCTGGTGATAACGCCTCACGGGCTTTCCTATTCGGTCGATTAAAGTTCCTCCCTCTAACTAATTTATGATAAACTTGATTCATGTTGCATTATGGAGGAATTTCAGATCAAGCTCAGCTTTCTCCAATCTTCGATAACGCAGGCGAAGTACCTAAAGCTATCATATTTCACTCATTGCGTGAATCGATAAGTTGCTCCTCACGTGCAGGAAGTTTGACGGAAATTCCGTAAAATAAAAGCAGCTGGGTTGGGGCATAAAGTAAGGATAAAGTGGTAAATAAACAAGAAAGAAGAATTTTCTAATGTCGTTAAATTTTCAACAATTTAAAGATGACGGTTCTCAGAGAGGAGCACTTCCTTGTGGCTTCTGAATGTAAAAGAAATGGAAGGAGGTACCTTCAGGTTTCAACGGTACTAAACAAATTAACGACATATTATTTGACTTTGGGTATGACAATATTGTTTCCCTTGATCTTCATTCTATTATTAATCATTGCATAGCTTAAGGATCATGTTAAATATAGTCCTCCCTATAGTTTCTTCGTCCTTTAAAACCCGGATATTTTGATAAAACCCTTATCGAAAATTCCCGGTAACAGATCTAATTTTTTTGATAATTTTTTGTGAAGAATTCAGCTGGTTCTATCCACATTATTGAGGTTTTCAAAAAACGAAGAAACGACGGGGAAAGGGAACCATTCTGAACATGATCCAGGTTTAGTACATGTCCTTCGTCACGCAAACGTTTTACAACCTCGAGATTAACCTCTTCTAGAGAAATCTTTGTTCCCAGGGAGGTGGCCTGGGTGGCTTTCAGGTGTTTACGAAAAACACCAGCAAAATGAGAGACCGCTTGCTGGTGTCTCGGGATTAGTTATCCCAAGGCTCAATTCCCCTTTGTATTGTTTTGGCTCTGTGTTAGGATTAGTATGGACTGTGGTTAGAACTAGACTTGGATGCGAGTTATCCATAGTTGATGTGAACTTTATAATTGGATTTATGGGTCATTGTACCTAGGGATGAGTCACCGGGATTACCAATATCCGAAGATGAGTAGCCGAGGGTCTTTTATCCCTGATGGTTAATTTTCCTGGTGATCTGGATCTGGGTATAAGTGATCGGCACACCTTTATGCCACTCGCACTGACGAGTTATGCGATCTCAACTTCCGTAAAATAGCAGATGAGGAATTATAAGCTCTAAAAATGAATGCAGGCTGGTGGTTCAAGAATAATTACGGAGTTTCGATTTTCAAATCTTGCACAGGCATGAAGATTTGGATCATATTTCAAGTTGGTCACGAGACCAGAATGAACTTTTTGTCCATTTGAAAACGCCTTTGATAATCAAACTTTGCTCGCATATCTTGACGTAAAAAGGTAAAGAAACAATTTATATTACCCAGTTAAGTTTCCGCTAGAATGAATATTTAGCTAAGAAAAGTATGTTTTGTTTTCGGTCGTCAGGTCAGGTGACTTTTAGATTGTCATCGAATACATGAGCCACAAACAAAATCTGCTTTTCTGCTTCTAAACCTTCATTATTTGAACTAAAACTTGGCAAGAATAGGATTAAAATCGCTCTTTACTAGTTTCTAGTGGTTTTAGTAAAGCAATTGCTTTTGAAAGAGACCTCTCACGGGGATAAGTCCTTCAGGGTCACGAGACTAGCTTCAACATGATTTATTTCTTTGGGCCACTGCAAGTTTTGACGGCCCCAAACTGCAGGTTATCATTTAGTAAATATCACCAAGGACGCGTTTCAATAGGCTCTCATGCTGTGCCTATTGTTTCAATGAATCGATGTCACGTGACCTCTCGGCGCAACAGCGCGAGTGGGGCCCATTGTTCGTCGAAATCACTCCATATGAAGCGATAATTCCAACTCTTCCGTTTAATTATCGCTGGAACCTAATTACTCTTAAGTCAGTCTTACCCCTGACGATGAATCAGAAGTTATACTGGAAAAAAAAATGATCGTCGCACGTGCACTTGCACATTTCAGTTCTGGGGACTACAGGAGTCAAGTTACACAAAAAAATGAAGAATAAATAAGACAATATTTATGCTATGTAGGTGGGTTACTGGGCTGGCAAGATCCCTTAGCCATTTGACCTTGATTGTACATACTGGGCGTCAAAAGTCTCGACTTGTCTATACAGTTAGAACTGATTATGGTTCTCCACAAAATTAATGACGCAAATGGCTGTAGGACCTGTAGGTAATTCTATATGGAATTTTGATAAACTAAGCTGAATGAAGCAGTAGTACAGTATAATGACGTTATGTCGACTTTCAGACGATCTGTAGAGATTATGTAAGTTCATTTACACAGGAAAATGTATTGTGAGTCGAAGCTGCGGATTGAGCACTCAACGTTTTGCACAAATAAACAAAACGTTTCAGCTATTTAGAGGCATCCAAACAATTTATCTAATAAACAGTTTATAACAAAGTCACAAGGGGAATTGCTAGATTTAATGCCCGAGAATCTCGACGTTTTCCGAGAGACTTAGGGAAGTAAATCTCACTGCTTCTCCCAAGGGAAAATTAGTAACTCTCCCGAACAAAGAAATTTCATTATTCACCACGTTCACTTCACGTGAACAAATTTGAAAGACTTATTGAGTTTCATTACCCTATCACGGCCTCATCACGGTCTCAACACGGTTTCATCACGTGCGCGAATGTAACCATAGATCAACCAATGAAAAATGTGCGCTACATAAGCGGAAAACGGTATTAAAACAAATGTGTGCCCGAAAAGCTTCTTAATTCTTCTGACAACCGCGAAAATCACTCATGTACAAAATATTTTCGATTGAAAACTCAAGCTTTGTTCACTTCCTACGAAAGACAATAATTTAATTACAAGAAGTACAATGAATCTGAGATTTTCGAGACAAATCCGGATTCGTACACACATTTTACCTTTAATCTAAAGTGTTCTTCAAATTGCAGGCAACAGGACGCAATTATTTCATAAATATTGTGATTTAGAAATAATGTAAGGGCATCTTTTCGGATTTCCATAGCTGGCCCAAGCTTCGCAAGAGGCGTTTCTCTAAACCTTGGGTCCTCCACTCGAATCCCCAACCGGTTAGTTCGACGCTGAGGTAGGTGGGTATTTTTAGACTGAAGTGAATTCTATCCATTCTTGTCACATCCGCTAAGATAGTCTGGACTGTTTCAAAGATTCTTTTGTGATGAAATTGGGACATATCTTGCAATGGTACACTGGATCTTGGACTCTTCAGGTTTCTGCCTGAGCTCCAGGTCCGGTAGAAAGACATTTGGCCAAAGTACAATAAATACAATTTGCACCATATCAAGCTGTAATGGGATACGTATCATGAACTCTTTGCTGTGTGAGTTTCCCGTCAGCAAAAAGATATTTGGCCGGAGAATAATGAATTACTGGCGCAATATAATTTAAAATTAAACTGTGGTAGTAAATAACGAGCAGATGTTCACAAGGTACGTTTGCTTTGCCTAGCCGAATGAGGAAATAAACCCTCTCGACATATTTGGAGTCTATGGATATAGTAGACAGTCTTTAAAGTCTCTGGCCTCTTAATCCACGTATCAGGACCTACAATTTTGCAGTGGCATCGTGATCAGTTTGGTCGGATAGGGACAGCCCCGTCCTCGAATAATTAAAATTCCGGTAAGGGCGGTTTCGCTGCCTCAAATAATTGACAGTTCCCTCCAAGGTCAATCACTGCTGTTGATGCCGTGCCATAGCACTAATACATTAAAACCACTCATGCCGTTCGTAATTAACAATTGTCTTCTAAGACAAATCCTAATTTGTTTTGAAGAGCCTGGTGTCTATGTAATTCGTCCAAAGCCTCTAGAATGTAACTCAGTACTCAATCATGTCCATCACCAGTGATCGAAATCGCAAATCGGATAATCTTACGTAACTAGTGTTCTCAAATTATTCTTTCAGGTGAAACAAACCAGCAACAGCTTTCAAAAAATAAGTCTACATTTTTCCCTAGATTTAGCCCTCGGGTTTGAAAACTGGTGAATAAGCATTTCCAAACAGCACGAAATTTAAAAATAGCATTTAGAAGTGTTCCAACTTGACAATTCAGATCGCCGCAGCTATAAGATCGTTGTATCCACATGCTATCTAGGGTTAAATAAACTTTCCAGACAATGGTTAGATACCGGAATTACGAATATCTTGTTAAATCATGTTCGGATCTTTAGTAAACAAGATCAATTCGCTCGCATGATCTAGGGTCAGCCAATAATGATCGAGAGCATCGAATTTCAGATGTTGCTTCTTTTAACTGTGAACGGGAAATATTCCTAACAAAGGGTTCATGACCGGCCCCTGGTACATTCGTGAAGTTGGTCGAGGTTGCGGAATTGAAACTGAAATTACCTTGTGATGGAGAAGCAAGAGAAAGTGGAGAAACCAGAGAACAAAACTGATCTGAACTGTAACCGGAGAGCGATTCCTGATGGTGGATGGGGCTGGCTCGTCAGCGTTGCCGGGTTTTTTGTCCAGTTCATCGTTTTGGGTCTGCAGAACAATGTTGGTTTGTTTGGCGCAGCGTTCTTAAAAGATTTTGAAAAATCTAAATTTCAAACAGGTAAGTGTATTCTACGTTTGCCCTGCATGTATTTTGTATATCACTGCATAGTTTCTAGGGTTACTTAAGCCACGGTCAACTGATCCAACATTGTTGGTCAACTTTGTGGGATGCAATATTGTTTGACAGTTTGTCACCCTATGCTGGTCCAACTTTTTTGTAGGAAATTATGTTGGGTTATGTTTGCTTTCGATCAAACATCTCGGCCAACATTTTGATTTGTTCAACAAAGTTGGATCGTTTGAACATGGCTTTGAGTTGTCGCGATTTCAGCAGGGAATGTCAGACATGATCTTCTCCAATTTTTCGCGTATTTTCATTTTTTCTACTAACTTTTTATTAAATGGAAATGGTTATTGAGTGCTTTTGAGGATGGTTGATGAGGTCTTTTGAAGGAGGAGGCTTGATGAGGTCTAAAGACTTGCTGATGCTCATTGACGTTTCTACGGCCTTAGCAGCGGTCAACTGAAGAGTGTTAGCCAGGTCACAGTTAGCAGAAGAGATTTTAGAGTGGATTTGACAATCTCGATTGCCTCTTGTGTTCAGCTGGGGCTTAACACAAAAGTGCAGAAGGAACATGGCCAAGACCCTCACAACGATAATTAAGCAAGACTGACTACACAACTTACTGTACCAACTATTCAACTACAAAGGACGACCAACTCCAGTAAGCTGATAAACAAATGTAGAAGAAGAATTAATTAACTGATCCCTGGAATTACCAGTACGTTACCGAAGACGACGTATTCTTTCATTGCCTCCTCATTCCTTCACTACCGCCCGAAGACTTTCGATTTCGATCACAATAGTAGAACAACATTGACAGAACATCCACAAAAATAGACAGTTTTTTTTAACAAACAACTTAGTGTCTCTGACGTAAGAAGCCAGATACGTAAGCAGATGAACTTGATTACCTGACAAACCAACACTCCATGCACAAAAGTACATGTTTATTTGTTTGAGACCCATGGTTCCCATCTAGGGTCTGACCGGAACAGAAGATTGCATAAGAATCGCCTCAAGCAATCACCCGCCTGGATATCGGGTTATGGGGTACCGATTCAGCCAATAAACTACTGGAGAGCCTGGATGATATAGATTTGATATAAGCTAATTTCCTGAGCAGCGTTTTCCCAACTATTGTTTTCCAACGGATTAAGTACGCGTAGGATCCACCGAAATCTTTCCCAGTTTACACTGGGATTCCATAATCAAACCTTAATGAACGAGGATTGACTTGTGATTTCTCAAACTCATTAATAATTCATGAGGAAAACATAAAGGAAATCAGTAGGCGGCGTTTGGATATGTGATTTTAATTAGAATAAAATTTCCACAACTTTAGACCCGATTTTCTCCTAAAATATGCGTTCTTTTGAGAAGCCATATCAAGTTTGATCGGCTTTCCAAACAACTCGAATTTTTTCATCTCAAAATAAAACAGATTCCGAAAAATGTCATTCTTAACTTGTGATTCAACTAAAACAGAATAGACAGCAAGAAATACGGTAATATTTTGACAATATTTTAAGGTCAATATATATATATATATGTATATATATATATATCAATAACCTCCAACCTCCAAGTTTTAAAACCATTTAAAACATCAAGAGTAAAACTTTAAACACTTTATTTCGACGTTTCGGAGCACTGCCCCTTCGTCAAGAAACGCCTTATATAATAATCCAACAAACTGTAACCGAAAAGCTACACAAGTGACTTGAATAAGTAGAGCGCTCGACACCATCACAGGTAGAGCGAAAATAACACAAATGGAGAAAAATGTTTAGCTGTCGCTTTTCCGAGTTTCACGCACTCTGGCGATCATCAGGCAACGCTTGATCATGCGATTTGGCGATCATCAGTTGCCTGATGATCGCCAGAGCGCGTGAAACTACCTAAGCCAAAGACTAAATTGGTAAAAAGATCCTTTAGCTGTACAGATCCTTTGGCCTGGAATAAACTATCAGTGGACACCAAGTCCTCTTCAAGTTTAAATGGTTTTAAGAGGAAATTAAAAACGACTGAATTAATCGATAATAATTATTTAGATAGTACCTTTTATCTGGTAGATTGACTTGAATATATTTGTAAATAACTTTATAAGTCTGTAACATATGTTAGTGTTGTTTGATGTAACAGTTTATTCATTTTTTTTCTAACTCACCACGGTCTATTGGAAGAATACCACTTCTATTTATTTTTGTAAATTTTATTGGTGAGACAGTAGCGTGTTTTTAAACACAGACTAATGATAAAGACTAATAGTTTTAATAATAATAACTTAAGACCACCCAATAATAATCATCGTACAAGAAAATCCCAATAAAGTCCATTTGTCCGGATTTCTTTCGGATCCTGGACCTTATTTCTCTCTCGGATTGTGGAAGTTGCCTAATTTTGATAACTTCAGGAATTGCACGACTTGTCAATGGCCCGAGAGAATAAGACCGACAGATAACGACCAACAAATGCGAGTCAAAACATGTCTAAGTGGGTAACTGCCACTCTGTTGGAACGAAATTTGTGACTGTCACAGATTCCGAGATTTCAATGGAAAAGTCTCTGGAATTTGCACTGGCAACCGGAGTAACTTCAGATCGTCGGACTTGATAAATAATTCTAGCTGATCGGCGGATTTGCATACCTCTGTTCACGCCCCCCAGCTTTGAAATGACCCCATTACAACACTGTCGACAAGACGGCCAACCCAAAGACGTTTAACAACACGTAAGCGCTAACTATTCTAAAGGTGGACGCAGTAAATATGTTTGAAACACCAACATTCACGACATCCCTAGGCAGAACTGAGTAGTACCATGTACGTCACAATTCCGACGAAAAACATTTCCCAATAGGATGTAATATATTTATAAATGCCAAACCCACATCACACCCCATGGCGCTGCCGCGGTGTGTTGTTTCTCCAAGCAACCTAATTTTTTGGAGTTGACTTCCGGTGTAGGTTAATAAAAACGGCTCATTTCATGTCAGCGTGCCATGTCACGTGGACTTCGTTTCTCCGACTCACGTTTCACTCCGACGAAGGGCCTTCGCTCGAAACGTCAGTTTAACTATTCTTAAGTTTCGGCAGTTTCCCAAACCTTTTGATTATCTAATCAGTGAATAATGCTTTTTTGTTTGTTTTGGATGATCCAATGTGTTTTTTGTCGCTCAACATGGCAGACTAAATACCAGATTACTAATTCCTGTAGGTTTTGTTTTTCCAAAATCACCCTTGAAGTTCAAGAGTAATCTCGCGTACAGTTTTCAACATGACTGATTCACTTGCGCGCAGTAAGTTGTTTGTTTTGCTGAGAAAAACGCGTATGAGCTTTGTTTCGGAAAACCAGTTGATTAAAACGACCGAAAAACGGGAAATTGCTGATTTGAACTTGGTTTGGGGCAAACACTTGGCCTTGCCGGAATTTGTCTGTTCAGGTAGTGGCTCACTGACGACCTTTTCTTCAGTAATGAAACTAGGAGCAATGACCTAACTGGTAACTGCATGCAGGAAAATTATAAAATGAAAGTTTTGATTTTGTTTACAAGCGCTTTTTTTCGTTAGGTGTACAAAACTTCCGAGGATTTGTGGCCAGTGTTTTTGAGAGGGGGTTCTTCACGCCAGTATTTGTTAAAAATATAGGTGAAATCTATTTGGTATCCCGAGCTTAGTATGGGTTTTGCCAGTAAGGCCAGTAAGCCCATGTTTACTACTTTTAAATGTTTGAATTTTCCAACAAGCGTGACAAGACGAAGAAAAACTTGAACTTGAAAAATCCCTGTGTTTTCAATCCAATTACATGAACGACCTTAACACTTTGTTAACACTTTCCCCGAAAAACAGCGAAAGAGGCGCAATTCGAGTTGACAAGCATACATAGACCATGCTTGCTCGTCGGCGTGTAATAACATGTCAGATGATTGATATTGACCAGGAATACAACTCGGATGGGGTCACCATTCCGTATGTTATAGCGATAGTGTAACAATACGAAACGGAAGATTTCCACTTGAAAATTAATTTCACATGTGAAATTTTATATGACATATGGAAATGAAACTCGTATGTAAATTGGCATAAGAAATCTTAGTAAAGGAGTCCAAGAAGTTAAGGAAATTTCGAAGGAACTAAGGAAATGACCCAAGGAACAGTTGCAAATTTCCACCGAAAATTGCAATGAATTTTTCAAAATTGGCAACGTTATTAAATGTAGGAATACGTTAAGTGAAAGTATAGTTTAACTTAATAACTATTCGAGTTTAATTTTATTGTGTGTGATGCAGTGGAAGGGATGAGCGCGAGAGAGAGGAATAAATCAAAGTTCGACAATAACAAAATTGGAACTAGACATAAGGAGTCACTTGATGCAATCTCTTTTTATAAATATAAGTAAAAGTAGGGAGTACCTTACAAGTTCGATACAAACTTCACGTATCACACGAAAAAAAGTTGTTACACTATTGAGAACAAGTTGTTACAGTATTGTCACAACTTATTCTAATACGTTGTTACAGTACTGTATGTACAACAACTTATTTTTATACGTTGTAACAGTATTGTTGGCTGAACAATGACACAACAACACCATCATCATAAACAACAGAGACCTTAAGATACTCCGGTTTCGTTCTACGGGTACCGGTACCGTCATTTCGTCTGTTGATTTTTGCTGGTGTGAGTATCTTTACTCGTTGTTTCCACCCGTTTTCCTTGGGTAGATCCTGGTCTACCCACAGGAAGACAAACGGGTAATCAAGAAGCACTCAAGACTGTTTTCAGGCTAAAGTTTGAGACAGAACGTCAGTATGTTTTTCAAGATTTTGTATATATTGTTAACCAGAGTAACGCTATTGTATCGTGAATATGTCGTTGGAAACATTGCTTACGGGGTGCAGCATAACATTGTTCACGGAGTGCAACCGCACAATATAGCTCACGCCTGCCAAAATCCGTAAACAAGTTGTGGGTTATTTCGCGTGGGTTATTTTGGTAAATAAATTTTGAAGAACCAGAGGGTGGCGCATGGCAATATTTAGCAAGGAGTTTCATTTTGGAGTTATACCGAGTCCATCAATCTTCACATTGAATTGAATTCATGATATATTTTTTCTCACTTCTAGCATGGGTAAGTTCCCTTGCTCTTGGCAACATGTTCCTCTTTGCCCCAGTGACAACTGCGTTGTGCGAAAAGTATAGTTGCCGACGTGTTGGGATCCTTGGGGGCTTACTCACTGTTGTTGGGATGTTAACGTCGTCGTTCGCAACCAATATCTACGTCCTTTACTTTACATTTGGCATCGTATATGGCGCTGGGACCTCCATGTGCTTTGTTCCAACACTTCGCGCACTTCCGTATTGGTTTTCAAGGTAAGACGAACATTCCTCCGAGTAATGACGATAAATGTCTTTGTAATCATCTCAAGGATCCCATCAGTTTCACTCATGTCTTTTCAGGCGCACTAACATTCTACTTCGCGCACCTTACAGGGCTTGAGCAGAGCTGTACAACGTGTGCTTAAATTAGCTCGATTTTTATTAGAGCTAATTCACGTTTGTGAACTATCGCGATTTGGGTGGCTGCGGGGTGTAATTCTTAGTACGCAGTTGGTAGCTAAATATGACTAATACGCATTCGTCGATAGTGATGTTACCGAGTTCTAAATGTTAAATACAAATCTTGCACATGTGGCAGCTTGGTGTATTTCAGATGACATGCGAACGTTGGTCAAGTTCGTTATCGCCAGATGACCGCTCATCTGTCATGTTGTCTGTTACCGAGTTCTTCATGGCAGCACGGCCCGCGTCAATGTAAAACTCCACGTTTAGATGTTTGCTCTTGTGGTAATTACAACATGTAAAAATAGAATCAGTAGTGGGCCACCTTAACTGTATAGCCGCCATCTTTTTCGGTACTGTCAGTTGCCATACTGTCCCTCGTTAAGCTGACCTTTGCGATGAAAATCATCGTACTCACAAAATTTACGACATTCAAAGTTATACCTTAAGGGCAGGAAAGTCGAAAACTCAAGCCAAAATTCTATGAATGCTCATCGTCTACATGCGCTAAAATCTCAAAGTTAATGGAACTGTATTGTTGGCTGAACAACGTTGCAACAAAATCGTTATCACGGATAAACAACATTGATGACAAAGCAAATGTTGTTCTTAATTGTCTCCATGCGTCAACGTTGTTCTACATTGATGAAGCAATAATGGTTGTTCATGGTAGTTGACACAGGAAAAAACAATGTTGATGGAACAGCCATGCTCGCTATCGTTATTAGAGACCTTAAGGTCTACGACGTCGACTTCAACGACGAGGTCACTTAAAATTTCAGCATTTAAAGAAACCACGGTTAATTGACCACGGTGATTGATACTTGTGGCTCGTTTGATGACTTCTAAAGCGCTCCAGTTCTCCTAAAACGACTGTAGTCGTGAGTCAAATCCAATCTTTAGCAACAGCTTTAAGTTCCCTTCGCGATTTGACGTCGTCCTGGAGATGTTAAAATGGTCTGATTGGCGTTGTATGCAGAACGACGACGGTGTTGAGAGTACTCTGGAGATTTAAAATTGTTCATTCTATTTGTTTGCATGAAAAATTCTGTTGTTTAGGGGACGTCTTCGTTGCAAGTTGACACCGTAGATCTTAATGTCCGAATATGGTTGTTCGACTTCGCCATCAAATTATTCGCCCATTGATGACTGAACAACCTGTAACAACTCAGTTATCATGACTGAAAACTATGTTGGTAACATTGCCCACGGCGTGAGTTACAACACTGTTCACGCCTGTCAACAACCGTGAACAAGTTATGCGTTCTTACAAGTGAACCTCAACTTGCTGAAGTTGAGAAATTGTTCTCTCAGTGTAGTCTTCTGGCATCAACATCAACACTAGTGTTTGCCTGAAGTGGCGTTATAAACTAAACGCAGTTCGTGTAAACTCAAACAGAAAACAGACCTGAAACATCGATCGTAATTACTCCTGTCATTTTTTAGGCACTTGGCTACAGCAACTGGAATAGCGTCAGCTGGAAGTGGCGTCGGTACCTTAGCCGTGGGCCCTCTTTTAGAGACACTCATCCTGACTTACGGATGGAAAAATGCAGCTCGTATTTTCTCTTGCCTTCTACTCATCCCAACATTGGTTGCCTTGGTGTATCGCAAGCCTGTGTCTACATCCAACCAATCCAACGGCGATGGAGTAGAAAGAAAAGAAAAACCAAAGAAGAAGATCCTAGATTTGAGTGTCTTCAAGAACCGTACGTTCGTTGTTCTGTGCGCTGCGGTGAGCACGTTCACGATGGGGTATTTTGTGCCCTTTGTTTACGTGGTAAGTTTGGTTGCTCTATTGATTCGTAATCACTTTTCTGTTTTGGTCGCTGTTGTATAAATCATGATACAAATGTGATACAGCGGTCTCAAATGTCATTTCAGTGAAATACCCAGAGATGTGGTTCATTAAAGTACATTTATAAAATGCAGCCTGTCAAAAAACAATGACTTTTTCAATGTCCACAATTCTAAATCCAAAAATATCTTATTACACTCTCGGATTTGGGAATGCGGAGTTACCCGCAATAATCAAAACGGTCCATTTTGTCACCAGAGTCAAGACCCCTTCCCCATCTCCACCATCGTCACCAAACAGGCCAGACAATACCAAATCTCAAGCACCTCTAGAACATGATCTTGACCGATACATGTGAGTCAAACATGTATCGTTGCAGCTCTTATTGTATGCCAGCAACTAGACTTGCTACAAGTCCTTCCAAGTCTCTATTTCGCGGTTTGCTTCAGCTGAGAAGGACTTGTCCCACTTGCAACACGCCAAATTTACCGGTGGATTTTTGGACCGGGGTGTAATTGGTGCGTGTCATCAATCTCGCGAATAACAAGCACGTATTCAAACAACTTTATTGTGATGATGTGACGTGTGCTAAACACGTTCGCTATATAGAATACCTAACTAGAGTTAAATTCCTGCAAGTGAGACAAGTCGACCGCGTGAGACTTGTGGTGACACAAAAGTGATCGACTTGCGGCAAGTCTACCCTACAACATGCAGACGACGTAATGTCCAGATATCGATTTCACAAGCGCACCACAGAAAGACGGGTATCAAGGGGTGGATTAAAAATACCATCAACTGGTTGCGGGGATTAGATGTTCAATTGCAGAGAAATTCACACGAACGACGACATGCAAAGTCTTTCTCAAGTTCCCAGATTCAACTCCACCTCCATCACCTCCACATCCACCTTATCCACAACCCCACCTCACCTACCAGTTCTTCTTTCCCCAACTCCAACTCCACCACCACAACAACCTACATCTTCACCAACACATCCTCTTCCAACCACACCTCTCTCACCCCAGTACACACCTCCTCTTCCACATAAACGTTTTTCACCACAGAATTCGGGCAAATGAACACATCAGGTTTTTGGACCTTTTTTTTCCTTTTCTTTCAGCCACTCTACGCACAAGAATTAAACGTTTCTGAAAAGGCCTCCGCCGTCCTTGTGGGGTTACTGTCTGTTGGTTCGACATTTGGTCGACTGTTCTTTGGGAAACTGTCGGACTGGCGGCGCGTCAATCGTCTTTACCTTTACCAGACGTCTTTTTTATTTATGGGCATCGCCTGCTTCCTGGTACCACTAATCACCAACTTCACTGGATTCGTTATATACATGATCTCCTTCGGAATTTTTGATGGCTGTTTCGTCACTCTACTGTCTATTTCAGTCAACGATGTTGTCAGTGCTGAAAAGTTTTCGTCTGCCTTGGGTATTAAGTTTTTCTTCCTAGCTATTACCATATTCATTGGCCCTCCTCTTGCAGGTGCGTTAAAGTTTTGAATATCCGGGTAAGGTTTCGAACTAGTTGATACATAGTACAGGTATTAACCGTGTATTCTGGGGGTTCAGCAAGGGGAAGCACTTGTCAAAAGGAACACTTTCCATTATTCCATAAATACTCTTCCCAAAACCACTGTAACTCCAAACGGCTTCAGCTTCTGCTCCTCAAAAAGCTGGACGAATATTTCTCAAAAATTATGAGTCTTTTTAAGTTTTTCAAAATTTGCTATGAAGTTCTCCTCAACATGCCTGATCCTTCGCTTTTCAAGATTTAGGTTACAAAAATTATTAAAGTTGGAGTATGTAATATCCGATCGTTCAACACCAACGAAATCAGTTTTTCTTTCGATGTTTTTCCCTCCTGAATTATTATCGATTATTTCAATTATAGGTTATCTATGAGGTATATCTAACTGTACAAGTGTCATAAACGTAAAGGTGTTCGATTGACTCCATTTTCGCATAAGAATAATGGGAGTAAAGCAGCATAACCGTTCGATTGAACTATTATTATACAATAATTATAAGTAATAACATGGCTTGAGGGAAATTAGCGATTAAATTGCCCGCCGCCGAGGGAAGATTTGTGAAAGT
>JBAHVQ010000363.1:178608-193871 GCA_036872915.1 Nanipora kamurai | reverse complement strand
TAAGTCTTATACCTTTCGAAACACCAGAGCTAGTGAAGTTTGAAATAAGTGACGTTTTTTTTGGGCCACCCGATATAGTTTTCGTGCATCAGATTCTTGTAATCTAAGCCAACGTTCATTAAGCTCCGAGATATCCAGCGAGATTGGCGTAAACAAGAAAAATTTCGCGCGATTCTCATCCGCCATTCCTCCACAAAGAAACGCTGCTGTAAAGCTTATTAATTTGAATGTAAATTCAGAAATAATAGCGCGAATGCATACACCAGATCACGTCTTGTTAGCATGTCTACCTAAATAGAGATCATTATAAAAATTCAATCTGGAAGTTATTAACCAGCACTCATTTTTTTGCTGGCTACATCCCTGCAAGTGATCACTTATTGGTTATATTACATTCGCCTAGTTGCCACGATATCTATATTGCTGTTTATGAATTTGTATTTTAAAAAACGACTTATAACCTGTCGATATATAATTTCTAACAACTGATAAAGAAGTATCACAAGGCGGAGGTAAGGCTGGAGTTACAGAAAACTTTTGTGGGCAAGTTTAACGTAAAACCGTGGTCAAACGGTGTATGATAGTGAATGATACCAACTATCATCAACTGTCACGCACTATCATCGATTATCAGGGACTTTCATTCGCTTTGAGCATGTTCAAATTTTTAATGATAGTGGATTATGATAGTTTGGGATGAAAATGAGTTCTTAAACTATCATCGACTATCATGTGCCGTTTGACCAGGGCTTAACATATTCAAAAGAAATAAGAAAAATACTGTAATGAGGTTGTTCCGAACCCGAAGAGAATCCCCCCCGCGGAGAGGGATTTCGAGTAAAAATAGAGAAGTTTCAGTAAAAGCGAGTTTCTTAGTTCACCAACAATAGAATTAAGATAAAAATGCCGACTTTGAGAGTAAAATTATCAGATGACATCAGTAATTATGTAGACTTGACAAGCAATGTGTCCAATCAATAGTTTTTGAAGAAATTTGTCATGGTCAATATAAACTAAGAAGCCCAGGGTAGGCGATTGAAAAAAGTTGAAAACAAACGACGTCATCAATACAATAGCTAATCGCTTACAATCGTACCAGACACTAGCTGGGGCACCTTCCCTCATTTCAATATTGTTTTATACAAGTAAAGTGTTCACTTCGTATACAAGTAACGTGTTTACTTGGTTTTAGAGCGAATAGCACAAACCTTTGAATAACAACATTTTCTGCAACGATTATACCTTTAGTTAACCGTCCTCTTAATTAAGCGCATCACAAAAGCAGTGTAGGTGTCCTTAAAATGCCATATATTTGATTACCATCACGTTTATACTTGAGAAGAATTTGGTCTTTCCTGTCACTTTTAAATACAGATTACCTATTATACCGACCAAAGTCTGTGCCAGAACCTCAATAATTAATCGTCACAAATTCCAACGGTCTGTCGCTACTATAGACTCGAAATATTGTTACCTCTGAATGACCAGTATGAATATCACCAGGTGCAGGAGCTTTATTCTTGAACCTTGAAGAGTGCCAAAAATAAAATCAAAAACGTCAAAACCATGTGAGATTTGATCCTGACGTCTTTCAAGTGAAATGGTGATCACCCTTTATGTACAGGTATGTATTTATGTACAAGTATGTAATTATGTACAGGTATGTATTTATGTACAGGTATGTATTTATGTACAGGTATGTATTTATGTATAGGTATGTATTTATGTATAGGTATCCGTTTTAAGCGTTGGTAAACGATCTTACGTTTCCAGGTGATATCCACATTAAGTGGAGTTAACACTTGGATGAATTCTTTGGTCATTTCTTACGCTGGAAGAAAACGCTAGACAAATTCCATAAACACCAAAGTACATCACTGTACATTCAGAGCCTAGACTTCATTCTGTTAAACTCTATTCCATAAAAGACAATAGCTTGGAACAAAGAGTAGAACACTTAAATTCAAAAGAACGGAATTGAGACTATGTGAATGCTTTGTTAAGCAATTTTCACTGGTGGGGCATTGGAAAATTCTTTTTTCCTGAAATGCAGGGCACCGACTTTACGCACCATTTAGTGGCTCTGCCCGAGCGTATTAGGCACGGACTCGAGGGATGCTGTAGGAGAGTGGACATTTTTGAGTTGGAGGTGCTCTCAGATGCATTCTGGTGCATTTTCATGTTAAAATTTGCAGAAAAGCTTGAGTTCTCGGCTATCGCCTGAAGCATCTCTCACACTTCCGTTGTGTTCTCCACACTTCTACAGGGCATCCATAATTCGACTGAACAGGTTAAAGGAAGAACAATTTCTTAATTATTTAAATATAATTTATTTTAATTTTCAATACAGTTGTTCTTTATGGTCAAACTACAAAAACCACCAGCACTATCGTCATAAACACAAACCACAAGTAGAAACAAGGAAAGAGCACGAGAAACCAAAGGACAGAAATAGATAAAATTTGGCCCTATCAGTGAACCATAGGTAATCAGGACAAAATTCTATAGAACTAGTTGACCCATGGTGGTTGCGAATCTGGTTTATCGTTGTGATTGTCCTAATTACCCTTGATTCACTTCAAGAGTCGAACTCGTCTACAAAAACGTTTGCCGAAGGACAGTTGCAGGGGAAGAGAAGGGGGAAAAAAACAAGAATCCGTTCATACCAAGTCGCTACTCTAGTAAGAAATGGAACATCCCACATCTTTGACGAACGACGTTGAGTGAAAGGATCAGGAACTAGAGATAAAGCAACACCCTGCCAAAATAATTAGATGACATTAAGAACATATACGGTAGCAACGGCTATATGAAGAAAATATTGGTTGACTTAATCAGCTTCCTCGGAATCCTTACTATCTACAAACTGACAAACTCTCTGAAGCAGATATTGACGATATTGATGCTACTGGTGTGGCACGTATGCCAGGAGAAGTTTGCTTTCCGCCAAAGATTGCAAAACTATCAGAATTTCAAAACTTTCCACATCAATTTCCCTTGTAGTTGATCTACAGAGGCAGGGATTATGGGTAACAAAAGCTCCAGCTTCCTGGGAACTAGGTTACTGCCGTTTACGTGTGTGTTGATCGACTAATCTGAATGTTCGCAATAAACTCAAGACACCCAAAGGCAATCAAAAATTGGTTAACATTTTCTTTTCGCACACCTCAGACACAAGATGAACAAATAAGATTTTTCGCGCATCTCATTCGCAGGACATAAGAAACCACCAGTCAACAATCTACATTCCCATACACTTTAAATTTACTCGTTAAAGTTTGGTGGGTGATTGGTTGAGCAGTGCCATATTAAATGGGTAATGGATGGAAGTGGGTTGAGAATCCCGATATAAAGCATGGAATATACTGTATCTTGCCCGGATATTACATTATCAATTTATCGCTGTTTTCACAACATGGTGTAGTAGCGAACAAATATTGAAATGAATTTTTTGAATTTTTGGTTTGATGAACTGCGGCACTTAACAAGCGTGCTGTTATAAAATTTAACCAAAATTATAAAGTCGAGTTGTAACTTGAACAGTAACCAGGGAGTTAGCTAAGTGCTAGAAATTCTGCTGTGAAGACTTCACAGCAGAATTTCTAGCACTTAGCTAACTCCCTGGTTACTGTTCCAGTTCTCTTCGTTTCTTTTTGCTGTTTTCCCTTCTGTAGAGTTGTAACTTTTTACACCATTTTCACCGCTTTGTTGAAGCTAGTATTTTAGGGTGATTCGGTCAGCGGTACCAATTACGTGAACTGAGAATCCAGGCTTCCTAGGTCCAATTCTTTTCAAGTAATAAAGCCGAGTCTTTCTGCATTATTTACGGCAAGGATAAGTATTTCCAGGAAAAGTTAATTGTTGCTTTTGAAATGGTTTTTACACTGGATTGCAGCAGTTTTCCGCAAAGTCGCTATCTGCATGCTGTGGCTAAATCGTAATTTATAGTTATGCACTTACCTGTAGAATGGCATTGTTACATAAATCATTCTTTCTTAATCCGATAGACAACAGTGCCAGCAAATGTACCTAATGTTGCATGGAAACATTAGCTTAGCTATAAATTTTTATTGTCGTTTGAAACTAAGCACGTCTTCTCCTAAATACATAAATACACGTTTCCAAAATACATAAGATCACTTGATGTTTCGTAACTAATCGAAATGAAACTTACATGAACCAACAGACCGCCAGGTGTGATCTGTGGGTTGGTAAGTTTGATGTGACTAACCGATATATTTATGCATTCCACCAAACTGTTGAAGTCTCGTACAACAGACGCTGTAAAGCAATTGCTCTGACAGAACTTGCTGACATGTGCTGGAGTTAATTTCTATTTTCGAGACTTCGAGTATTCTCTCCAACTTAATCAATGCACGTCATTCCAATATCTAAAACAGTTATACCTTATGAGCACAGATCTGCGCCTCCTTTCTAATTCTGTTGATTCGTCTTTGTATCCATTTACGGATTTCCTCTTGGGTGCTAAGCCAAAAAGAAAAGAATAAAACAGTTTTTCGTGAAGGAAAATAACTTACACAGAACACATAAGCTTATGGCATTCGACACTTAAGACTCACTGCACTTCGTTAAGGTACATTTTATATTTCGAAGATCGTAACGTGTGTCGATTGTGCCGCTTCTGCGTAGACTGACCGTGCTAAACCTCATAAAGGTCGTTTTCTAAAAACTGTTTTCTGACTTCTCAATGTGACATATGAGTGCTTGTTTGTAAGCTACATCATGTTGGTTTTGCTGTTCACTTTATCGACTCTAAGGCGATCCCACGTTTGTTCTTCGGAATTTTATCCCTGACATATCGAAAATCAAGTGACCAAACGAAAGTTTAAATTTGTTTTTCAGCTATATGAGTCAGTGTGTTATACAGCAAGAATCATACTCAGAAGAACTGTACCTTGCGAACCCAATATTCGAATTAGAAAACAAGACGAAACTTATCATCGTAATACTTCGACTTTATTTCAAAGTCACTGTCAAACCTGACAATGACTTTGAAATAAAGCTTCTTGCAAGATGCAGTTCTTCGGAGTACGTTTCTTACTAAATTTCCTCGAATTGTCGGCTGGTTTTCGTGGGTTATCTTTCGATAAAATAAAGGAGCACAACAAAATTACCATTTCCCAGATCTTTTCTTCTTGCCAGGAACCTGGATCGTCACTTCAACATTGCTGCTTGTTGATGGTGAGTTGCTGTCTTCATCATCGCCATCATCGTCTACAACACCAACTTCTGCCTCTACAACAACATCATGTTTTGGCTAAAAGAACTTTACTGTCATTTTTAAACAACTTTGATACGGAGTTTGTTATCCGAAACATCGCGAACAGTTAAATTGAAACTACCATAGAAAAAGCTGCTGTAAATAAAAAATTCTAGTTTTTACGTGTGAATGCACCGCATAGTAAACTTAGTTACCCATTTGTAGAAGAATATCCAGTTGAAATATCCTGTTCTGGTTTATTGGGATTATTGGGGAAGGTTGAGGAAAGTCCGCCATCAATTTCGATCGTGGTTTCTTCGGAGTCTATAGAACGCACTTCCAAAATTTCCATGGCATTACACTCCTATTTCTTCTTTCTATCACGCACAGCATCCAACTTTCTTGCTCAAGATACATGTACCTTTTGTAAGTGTGTAAACGCACGCTTAATATCTCAGTGTGCTACATTCTACACGAACATTTAGAGTGCACTGTGCCACTTAAATTTAATATGCGAATAGCTTGACAATGCTTCAGTCTACCACAATAAGGCACATCACAAGATTAATGGGCCTTCATGTACTTCCTATCGTTATACGAATACTGATGTATTTCGTTTCTCTGTCAGAGCCTCCAGCTCTCTTGGTCAAGATATATGAACTTTTTGTGTGTAACACGCAAGTTCAAATTTTCGGTGGGCTGCACTTTACACGGATATGTAGAGGGCAGTGCCACAGAAAATTTAATATGCGAATAGCTTGACAATGCTTCAGTCTACCACCAAAAGGCAACTGCCCCTCCGTGTAAAGAATGAGGGAACTCAAGCTTTACTCAAGAACTTTCACAGGTAAAACTGTTTGATAAAGATCTAATCTATCATCACAAGACTAATGGGCCTTCATGTACTTCCTATCGTTATGCGAATACTGATGTATTTCCTTTCTCTGTCAGAGCCTCCAGCTCTCTTGGTCAAGATATATGAACTTTTTGTGTATAACACGCAAGTTCAAATTTTCGGTGGACTGCACTTTACACGGATATGTAGAGGGCAGTGCCACCGAAAATTTAATATGCGAATAGCTTGACAATGCTTCAGTCTACCACCAAAAGGCAACTGCTGCTCCGCGTAAAGCATGATGTTGGAAACCTTTAGTGATTCTTCACTTTTTTACTGCAACCACCTGTACTTTTCCCATTTGAGATACCGCAATTCTTGTAAGAGCACGAAATGTACTCTCAAATTTTCAAGACATACTCCTAAGATTTAGAGTGTATAGTATATCACAAACATTTGACAGGCAAACTTTGTTCCGATATTCCGGTTTACTGTATGTATAAAAACGTTATTGCAACAAATCGGCAGCACATTTGCAAAACGGTCTATCGCAGCCGGCGGCATCATACTAAAACAGTGCAATTCATTATTAGAAGCAGTATTGTAAAATGAGTTGTATTAGCTATTAGATCTCATCTGCCCGATGAGAATCATTTAGTAAAATTATGAAATTTTAGTAAATGGCCTGGAAAGGGAGGGAGGTGGGTTATAAATAGTTAATACACCAACATCTTATAACATTATTTCTTAATATTACCGAGAACAAGAAGATAATACCCTTGTGATATGGGGGGCTTTTGCATACTTTTTTTTGCACCTTTTGACAGCGGTGACAACTATTCCATTCTCGCCTTTATTTAAATTCTTTTGTATGTAAAAGACATATTCAGAAATCAAGTGCATTTCACTATAATCTGTTACAGTGCTGGCCTGGTATCCACTAACTTGACGTGCACGAATTTTTACGTTGGAGGAAAGCGAATTTTGACGTACGGTGAAGTTATGACGACCATTAGGCAAATATTCTCATAGGTATTTACCATGATGTCGAAAGATACGCGTATTTTTTACGATAAGACAAATGTCCTTCGACGTACACTCCATCTTGTTAAGACATTCGCGTACTATTTTCATCTTTTTAGGTGTATAAAGTGCACGTTCAAACTTTCGAGTGAATTACACTCTAAATATTAGGAGTGTAACGCACTGAAAAATCCAAAGGCACACAGTTTGGCAATTTTCTCTCTCAGCATCTTCTGGCAAATGAGTTTTCATCCACGTTGCTGATTTTGACGGCGAACTCTTTGGCAACATACTATTCCACAATTCCTCTACCAATTCCAGTCCGCTCCTTGACGCTCAGAAACTCGTCTTTTTCTACCTTTCGACAGTGTTTAACAGTTTTGCTCTTACTCAAAGTACTTTTCGTAAGTGTATACAATGCACTCTGAAATTTCTAGTGCATCAACCGTCACGTATATAGAAAGCAGTGCTCCGGAAATATCACAGGCGTTCTGTTTAGCAATGTTCTGGTCCACTGCCTTCAGGAAAATCCCTTTCCACGACCTACGGACTATGCTGATTAGTTTCTGGCCTTTGCCTCTTAGGGTGCGTTCAGTTGACACCCTTCCGGAATAAGCATATATTTCGGAGTATTCAAGAACAGCTATTTTCAATACCCTGGAAGTATAGAAGAAGTTCAATTGAACAGACGTTCTGCATTATTCCCAATATTCTTATTCCGTAATAGGGTCAATCGAAAGCACTGTTAAGTTGTTAGTTTGTTTTTTTGTCCATTTGATTGGTCAACTTTACGTCACGTGACTTTTTCCTACGGTTTTAATGATTTTACGTTTCACACCGGGAAGGGTCTTTTCTCGAAACGTCAGTTTTATTACTCCTGAAGCTGGTTTTACACACTGCGATTTAACCGGGCTGATTTCAGGTCGAGATGCATGTTATGTTGAGAAACAGTCGGCAGAGTACCACGTGAGCTCAAATTTGCCTGCTTTCTATCAATTACCGTGCAACCAAACCAGAAATGGGCCCGACTAATCGCAGTGTGTAAACGTACCTTAAAAGAAGCAGTCAACAGAACGTTCCTTTGGCTCAAATAAGACTGCTTTTTGTTAATTACCATGCACCTAAACCAGAAATCGGCCCGATCAATCATAGTGCGTAAACGTACCCTAAGTTTCAGCAGTTCCCTTACCCTTCAGGTTTTCTACAAGATTCGTTCAAAACTGCGGCTACACTTCACTCTATTTTTATAAGATAGTACAAGACTGATCCTTTTGGGAAAGAGTTAATCTCAAAACCTCACATTGTTTAAATAAGCACGAAAATTCTGAAACCATTCCTTTGAAAAAAGAAAACTTCTGGGTCTTCACCAAGAAAAAAGTACAAGTAAACATTACATTACCAGCCACGTCCTCCCATTCCATGTCAGACTCGTCTCCATCGTCAGCCGAAATCTCTGAATCCAAGAGATTTTTTGGAGGATGGTAGGAACCTTCTCCTTTTAATGCTCCTTTCACGGGTGATTTTCCTTTTAATGCTCCTTTCATGGGTGATTTTCCTTTATCTGACAAGAAATACTCAATACTCAATACAAGAAAGAAACTACACAAAAACCAGTAATTACACAGTATGGTCTGAGGTTTTTTTGTTATTTTTTTTGAAAATTCAAAAATTGGTAATTCAAAGGACAACCTTTTTCAGTCTGTGGGGTTCAGGCTGGGATTCCTTGTTACTTTTGTAAAGGGTTGCACCAACCAGCCGGGAATTCTACTAAAAGTGTACAAGGTTTCAACAAACAAACAACTTATTTCAACCCTTTGACAGTCTGAGCTCTCTCTTTGACATGTAAATCGTCTAGCATTAGTAAGATTAAAATAAGACCCAAGGGTAGGGGAACGGCCAGAAATTGCAGTTTCAAGCGAAAATTGCAGATGTTTCAAGCAAAGGCCCTTTGTTGGAGTGAAACATTAGTGATGAAGGTCCTTATTATTATTATTATTATTATTATTATTATTATTATTATTATTATTATTATTATGATTGTTATTGTTGTTATTGTTATTGTTATTATTATTATTATTATTTACTAATACTTTACCAAGACACAAAACTGGTCGGCTGAGCTGGTATCAATGGGTGTCCTGGAAAATAAACTACATGTTTTACAATCAATTTATACTAACAAAAATTAAAAATAAAAAAAAAATATACAAGGATTAAAAAAATTAAGATTATGAAAGATGTCTTTTAAGCTATAATCTAAACTTATCAAGCAATTGTTCTGACTTCAGTTCCATTGGTAAATGTGAATTTTACAAACTTTAATTTTTGACAGTTTCCCTATCCTTGGGTCTTATTTTATTCTTATTAACGCTAGATGATTTTACACATCAAAGGGAGAGCTTGGGTCTTAACATTGAGTCTTATGCACATCATTCAACACAGCTGACACAGCACTCTACTTTTATATCAAGAGTAAAATGATCTAGTGGAAGTCAGAGTACAATACCAGAGGGTGCCAGAGTCTGAAATTTGTGGTACCAAGATATCTACAGGATACTAAGATTTCTTTTTGGGTACTAAACTGTGTTTGGCTTGTATCCCGATGGGATACCATGAAATTTTACAAATTAGGATAGTGGTAGATGCCTCCAGTTGTCTCCCAATAGCTTTGTTGTTGAATAGCTAGCTAGCATGAGTTGCCATCTTGGAATTGCCTACATGGCAGGTGTATACCAGTCAACAAATCAGGCAATAGCTTCACTGGCAGAAACATAAGCAGTTTCACACACGTGGTTCGCCACGTGTGAAACTGCTCATGTTTAGATATATTCATATCTGGAGTTGAAAGTGGGGATTATGTTAAAATATTTAGTTAAAAAATTTAGTACTTAATACAGAACATGAACTCAGTTCATGTGGGAGCTTGGTAAATCTCAGACAACTAGTGGACATTCGTCAAGCTTGTTCCCTCAAAAAAACAATTTCTGAGCCCTTGATGGGAATCAAACCCACAACCTTCGGATGACAAGTGAGACGCTTTAACCATCGAGCCACCACGACTCAGATGGTGAGCTAGGGTGCACGTTCATCATATGTACTGCCTAAGTGGAAGTCACAATATGATAATAATCATATCATAATAATATCTACACCAACCTTTCTTTTTTAGATCTTTAACATCATCCTCATTCTTCAGGACTACCTGTTCAACTGATGATTCAGTATGTACAGGTACATTTGGGGATTTTCCTTCAGGTTGTTTTCTTTTCAAAGGAGATTTTTTCTTATCCATGATGGCATCTTTGTCACCTGGTTTGTTATGCTGTTCAACCTTCTGCTTTTGTTTACTTATCTTAGAGTCACTGAGTCTGCTACAATTTTTTGTTTCAGGTTTCTTGGTAGAAGCATCTTTCGCTTTGAAATTCAAAGGTTTATTACTTCTTTTTTGTCCTTTCTTTGAGGTCTGTGATGCTGAAAGTTGAGGCAAAACAATATATTATAAAAGAAAGGCCAGATCATAAAAAATGAAAAAAGCTATAACCTTTTGAGCTTACATTTTTTACTGGCACTGTAACATTCTAAAGGCATTTTTGCAATACGGTAGTAACAACATTGCATGAAATGGAAAATATGCCGTAATACAGTAATCTTAAAATCATATAAAACAGTTCTACAAACATAAGTGATTTTACTTTAAAAACTTACCAGGTGCAGCTGTAGATTCTATATCTGTAGCAACTGGTAAACTGTCTTTACCAGTAATCTCTTTATTTGATGGGGTGAAATCCAGGGCATTGCTTGGGGTATTGTTTATACTTGAGGTATTGTTTATACCTGTATGTGGCCTATCATTTTTTTTTAGCTTTTTTCTACTTTGATTTTCTTCAAACTTCTGTTTCCTCTTTTTGGATTCCTTTAATTTAACATTTACAGGTGCTTCTGGGATTCCTTTTCCACCAACATCTGATTTGTTGACATCTCTTAAAATATCTCTACTTTTGGAAACAGACTTCACTGCTGCAGCAGATGTGCTACGAGTGCCTAAAACAAAAAATTCCTTGACAAAATCCAGTACAAAGTCTAATATAATATACAGCAAGTCTCATACCATTTACCTGAAAACAATTGCATGGTCTATTACAGGCTTGTTAAACTTGCATAAATGTTTTAACCCAAGTTTTGCCCTAGCATAAGGTCACCAGGCCAGGCTCTTAAACTTCATTTTAAAATTTGGGAGAACTTGTGCTACCTGGTGCCAGTTTTAACGTGCTCTTTTAAAACTTTAGGAGCCCAGCTTAAAATAAAGGTGAATTAAAACATGTTAGATGGTTTACAATTAATCAGTTATCTTTTATGGTATTTAACTTATTCACTGCCAAAATCGACCACAGTCAATCTTCTATTGCTTTACTCTGGCTAGTACTAGATAATTTTACTCATCAAAGAAAGAAAATCAGGTGGTCAAAGGGTTACTCCTGTGTTAGTATAATTTGGATATAAATACTTATTGTACATATTAAATAACCATAACTTACATAAATCATCCATTCTCGTATTCAAAAGTTAATTCCAGATAATTTGCTAATTTGAAATCAAGTATCATGATGAAACTATAAGTCTGTTATTTAACAGCAAACAACATGATCCAGCAAAAAATATACACCTCAATTTTCATTCAAATTGTGATACAAAAACAAAGACAGTAGATTTGGAAGGAGCCTTCATTTATGTGTATCAACAGTTGCACAATCAAAAATTTGGTTGCATCTATAATCAGCTGGTTGTAAACATGGAGCCCTGGTATGATAATGGACCAGTTTCACCCTAAGCCTGAAGGTAAGGTGGTTATATCAGTAAAATAAAGTTGCATGATTCTCAGGTCGGGCCATGATGTGGGTCCAGCCTCAGTCTGTTTTTTATAGTGCAATCAGGGTGCTCATCTTAGTCAGGCCTAATCAGCATAGGACTTACAAGCAACCTTATAATTACAGACATTGCAATGTTGATTGGATCATTGGGATAGGTAATTGTCCCTATGAAACTGAAAACTCTGCAGCACTGGTTGGAAATTTTCATGTTGTCCATAAGCTACCTTCAAAAACGGCTATTCCATTTATTATCTGTAGTCCCCTATGAAGGATGTGTTTTTCAGGAATGTGTCTGTGGTTGGGAAGGGTTCCATAAATTGTGATGATATAAAGGAGAATTCAATAAAAAGAAGGCTAGGAAGTTTGTAAAAGGCATTGGGAGAAGATGGGTTTTGGACCCTATTTTAGCAAGGATAAATACCACAACATCTTGACAAAGTGTACAGACTAGTAATCAAACTGTCAAATTAGTGTGTAAACTGATTAGTCAATTTTTTTCAATGTCCATAGATTAGTGGAGAAATGCATGGACAAGGGGAAATTTGCAACAAATTGGAAACTGACTAAACTAAGAAAATGATAAAATTAAAGGAAGCCCCTCAAATACTGCAGATAATTGTTACACATCCTTGGGAGTTTCAATGGAGTTATCATGCACACCTATAGACTTCTGACTCTAACTTGATTAAACCCCTAAAGAATTTCAGGTTTTGCTAAAGATAATCCCTGAAGAATTCTAAAGTTTCTTGATTGGGACGATGTGGATCCTCAATAGAATAGCCCAATTAAATTATTTTTTCCCCCTCATAGTTAAATCTCTGAAATACCTGTTCCTTCGAATTGCTGCTACAAAGGTGTGAAAAAAGCATCTAAATTGCAAGTTATTGCACTATACGTACATGTCGTGAATTGCAGTGAATAGGTTTTAGAAATTATAAGATTAGAAATTCATTGAGCTTACATCTATTTCCTCTGGCACCAGAGTCATTCTGCTTTGAAGTCCTTCCCCTTGCTCCTTGCGCTTTCGCAGTATCCTGGCTCATCGATCTTTTCCCCATATTGTTTTCTGGCACAGTCCTTGACGAAAATCGGGTACTTCCACGTGGAAATGTCACTGTGGGCGTATGTACTCGCCAAAAACTAAAGATAACTGAAACTGATGGTTGTATTAAAATTGATGCAAGGACATTTACAGGTTACCTCGATGAAGTCTTGCACGAAGATCGGTACGTGTCTTTCGTTATTCCGTAAACTTTCTCATTTAAGTCACCCTCTCGTAATTCGGCAATCCACGTTGTACCATTATGCAACACAGTTTCTGTGACTTATGTAACGTTCTGATTATTATCAAAAGTTGGCTTATTCACACCTACTTCGGTGTGATCCGCCATTGCCGTGGGATACGAGTACACTACCGACTGCAGCGTGGTCGTGACGTAATTCCACTGTCCATGTGCGGAATGTTGCAAGAACTGTTGATTGCGATATAGCACAAAACTGTATAGCATTTCTATCGTTTTCATAAAATTCAGAATCAATAGTCAAAAGTTGGAGAATTCTTCACTTGGGTATTAATATTTGCCCATCAACAGCTACCACAGTGTGAAGGACCACTCACAATTTATGGAGGAAGGGGGAGGGGAAAAAAGATTAAGGGGGTCAAAGCTATTTTAGATTGACCACAGGTTGGATTTATTTTTAGCAATAAGAGAGGAGACTGAACTCCACTACCAGGGTTTGTTTTAGCAGATGACTATAGCTGAAAATGTTTTAGCAGTTTAATATTTAGCTGTTTAATTCCCCCTGCTCTCTGTTTGCATGTTAAAAATATTAATAAAATATTATCAATGATATGTTCGATCCTTTTTGCACTGAAAATACGCCGTGTTAAGTGTAAAGGCTGCGTTAAACATAGTTTTATGAATATCAAAGCCCAACATAGGATACGTACTAAAACCACGGTAGAAATCCAGTCAAAATATAAAAGTTTGCTGCGCGTTATGCAATGAGACGTTGCATTACATTAAACTTTAATATGTTGACTTGATTTCTACCATGGCTTTCTTTAGTACGTATCCTATGTTGGGGATTAATGTTCGTTATAAGACTAAGGTTTCCGTCTGGTGAATCTACTGCTGCGTTAAACATCCTTCCTCCTAGCACTAATGATCAATATGCAAACATTTTTGTCCTAGAAGACTCTTCAGTGCCGTCACAATAAAAGGTAAATAAAAAGGAACAAATTATAAATGCTACCGAAATGGTCTCTCCCAGCGTAGCATTGACTAGTTTGCTAACTGCACATGAATAATAATTGATCCCCAAAAAGGATTAGGGGAGTCAATATCAAAATTTAGGATAACAAGATAGAGTGACTTACCATTTTTGTTTGTGTATAAATTATTTCCCTCCCCCTCCCCTTCATAGATATTGACAGGTCCCTTAGTAGGAATCTTTCAGTTTCAACCCATCCTGTTTCGTTTGGATACTATTGTAAATTTGTCCTTCGAGAGACCTGCTGTAATGTGCATTGAAAATTTCCTTTTTATACAACAAAATGTAAACAAACTGTTGCCAAGAAAAAAAAAAGTTAATTTAGCTTTGTGCCATGTTGCCAGATATTCTTGAAATTGCGAGTAAATTGCCGATTTTGCTTAAAATAAATGTACCACGAGGTGAGAAAGATTGTGCTGTAAACATACACATGGAACGTCCACTCTCCAAGACATTTCAATCGCTCGCGTAACTACAAAACTGGTAAGATAAGTTCCAGAGCTTTAATGGTTAAGACTCTATGTGGCTCGATGGCTACAACATCTCACCCGCGGTCAAAAGGGAACGGGTTCGACTCCCGGTCAGGTGCTCAGAAAAGTTTTCTGAGTTTATAAGGTTGAGCAGCACGCGCAATTTCAAGTTAGTAATGAATTTGATAAAATTATTTATTTCTTTCGTTCAAGTTCGAATCTTGAGTTCCCTCTTCCCAAAACTAGAGTTCTCCTCACGAAAATGTCTTCCATGTCGCTTTTTTATTTCAGTCTCATACGGTGGCAACTTTTTTGCGTTTCCCTTCTCGTTTTTTCTTGTCACCTTCTTCAAATCTCGTGTCCGTTTTTTCACCTTTTCGGGTTTCTTTTGTCGTCTTGAAACCTAGTCACCTTACTCTGGTTATTTTCTTAATTATTCTCAAATCTAAACAGATGTTTAGATTTTGTGATACCTCCTAAATACCTACTTTGACCTTTTTTATGTATGTACGATGCTACAAAACGTTAGTACAGTTATTTTAATAGTTTTGAATGTCTCTTGTTAATTGGTT
>JBAHVQ010000363.1:167333-178508 GCA_036872915.1 Nanipora kamurai | reverse complement strand
TTTTTTATGTATGTACGATGCTACAAAACGTTAGTACAGTTATTTTAATAGTTTTGAATGTCTCTTGTTAATTGGTTCTCCATTTAAAAATTTTGAGCTGGGCTTACATCTTTATATAAGTCTAAGTTTTCTGATCAGGAAGTCAGTAGTTACAATTTTAAATGTCTTTCCTATTTTCACGCGTCGTCCCTTCGTTATTTTTAAAATCAAAAGTACCAACATAACGCACTTGTGTCGTATAAACATACGGATGAATTAGTTTATTTTTGGTTGAAAAAATTACACTTTAATACCACTAAAAATTATAAATGATAACGAAATTTAGGTGTCATTATATGTTCCAATATACAGCATTCACGAGATGTGAATATTGACAGTAATCCTTCCCCGACATTAAACTTGACATGATATCACTGTGGGCAAAATATATATCAGGTATGTGTGAATTTCATACTGGATCTGATATTAATGTTAGTGCTTAAAGTTTTCGTTTAATGTTTTACCAGAGTTGGGAGTCACGAACTTCTCCAATGATTTGACCAGCCCTCTGAAGTGCCTGGAATTAAAAAGGATCGTGGTGGGATAAAACAATTTTCAACATGGTAAAAGAAATGTGAATATGTGAGTAAAGAGGCGAAAAGAAACGAACAGGAAAGAAGAGGACGAGAAGAGGATAAATAAGAACAAATGTGAAAAGAACAAGGAGATCTTTAAAGAGGGAAACTCAAGACAAAGAAGAACGATCACGAGAGGTCGATATAAATAAACAACAATCACGGCCAATAGACCTCTTTCGTTATTGATATCAAATTAAATATTCTTATATGTGCATATAAATAAGGCTTCCTAGCCTCGTTTCTGTGTCTGCAATTCAAAAGAATCTTTTCTTTCTAATGAGGCTAGAAAGGCTAATTTAAATGCACATAATGGGATATTCAAAATGGTGGCCGTTATGAAAAAGGGTTCTTGTGGGACAACACTTAAAACACGTTTTTCGGCTTCCCCACTCAATGCTGCGACTTTCCAGTCAATTTTAGCCTTCGTTGGCGCAATCTATTCTGACATCGAGCTTCCACATTGTACGTGGATTACGATATGTAGCGATGCGTGTCTGCTACTGGATCGAGCCGTAGAAACGGTTGAAAACTATCGGTCTGGACTATGTGTAACACAACACATTTCACGTCATCTTTCTTCAAAAGTAATACCTTCAACATGTCCGCAGCTTCTTGTCTTCTTCTGTGTATGTCGTCAGATTCTTCGAGGAGATGGTTGAATTCATCAGTCTTAAAAGAGAATGAGCTATGAAAGATCGGGAATCTTCGTCACCAAGGAGTGAAATGAGTAACATTTACCTTACAGGAACAGCAGATGAGACAAAAGAGCGAGGAAAAGGAAAATACGATATAAAAAATGTAATCATTTAATCTACAGGATTCGTTGCCTTAATATAAGGTTTTTTCAAGCCTTCTGCAAGGTCAAAAAACCAAGTCAAAACCTTTATTTATCAGGGGCATTTTCCAGTGAAACAACACTTTGCTCAATCGGAACGACCTCGCATTCTTAGTGAATATACCGAAATAGCTGAAGTCGTTGCAAATGCTTCCCGGCCGTAGATACACCGACGACAGGTGGGATATAAAAGAAACACAAGGACAACGTTTCCTTTTTCTAACATTGCTTTCATTTTTATCTTTAAGGATTTCTCAAGACTAATTTTAAACATTTAAATACTTGTTTCCGGATTTTTCCATAGCTTTTCGTAAAGTAAAGTTCCTTTATTTACACTGGATAACCCTATTTGCTAAACTATGCTGTTCTCCCTAGAGGTCCAGTGTTACTACAGGAGGAAACCGGAGTATCAGGAGCAAACCTGCGATGTCTGGTAGAGTGAAACTGGACAACACTCTTCTCACATGTGACCAAGGTAACTTTAATCAGAAAACTGCACTGAGCCAGAATCGAACCCTAGTCACAGAGATGAAAGACACATGCCACCAACATCCCTAAAAAGGAAGCGCCGGTCAAGGTTTTCAAGGACCGCTTCCAACCCAGATATATCAACACTTCAGCAGCAAATTACAAACCTTATAAAGTTTTTCTACAAGTTCACTTTGAATTCTCTCTTTCACATAGTTGACTAGGAAGCACATAACGGACTTCGGAATACTATATTCAGAGATAAATAAATAATTAAAATTATAGATAATGTAGCATCTTCGCCTTTAACATAAATTTTTATGAGTCATTATGATAAACCATAACTGCAGAAGAGTTGGAGGAGAACTTACTTGTCTTGGATGTTCTTTCTTACGATATTAAAATACGACTTTATAAGCTTTTCTACAGGAAATGGACAGTTTGAAAAGAAAATTAATTCAAAATGTAAAGCTCAGGGAGATGCCAGATACCACTTAACTCGATACGGTATAATGGCAAATTTTCCCAAAGGAGAAAGGAAACAACAAGGGTCAATTTGGGGAAGGAAGCATCAAACCTATTACTTGTATGTGTTGTATTAATGTTTGAAAATATAACAAGTGTCTTATAAGAGCTGCCTTTGAAGGTTGCAAATTGTTGGTATTGTCATATACTTACTGGCCCAACTAAAATCACCTTTTTTACCTGAAAATCTTAAATGCCAACAAAAATCGTGAATGCTTCGAAAACCTTCTTAGCCTGATAAGTGCGCGGAACTGCTCTCCAACCCTTGGCTACTTCAATGGTACACTTGAAACATTTTGAAATACGCTTAATAAGGAAAATACTTACGGACTAACGCCGAATCCATCTGTTCTCGTGAGGATAACTCTCTTGGAGATTTATAAGAACTATTGATTATATTCTAAAGATAAATGAGACACAATTGAATGACTTTTTTTAGCGCTATCGTCAATGATATTTGCGCACTATCTTTATGAAATTAATGGTTTATTTGACACCAGAATGGTTTATTTAACACTTCTATACAATTATTGATTTATTGAATTATTGAAGGTGGCTCCTTAGGACTATTTAATATAAGACTGGCGACTAAATACGGCTTTGCACACAGGCGTCAGAACTAAGTCTACTACTTGAAGAGTGTTGACAGTTCCTTGCTACTGCCTGAAAAACTGTAGATACGATTTAATATTAGCAAACTAGTAGAAACCAGAAGGGTTGGGAAACTGCCGGAAGTTAGGTCTGCAAAAACTGACGTTTCGAGCGAAGGTCTTTCGTTTGACTCCGACAAAGGGCCTTCGCCGGAAACGTCAGTTTTGCTACACTTAAGTCCCCCAGTTTTAGTTCTCTGCAAGTCGTTCAATACTGCCAACGCAGCACTCTACTTTGGGTAACCGCCTTTTCGAAAAGTTTCTGTAACGACCAAGTCCCCAAACATGAAAGCGTCGGAAGCCACCTCAACAAATATTCAATAAATACGGCTGTATATCTGAACGTATATCCACATGAATTTGCTTCCTCTGATAAGGACTGGACGATTTAAGACTTCGTTTATTGATTGTTGATAGATTGATATCTGTTTAACTTTGTACAATTCTGTTTTATAGATCCTTTTGGTGACTATAACTTTTTTTATTCCGACTTAATATTGATCTAAAGTTGGTTGAAAATGATTATATGCTTTTTTTAATCTTGCATGCAAATTCAGACGGGTATGTTGAATGTGTAATAAATAGTTCTATTGCATGTACTTCAAAAGATGAAATGTTTCTCCATACGTCACTTAAATTAGCGCTCGTTGGTCCATCGACTTCACTCGAGCCCGGATTCTGAGTTTTCGTTTCCCTTCCTTTCAAACCTGGCACCCACGACATGAAACCAGAGGACGAATTTACTGAGACGTTTTGAGTAGAACTGGGATTAGGACTGGTCTTTGAGACTTCCGTCACATTCGGCTTCTGTTCCTAGATATGGTAAGAAACGTCCGAAAGTTAAGGGACACTGCACTGATATACAGCCCGTTTCTGAAAACCATCTTTAGGTCCATTTACACGATACGACTTTCGTATACGATTGTCCTTTCTAGTGTATATAATCTCCTCTAACTGCACAATCGCCACTTACAATTCGCTCGCAAATGTTGCAGTGTGTGTCCTTAAGACTCTCAATGAAATTATGGATTATTCTATCCATCAGGATGAACAATCGTAAGCGACAATCGCATCGTGTAAATCGTCCTTCAGAAGCATGTAAAATCTGTTACGGTATTCTTCTTTTAAACTGATCAGATGCATTTCTCTAATATTGTCAAAAGATTTCGAGCTTAGCATGACGGCATAGTGTTAAAGATTCGGTGAAAAAATTACCTCTGAGGTCACTGCCGTTTTGTGACGATTTCTGGTCGAGGCTTGTTCCTTGAAAAAGAGTAGGACAAAGGTATTCGTTAGTCAGTAACTTTCTTTTTTTTCACATTTTCACTTGAAATCCAACTCCAACCCATATTTTTTGCCAAAATTGTGACAAAACGTAAGGTTTCTATGAAAGCAAACCTGCAACAATATGCAAGCCCAATAATAAAAGTGTAGTCCAGTTTTATTCTACCAAGCCCCGCAAGTTATCTCTGGGTACTCCGGTTTCCTCCTGTGGCAACACTAAACCCATGAGGGATGGACCTCGCTGGACCTCCAGCGAGAATAGCGTACTTTGCTTACAGGGTTATCTAGTGCAAATGAAAACATAAATATTGACCGTAATCAAATGGATTCCATGAAAGTTTACAATACGACTGTAAATATCTTTTCAACATTCGTAATACTCCATGAATATTGCTCAAATGGCGAGCTCCCGACCTGTTAACTCAGGACATCGGACTGGAATGAGCTGTTTTGGCTTAGATTATTTCAACTACGACTACCACGCCAGTGATTTTTACAAGCGTCAACAAATTCTGACATGCTTTAATTCCCTCTGTTTCATGATTTTTTTCAGGGGTCAAAGATTCCTCCTTGACAAAATAAGCAATGCTTTCGTACCTGTTTGTCCGAACCTTTTCTAAGCCTTGTTGTTTACGGACTGATGAACTTGACATGTTTTTCTTTGAGAGATTTGGTCTTTCCTCTTTAGCCTCGGCAGGAGCCAAAGTTATTGCTTTGAACCTTTTATTTAAGCGGCATCCTATTTTTAAAAATCTAAACCCACCTCAACCTGGTACGGAGGGTCTTACGACCATTTGCCGCCCCTTGGACATAACACCCGGGGGGTCGAGGTTGGACGGCCGTCCTTGTGGTAAGCAGTTTCTAATTTAGACTTCTTCGCTACGGGCGCTTCTGTTATTTGTCGTATCAATATTGTCTAGTAGTATATGGTAAGCAACCGGAGAAAACGTAATCTATCAAATTCTGATCAAACTCTAGTTTTTATGTTTCATAGTTAAATATTCTTTGCACAGCTCACGAGGGTAGTTCTCACCAGTTCGTGTTTGACGATATCTGAGACGACAGCTGCTCCGTCTGTAAAGTCTGGATGGTTCGTATTGATGTAGGCTAGTTCGATTTTAACGAGATTTTCAACCTAGAGATAGAAAGATAATTAGTATACACTCTATTTACTTTTTGTTAATTCAGTAAAAGTTTGACATGTCTTTTTTGAAAAGGTTTTGAAAGACTGTCGCGACTTGGTAGTCAAAATTGTCTGACCTCAACAAAGTTTCACCATCGCACCTTTATTGTGTCACTGTAATTAGTTTCTCTACGCCTGTGTTTGTAAGAAACACTTCTACTTGGGTTACTCACAAGGTGTAGAATTCAAAAGTACAAACAATTAAGTCCAAGATTCCAGATTTCTGTGAAAAAGCCGTGGACCCAAGATAGGCTAATCGTACGAATACCTTAAAGGGAGCTGTTTCCTTGCACTCAAGAGTTTTCCACAACGGATTGTCAGGCCGACCGAATTGACTGTCTCTCCAACTTGTTTCTCGACCAAAGTAAGTTTCTTATGACTTAACTTTTTTACCCCTCATCCCTTTAACCTTCCGACAGTAAATCATTTAGTCCAAATCCTACTAACAACAAATACTATCTCTGTCTGGGACTATCAAATAAAAGTAAATCGAACATACTTCAAATACTCACCATTTCGTTTGCTGGTTTAAGTCTCTTGTAAAGAAGATCAGACACTACTTCAACTATTCTATCATGTAAGGCTGGAAACCTTTTGATTTCAATTACCTACAAGAAAAATGTGATGAAACGGGAAGATGATGTTTTGAGGTACCTTGAAGATTCCATGTTCGGGAGTGATTGTGACGAGGGACCGTCGGTCAAAGCGTCAGTTTCTCATTCACACATTGCTTCTAGTATTACTAAGAAAATACGATTAAAAAAGAACTTTCGGACGGGGGGTAGGTACAAACAGGCTTACGTGGGCGAATGAGTGTTGGATTATCCTTTGCATTTCTTCATGAACTAGCTCAACGCAACGTAAACCAGGGTCCTCTAATCGGCGAATTTGACGTTTTACAAGTAATTCAAAAGATATTTCTGGGACAAACAGTGCTGGACGCGGACCCTGTAGAAAGAAAACATGAAGGAAAATACAAAACTCAATGAACGATGCAACAGTAACTGATTGTTTATTTCAAGGAGTATGGCTGGACGTTTGAAAGATAAAATAAAAAACAAACACCAAAATGTTAAATATGAAAAGCCAGAGTTAAAAGTTAATTAACCTATATGTTCGCAAGAAGATCTCCAATGCTCTAATACACGACAAAAGCAATGGCTGATGTTTTAGTGAGGTGCTCCTTTGGATAATGGATACACTTTCAAGTTGGGAACCGCCTAATAAGTTCTCGTTTACCGCTATCTTCGTCCTCTTCCAACTTCCCGCGTACATCCATTACTTGAGTGAGAACGCCTTTTCAGATCAAGGGTTAAAACCTTGCTTGTTTCCATACTTGACTAATGGTATAAGAAGATTCTTTCCATTTTTAACCCATTGAACACCGAGCTCCTGAATGTTTACCAAGGCCATACACTGGAAATCAGCCGCTCGTGTTCAAAGGGTTAAATTTTTGTTAATATAAGAATTAAAGTACTGCAGTGCAAAGCTACTTCTTACATTGAACTCTCTACAATTTTGTCTGGACATCAGTGGAATGAACGGTCCCTTGTCTGGCTTTTTCAATAGTTAGTCCACTAAATGTAAAATAGCTTTCGCCACCCATGAATACTAATGCATGCAAGGTTTCTTCACTGTCATTTCATAGTCAAATTTATACTTACCGTTGCATTTCTGATCGCAGTTAAAATATCTCGAGTTGAGAGACCACCTAAAGCATCCATGTTTTCTAACGTTTTTCCGAATATATCGTGGAATATATAACAAATCCTAGCGCCACCACATCTATTTGACAGAAAGCAGGAAAGATTTGCATTTCGTTTTTCGATGCATGTGAAAAAAATAAGGGCACACCGCACCCACATTTCTTCCATTTGCTGAGGATGTCCGAAGCTACTCTGATCATGCAAGCATACGAGCACTAAACAACTGACTTGCTCGCTTACGTTCACGGGCAAGGTCACCCATACATATAAACACAGTAAGCATGCACAAACACATATGCACACAGACACATATACGCCCAAATAAGGTGGTGTACGATTCCGTCCACAAGTACATATATTTCCCATACGTTCCGAATCTTAGGAATTTTCCACGCAGCCAAGAACGCAGCACTGACTTGTGGAGTCAAAGCTGATTCTGTTTGTAACCCAATAGATTGGCAGGATCTTCCCTCAAATTGTCCCCTCGGGAGTTCTAAGGACCTCTTTCACCTCACGGTTCCATGGAGAATATCCAGTTTTAGAAGGAGGGTAGGAAACTCGATTTTAATATCTTGATTTTGATTGTCAAAAACTTTCAGCACCTCCAGAACCTAGTCGCTTTAAAGGGCACGATAAAGGTCTATTGGTCAATTCAAAATCAGAGAAATACTAATCAGATGTCACTTACAACTCTGCAACTTCAATTTCCTTGGCACTTCCTTCAATAATGGAACAATACGTTGCGGCGAATTTGGTGACCAGTTGAAGTAAAGTAGGTCCCTTCACAAAAACAAAATAATGACTTAAGTATAACTTTAAAAAATTAAGCTGAAAGATAACTATGACGTTATTACCGAGGAAATATAGTGAATGTTGTCGCGCCAGGAATTTATCCATTTTGGGTGTCGACTGCAAGCTTTACCCACAAGCACTTTAACTTCCCGTCAAGTAAAAAGGTTTCAAAGTATCAAGTATCAACAAATATAAAACCGACATGTGGATCAGTGGCAAGGGACTGTACCAGTCTGTACCCAAAGTAGCAGTGTATTACCTAAATATAGGTAGCCAAGTATAATAGGTCGTGTTTAGTGAACGCGACGTTCTTTCTGCGCAAAATTCCAAGTTCATTTGAGGAGCCCTATGTGATATATTCCCAAACCGTCATCTGGTAGAACGTGATAGAAAACTAGAACGTACTGTAGGTATTCTTGAACGACGAAAAAAATATCAAAAGAAAGAAACTTAGACGTCTCATTCCGTCTAAGGGCCTTCGCTCAAAACGTCAGTTTTTTCTAAGTTTCCAGGGTTTTCTAACTCTTATGGTCTTTTACGTAGCAGAACTTCCCTTTTCACTGAAATCACCTCTGAGGCGCTTAATCCCAATTACAGTGACAAGATCGGCAAAAGATTTCGTACTCCGATAGGTTTGGCAAAAGAAATGCTATAAAACCAGAACAATGTATTTTTATAATCAGTTTGATGATAAATAGTCTTTTTTCGCAACAAGGTGAGGTATTAGTCATATTTTAAATGTAGTGCTGCTCTGGTTTCGTGGCCAGCAAAAGGTACATGCAAGTTGCTTAAAAACAGTTTGATGAGTACATATAAAAAATACCTTGTCCCTTCGTAGAATATTCTTATGTTGTGTACTATGCTGACTTACCTTGTCGACAATCGGCTCCCCATAAGAGGCTAACAGCTGTTGGTATTGCGATATCATCATGTTTACACGAGACTTGAGATCAGGCAGGCAGTTACGAATGTGATGCATAAGAAGCTAAAAAAACGAATAGTAACTCAGGAAGGCATGCAGGTATATAAAGACAGACAGACCATTTGACTAGCTGACAGTCAGAAAAATAGACATATACAGAGACAAAAATTGGCAGGCAAACTGAATATTAGATGTAAAAATATAAAAGTAGAGTACCGCGTCGGCAGTATTAAACGGCCTGTAGATAAATCAGAGGGTTTGGGCAACTATCGGAACTTAAGAATGGTTGAACTGACGTTTCGAGCGAAGGCCCTTGGTTCGAAGGCTCTTCTGCTTTTTTTTTTGCATTTACGTTTCACTCCGACGAAGGGCCTTCGCTCGAAACGTCAGTTCAACCATTCTTAAGTTCCGATAGTTGCCCAAACATTTTGATTATCTGAATATTAGATGGTCAAACCTTGACAGAGTTACAAATACAATTTGACAGACAGAGAGCAAGACAGATAGCTGGAAAGATATGTATAAAACTAAAAGTGTTAGGGAAGTGTAATAACGTTGAATTGTAAAACTGAAGTTGTGAGCGAAGGCCCCACGTCGGAGTGAAATGTCAAAAACGTCGTTTCAACGAACAGCCTTCGCTCGAAACGTCAGTTTTACTATTTCAAATTTCCAGTAGTTCCCTGCAATATTTGGCTTTACAAACGTCGGTCAACACTTCCTACGCAGTGCTCTTTTGTATCGTTGTTTAGGAGAGACAGACATACAGGCAGAAATGAACTGGATGAACAAACGGACAAACCGATGTACGGAGAAAAAGACAGACACAGCCAAGAAAAATAAAGTTATCCACTTCCTACTGCACCTTGTTAAGAATTCTCGCTAAATATTTGCTTCCATTCTTAGCTGCGAGAGCAGGATAGCGCCGCTGGAAAAATTGTTGTTCATCATTTAAGGCCTGGTCGATCGTCTGCAGCAATCAGAAAGCAAAAACCACAGTCAGCAGTTAAGGACGGGATTAGAGATCGCGAACTCGGTTACGGTGAATTTTCAGAGTTCCCTTACCTTCCTATTATTAATATCCAATTGACTCCTATTGACAACACCTATAATTCCTAGTTTAACTGGGACAACTAGCAACGAAAAAAGGGAAAGAAAAATTGCTCTCAGATTATTAATTTAATACATTGCTTGATCTGTAAATCCGTGCAGATACAGAAAAAAAAAAATAAACCCCCTGGAGTACTTATGATGTTTGCTTTGACAGTTATGAATTTGCCACACACAGCCCCCTTTTCTTCATAACGACAGTGGTTTGGCGTAGGTAATTTTACCATGATCAACTTTTTGGTGCTATGTCGATTTAATATGTCGAGCCATGATATAAAAGCAGAAGGCTAATTAGGCAGTTTTGAACAACTTGTAGAAAACCAGAAGGGCTGGGAAACTGCCGGAACTTAGGTGTAGAAAAACTGACGTTTCAAGCTGAGGCCTTTCGTCGGAGTCAAACGTTGGTTGGCTACGGGTCTGGCGCTACAACGGTGAACACACAAATGACGAATCAGCACCTTAGCTCGCCATCTGTGTTTTGGTAGCTCAATGGTTACAGCGCCTTACCAGTTATCAGAAGGTTACGGATTCGATTCCCATTTCAAAAAAGATTGTGAGCTTGAGGAACGTTAGCATGTCGTCTGCATTAACGGTTGCACATCGTCTGTTCCCGCACGCACAGCATTTTCCTTTAACATTCCCAACGGTAAACTTATCAGACGTCAAGTTCGTTATCTCAGAAAAACGATTTCTGGTTACCTCTTCCATAAAGAATATCTAAAGCATCTGTTCCAGGATCCATCAAGTCAAGTTTGGTACACACAGCTAACGTTCGGTCACCTGAACAATGGATAGACAAATAAAATTACCTCATAAAACAGTAGAATCAAAATATTCATCAAACATGGCAGGTCAGGGTGACCTGCGCTGTAAATACTGAAAAGTAGGCACACTCATAGCATTCTTGATGATGACTGCAAGTTACACTGCAGTTGAAACGTCTAAATAAAAAGGCTTTTAATTTTTTGAGTTACTATTTACCATTGTTTTGTATTTAAAGAAACAAATAATTTGAAAAGTTGTTTAGACATCAACTTCAGTAAGAAGGTAAATATTAAAAAAAGTCCAGAATGAATACAAAAAAAT
>JBAHVQ010000363.1:151570-162664 GCA_036872915.1 Nanipora kamurai | reverse complement strand
ATGTCACTGATATCATCACCAATTAACACTGGGGCTATGCAAATAATGAATGTCCTTTCACAACTCAGTTTTCACCACAGTGTACTGCATCTCAAGCACATGCACACAAAAGATTTGAAAAAACTTTCAAAAGGTCTAATTTGTAGCATACATAGGGATTATATACTAATTTACCCTTTGATGGCCAGGTCTCTTCCTTTTGATGAAGAAAATAGCCTGGTCTTAGCCTAAGTAAGATAACAAAGTGCACCCTTGGGCCTTAAAGCAACAGATCACAAATTAATGAATTACAACTTATATGATTTATATACATACCACTTCCTTCACTTTCACTTTTTTTGGTTTTTCTCCACCGTGAAGGTGAATAAACTAACTGCAAAATCAAAGGTCGTCTGGTGACAATGCCAGGGCCTAAAAAGATGTCATCAACATAGTTACTATTGATCAATGATTTCACTTAAAAAACAATTTGATGTCTTCTATTTTGTAAGCATACAAGTTCTACAGGAGCTCTTTGCTGATACTCCCCATTACCAATTTTTTGGTTGAGCAAGTACTGCTCTCATACTCAAGAAATTAATAAGGAAATTGCAAAAAAAATTGTACTGGTTATAGGCTCCAAACTTTCTACCACTATATGCTATTTTAACCATTAAAAAGTAATGATGTACGAAATATTGACCTCATTTTATCACAGTGTACATGGCTTTGACTATACTAGCCATTTGACCTGTTTGACTAAAATTTTGAGTGTGGGAATAGAACTTAAAAATGAGAACTTGCCTCATTGATATAACTATGATAGTCCACAGCAAAGATTCACTTACTGGTAATATTTTTTATATAGAGTGAGTCATTAGTTTACAGTACTGTAAATTTCTAAAGAGGTTTGGGTTTTGATATGAAATTCGAAACACTCTAGTACAGAATACAATGTTCAGCATTCCAGGCAGATAATGGGCCATTTAATTAATCACATTTGATTTCAACTTAATTTCATCCCCACCAAAACTAGGGAAAGGATGGAAAAGGATAAGGACCACCATCTTACAAATAACTATAGTTATCAAATCACTGTTTAACCTATTGACTCATGAAGTTTTTCTTTTGTTCTTTATTTTCTCATTGTTTTTTCTTTGTTCTCTCATTTGTTTTTTTGTTCTTTGTTTCTGATATATAGCAATGCAATGGTAAACAGTACTATACCTCTTGGTAAAAAATCACGCCCTACAATCCCTTCAAGTACTGAACTTTTTCCACTGCTCTATAAAATTAAATGACTAAACAATAAAATTTGAGACATACAGTAAAGAGCAATAAAGTTTCTTTATACACATTTTAGTTCGCATGGAAAATGAAGTTTTGGTTTACATATGTTTGGATCAGTTATCAGTTAATCTTTAACCCCTAGTTAAATCATTGGGCTGTATTAAAGTATACATGCAGCATCAACCAGAATAAATTTTAAAGACCTACTTTTCTTTGCAGTCAAATTTCTCGAAGCTAGACATTGTTCAAATATTGCAAAATCGTTCTCCAAAATCATTAAATCAAAAGAATCAGCTTCCTGAATTTATCTAGTTAAGTACACAGACAAAAAGTTACACATTGGAGGCTCATTACCCGTAACAGCAAATTCTATCATGCACAAACTTGTTTGCTACTTTGTCAAATAAACAACTTCAAAACAATTTAAATATAGAAACCGATAAACCAGAAATCGTATAAGAAGTCATTTTATTGCAAAATTCGCCTTTCTTTGTCAGACAACAAATGTGAACAGCTTCAACCGCAAGCAGGCACCTTTAAATCACCATTTGCAGCTCTGAGTTTTACCATACATGTAAACTTTAAAATATTGATTATTCAGCTTAAACAGCTGTCTTTCGGGAAATTGATCTGAGACGAAAATTTTCTAAGTTTAAATTCTTGTGCTGATAGCTGAAATTTTATAACAGTTCACAATAAGGTCAAGATCAAAGAGTGAATACTAACAATGAATCACTAAATATTAAGACAGAAATAGGTTGGAGTATTTGTTAGTGAAATGAAAATCTTATTCTTTACCTGTGTCCCGACAACAACAATCTGCGGCAGTTGCACAGCCTCAGTTCCAACGGTATTAAAGACATCTTGAAGCTTGTTGATAACAGGAATTAACTGTTCCATCTTGATAAAAATTTCACCTCCGAGACATTAAGAAACTGACAAATAACAAAGAAGCATAGGAAGTTTTGAAAAAGAAACAATATCCCACAAGTCCTTGAATGTTGACCGGTGGATCAGGAAGGTTTGGGAGGCTCTTATGGATCACAAGGGTATTTTTATGTGTTTCCGAGGACGTTTGGAAATTCCAATATGGCGGAATTATACACGAACGCTGCTAGGATTATTGAAAAGGTTTTGGAGAAACAGGGGAGTCCTAAGTCGTTGGTTATTAACAATGAAAATGTGAGAAATAAGAAGAAATTATACGCCTTGGTTTGCGAAACTTTGAAATGTAAGATCGCAGTTAAAAATTATGAGTCATTAGAAATTGTGAGTTGCTGTCCGACAGACTGACAGTTCACGGGTGAAGTTTTTTCTCTCTTTCCCTGAATTACTGTCAAGACATATACACGATAATGCAAACGTCTCAAGAATATCTGTAATATAGAAAAAAAAATTTAAATGAATGCTATTACCTGGCTTCTGTTATCCCGGCACTTGGTTACCATAGCAATAATCCCAACATGTCAGTGTGAACACAAGATATTTTATATTTTGTGTAGATAAATCGATAATAGAGCAAATAATGAAAGAAACTAATTTATTGTCATGTGAAAAGCAGGTAGAATATTTTTACTTTTTTATTTATTAATTAATTAAAAATCGTTACTGATTATAGAGTTTACAGTACCATACAGTACTCTCCTGAGCAGCCAAATATGCTACGATAGGCAGATCTTTTAACTGTCACACATTTGGCATGAGACTCACACATTTGGCTGCACTCTCACACGGCTACGTCTGGGCCGGCAGTTGGTGATTTCAGACAGGCATATTAATAAACAGAAATTGGGTAGACCTTTGTCATTTGAGAAGTGAGAAAACATGAGGGATTGTCATTAATCCAGGTGAATCCAGGGGTAATGAAGAGGTTTAAACAAGTTACCCCTAAACAAATAGCACCTGTTCAATGTTTGGCTGTCCTTAGCCATAGAAAAACCGTCTGTTGCATCTAAGATGAAACATTGCTAATGATAACTTGTTCTAGACTTAACAGCAAAGTTGATTGTTTTGAAATTGATGTTGTGAGGTCAGTAAGCTGTGACTGGTAACACCTTTAGATTTAATTTGAAAAGTACTCTCAAAATGGACGAAATGGCATTTTGGACATGTATGAATTCAAGAAATTTATAGAGTAAATGCCCCTGCCCCCTAGAAGGCTGCTGTCACAAATCTCACACCATTCAAAACTCTAAAGTTGAGAGATACTGAGTATATTGACACAGTGCTGTATGGTGTGGGACATAACTATGTTGCTAAGAACTGTATAGTATGGTTGCTAAGTCCAAGCCAAATCACATTAGGAATCAAAATGGTTGGGAAGCTCTCAAAGTGTCAGTTTTTTTACTTCTAAGTTCTGGCAGTTTCCCAACCCATTTTGGTTTTATACAAGTCATTCAAAAGCATCCATACAGCCCTCTACTTCTAAATCACATTATATGATATGATAGGAAACTGCTCTTTTCAATACAGCATAATACAGTATAGTATAGTAACAGTAAAATACAAAACAGAACTAAGCACCTGGTACAATACAGTGCTGTGTAGTACAATATTATGATTTTTATCATTGATCTGTTTCTAAGTTGAAGCACCCAGTAGCATTGGTTCTCCTGTATGATTTCCTGTTTGGAAAAGGCCTTCAGCTTGGAGGAAAACTAAGGCAAATTGTAAACAGGAACAAAACTAGTTTGCATGCTGCACTGGCCAAGATGAAAGTGAAAGCCAAAGTTGTTAGAAACGAAGATCTTCTGCCACAGAATGTACGAGACCATGAAGGTAAGTGGCTAGCTTACCTTACATTGTGACTGTACAATACAATATTTTTCTGAGGTAAAAATAGGACATCGAGAAAATATAACAAAATATTAAAATTAACCAATCTTGGCACTCTCTTAGAGATTCACATTCCACGATATGTCCGGGTGAATACGCTGAAGGTGTCCACAAACGAAGTAGTCAATTGGTTCAGTAGTAATGGTTACAAAAGTGATCATTACAACAAAACAACCAACATTTTTGGTCAGGTAATTACAGCTTAAATTCTTAAATACAAACATTGCTTGAGAATAGTGACTGAATAGAAATAGATTATTTCAACAAAAAAACATGCTTTTTATAATAAATTATTTAAGAAATGTTTTGATTAAAATTTCAGGTTGTTGATGAGTCTTCCAACTCTTTTGTGATTGATAACCATATTCCAGATGTTTTAGTGTTTCCACCTGGGACAGACCTTCATGATCATCATTTGTATTGTGAAGGGAAAATTATTCTTCAGGACAAGGTAAGAATTATCATTTATATTTCTATTGGGTGGACTATTGACAGTATTATTGATTTCAGATACTTAAAGTAAGCCAGGTTTTTGTAAAACATTTTCTATCAATGGAGCTAGTCATTGTTACAGTCATATTATTGTTGGATTCCAGTTTGTAAGGGTTTACATATTTTTTAATCCTTAGTTAATAAATATAATTACATAACTTAAAAGATCAAATTATTTAATGTTTAGTTTTAGTTTTTATTTAAAGTTTCTTAAACAGAAATACTGTATAAAGAACATTATTTGGCACCAATGAAATTTAGACTAGACTGTACTATTGGTTCAATAATTGGTTCAATAGCATAGTTGTGAAGCAAGCTACAAATATTTGTGATGTACTGTTTACAAAACTGAGGACATCTAACCATGCTACATCTGAAAGAAACATCAGTCAATTCAATGTATTTATTTCCAATAATCCACATCTACCCGTATTGTAACTGTATTATTATATACGATTGGTACCTATATATTTTATTTAATAGGCTAGCTGTTTCCCAGCTTTTGTCCTCAGTCCCCCAGCTGGAAGTTGTGTGATTGATGCTTGTGCTGCACCTGGAAATAAAACAAGTCATCTTGCTGCTATTATGGACAACAAAGGGTATAGGTGATTCTTTATTTCTATTCTTTTTACTCTGGCTTAAACCAGACTATTTTATTTGTCAAAAGGATGAGCCCTGCCTGTTAAAATGCTAAGTTTGCAATTACCAGGCACATTTCACCACTAATTGTTAGTTGTTGCATCTCAATGTATATTATTTTATATGTGGCAATACATTAATGAAAATCACCCCCTAAGCTACTTTGCCTAAGATTACATGTAAGTCTTTAAATAAAATTAATTTAAATTAGATGGTATTATGGTGCACGAATTCAACATTTCTAGGGCAATGGCAGCTCCAAGATTTTCCTGACATGTCTTAGTCAAATGTCTCTTACTAATTTTTCTCATGTATTTAATGTTTGCCTTGGATATATCTAGATTACATGGGTTTCTTTCCTTCTTTACTTTTTTAATATTTTGAAGTACTGTACTGTCTTCTCTGGGGCCTTTTTCGTATTCAATATCCACATACCTCAAATTATGGGTATTGTATGGATTGATCTGCTAGTCCTAAGAGAAAATTATATTAGGCCCAGGGAAGATACTTTTGTCCTTTTCACAATGCAGTTACTTACCAATTGTTTCCACCATCTGTGTGTCACCATCAGATCTGTTTTTCATTTTCTAACAATTGTGTCTAGAAAGATCTTTGCATTTGATATTGCTGCCAACCGGATATCAACAATGAAAAAGTTACTTCACAGAGCTGGCGAACACATTACTGAGATTAAAAATGAAGATTTCTTGAAGGTATAGTAGTGTAAGTACTGACAGTATAGTAATAATGCCATTCAAAAATATGGCTGTTTTCATACTACACAAATTTTTTCATGTGAAGCAACTTTTTCTTTTGTGTTATGTGCCCTCAGCTGCAACTTATGAGGAACACATTCAATATATACAAACTAACTCAATTTAAGCAGTAAAATTCACTCTGAAAGTGAAGTTAAAACCACAATAAAACACACAATAACAAATAAATATCAAACCTGGTCAAAATGCCAAATTCTTAATACAAAATGTTTATGTTTGAAAAAGTATAAAACAAGACATATACCAAGTATAATCATCTTGTAAAACTCAAGATATGAGTTAAAAAACAAGAGAGAATGTTTAAATGGTAATATTTCGAATTTATTACAAACTCATTTATTAATTAATTCAAATTCATTTATTAATTCAAATTCATTTGTGCATTCATTTATCAAATTCAATTCATTTATTAATTAATTCAAATTTACTTGGTCTGATGATGAATTTGTAATAAATTTGAAATATTACCATTTAAACATTCTCTCTTGTTTTTTGACTCATATCTTGAGTTTTAAAAGATGATTATATTCAGTATATATTTTGTTTTATAAATGTTTATGTTTTTCAGGGTTACTTAATATGTTGTGTATGTTTGTCAAATTACTCGGTAGTTTATATAATTATTGGTTAAATCCACTGGCCCATTACATCATGCTGCTGGTATGACTTATCAGAAGCTTTTCTGCTACTGGCACTAGCATTTCTAAAATTTATGCATTGTTGGGGTTTTCCTAGACTAATCCTGAAGATTCTCTGTATCAAAATGTCCAATATATCCTGGTAGACCCATCTTGTTCTGGATCAGGAATGGTAAACAGAATGGATTATGTCATGAATAATGCAGACAAAATGGTAAAAAGATATGCAAAAGTACTCATTGTTAGTAATGTTATTACTGTAGATGATTTAAAGATGGGATGCCAACATCAAGGCTCCATATTTTTATTAATATGTAAGAAATCATGTAGATGTATTCTACACCAATTTTAACTCCTTCCCTGCCATGGCAGACTTTTATTATTTGACTCTGGCTAACACCAGACAATTTTACAGTACTTGTCAGAGAGATGTCACAGGGAAGGAGTTAAGCATTGAACAAGATTTGGTTTCAGAGAAATAAGGTGAATAGAGAAGGCAGTTGGCAAGTCCGTTGTTGGAATGATGCTACAAAACTGGTGAATGGCAAGCTACTGTAATACCATAAGCAAGGAAGATATTTTTACCAATTAAGTGCAAATCACTATTATGGCATTAACATTTCAAATCTCTGGAAAACTATTTTCATTTTGATTGATGACAACTGTGATCATTGGTGTCATTCCAACAATTCCCCAATTTTAATGAGTTCAATGCCTGCAAATTTTCTTCTATACTGAGCATGTTCTCTTCAACTAAAATATCTTTGCCCATGAAAATTTGCATAGTGTATGTTATTTTACAACAATCATATCATGCCAGTAATTTTCACCTTTGACATGCAGATGAGCATATCCAGATGTAAATACTTTAATATAAATTATTTAATGTTAAAAGCTCAGCAGAAAAGGAATCTTACATTTTCATTATTATATATTAATATATGTATTTATGTTTAGTTTTCTTAATGTTCAAGCTCTGGGGTGTCAAACTAACAGTACATTTTAATAAAACTATGCACAACATACTGTAGTTTAGGTAGGTTTACCTTTTGGTAAGGCAAGATTGTGGAATACCAGGGACAATGACATGCATGTGCAAATCATGCTTAGCTTTCACCATGTTAACTCAGGTGATCTTCAGATGTTGAAAGCTAAGCATGAAATTTTCATAAATAATCGTTTGTGGTGTCCCACAATCTTGTCTAACTTTAACTTTTATTGCCATGCAATCATTTAACAAAAATCGTAAGTTTGACTTCTTTGCAAACCCTGATACTTTTCTAAAATACAAAGTCAATTAAAAATTATATGTTGTTCAGCTGTAATGATACAGAATTAGTTTAAAGTTTAACCAAAAGGATTTTATTGTCATATAATTATTAGGACATTGAAGAAAATCAAAGAATTGAATCTTTGGCACAGTTTCAAGTTGTAGCACTATCCCATGCCATGCGTTTTCCAAAAGTTGAAAAAATTGTTTACTCTACATGTTCAATTCATGACAAGGTCAGTTGAGTTATCTGGGTTTTAATTAAATAGAAGCATATCAGATTATTTACTTATTTCTAATATGTCATTACTGTGCACTGCAGTATTAAACCATAAAACTTGGCATTCCAAATTTGTTTCCAATTCCTTGCTCTACAAACACAAAAAATCTCACAAGTTGGTTCTGTATTGTTCGCTGACTAACGTTGCAACAACATTGTTCTCAATCAAGAACAATGATAAACCAACAGTGCTGTTCATCGTTGTTTTTTACACATCGTTGAAAAATGCATACACACCATTCTACTTTCAGATGAAACAGAACTTTAGTGCTGCACTGAGGCATTATGTGTAATCACGTTGATGTATGCTAGATTTGTCAATCTGAGTAATTGTTTCTATTTTCATATTTAAGGAAAATGAGGAGGTTGTCAAAACGGTCCTTGAAAAGTTTCAGGAAACATTCAAGCTTAGCAACGCACTTCCCAGCTGGCCCCATCGTGGTCGTCCATTATTTCCTGAAGGTACCTGTAAATGTATGTGCTTATTTTCACAACCAGCCCTTAAAAGTTTCCATAACATTAAAGAGACGAATGTGTAAGAAAAAGGGACAAATCCATACAATGTGCGGATGAATGAGCAAGCGCAAAGTTATTAATACGCGCAGTGCATATGCACCAACTGGTATTTAGCAATTGGACAGCGACCTGAATGTTAAACACAAATTGTGTGCATTTGGGAACTTGGTGTTAATGCAGACGGCATGTGAACGTTCGTCAAGCTCGGGTTCTCAGAAAAACGATTCCTGGCTTACAGATCGTTTTTCTGAGTTTTTCACGACCGTTCGCATGTCGTCTGAATGGACAGTTACGTTGACACAAATTTTACAATGTAGTGTAATGTCAACCAGCCTATTTGCATCTCACTAATAGGTAACGTCATCAATGGTTCTGTAAGAATAGAAATAGGGATCTCATGCTCAGATCAATCACCCCTGATGAAGACACTAGACAGGAGTGTCGAAATGTTGGGTCAGGAACGGTACTTTGTGAGCTACGTTGAAAACTTTTTTTAAGCCAGGGTAGAGTAAATCCATGTCTGGTTATTCACCTGCCTTGGGAAATTTTTTACTTAACATAACACGTCACAACGAAAGGCTCGTTCTTCAAGCTTTATGAAAACTCAGAAAAGTTGTGACCTCCCCAAGTTGTGAGTTTCCCTTTGGGGAACTCACAACTTTTCTGAGTTTTCATAAAGCTGGAAGAACGAGCCTTTCGTTGTTTATATCCAAGCTTGCAACCACCTACACTCTCTACGCTCTGTAGATTGAGTTTGCTCGTATGTATAACACGTCACAACGGAAAAAGATGTTTCACTACAACATAACATGACCGCACAATTTCGACATGACGGCCCTCAGCGTAATGTTGTGACGTCCCGTATCGTTTCATAATGAACGTAGTGTAACGGTTACGTCTTCTAACGCGATGTGACGTCTCGCAACCTAGTGTAACGTCTGATTACATAATCTAGTTTTCTAGTGTCTCACAGTCTTAACACTTAACACTAATGTCATGTAACTGAACGTGATATCTCTTGGCCTAGCAAAGTGTTTGACAACTTAAAAGGAAAGTTAAGCATCACGTTTAAATAATACTTCACCACTCAAAGTTTTATTTCTGTATTTTCTCAGCTGAAAAATGTGTACGAGCGTCTCCTCGAGAAGGAATGACGAACGGGTTTTTCCTAGCGCTCTTTACAAGAAAAGATTCCGACGAACCAAAGAAAACTAAAGTCAAAAACGTCGGTGAACTAGAGACAATCAATGAAAATGGAGTGAGGAAGAAGAAGAACAGAAAGAGAAGACGTAACCAATGTATATCTGTGATAAACGGTGTTGAAAAAACTAAAAGACAAAAGGAATTTGGGATTAAAGAAAGTGAAACTGCCATTGAAAATAGGGAAAAGGCAGCAGTTAAAAAGAGAAAGAGGCGAAAAACGAAGAAGGCAAGGAAAAAAACTAATGAGTAATGGACCACATACGGAAATTTGAGCTTTGCTGTGTGCTTGAAAGAAAAAATGTATCTTCGAATAAAGATCTTTCGAAAGCCTTGAGCACTACTGAGTAGTGGCTAACAAAACATTATATTTATACCTTGGCAATCAAATTAGTTCACTTCAAGATGTTGTTCCCAAGAGAATGTTTAAATCACTAATTTATCTCAGTGTTCAAACAATCAAGAAAATCGTTGTCTTGCACTAAATATCCTGAGGGGAAATTAGAACCGAACTAGGCAAATCAAAGGCATCAACTCTCTCCGTACGTTTGCTGCTCAGGTTTCTCAAAATCTTCCTCGGTGGTTAGAGTGTTTTGATTCCTTTGCCTGAGGAAAAGGTATCGAAGTCCCTCGGCTGCTGGGAGAGTGAAGATGTTACACGTGCAATTTCTTTGACAACTTGTCTCGCAACGCCGTTGCATTGTAAGTCGCAATAAAAATTGCCTGGATGCGGGAAGTATGGGCGGTGCATGGTTTTAGTGCGTTGCCTCTCACTTCTGATGTCCGAAGTTAAGCCCGATCAGATGGGGTTAGACCTTGGATGGATGACCACCTCGAATAACTTCCTTCTTCTGGTGACTCATCATTCATTTCTCGAGTTCCACTTCACATTTTGCGAAATACGTAACTTTTTACCCGAAAAGAGGCTCCAAATTCTTCCCGCTGGGCAATACGGAATATATCCGTTTTATATATATGCCAATCAAATTGTAGAATTTACGCAGTCGGGCCTCTCTCTTTCACACCCAAATAATAATACACCTTTTGCTGTTCATTACGAGAAAATAATCACTCATTTGTATCTGTAGTCAATTAATAGTGTGAAAATACGTTCATTTGCACCAAACGACAGTCATTTGAACACAACACACATTCTTTAGGGGATTTTGCATATTGATA
>JBAHVQ010000363.1:123644-141224 GCA_036872915.1 Nanipora kamurai | reverse complement strand
GAACGGAAAAATGTAGGGTCACATCGTGTATGTGACCCTAACGGATAATGTGGAATGGAAACAAACACCTGGTTAGGTACTATTAAAAGTCGATCATCGGGTAGTGTAGTCTTGAGAAAGATTGTTGGTGAAAGTGACTGACCTTTCTACGGCCTCAGCGGCGGTCATCTTTAGAGTCAAGACTCTCAACGTACAAGAATTGAGGGAAGAGGTAAAAAAATACTCATATTCACGTAGGAATTTGTCTAGCGTGATATAAGGATTTCTTTCAAAGGGCCAACTTGATCAGCTCCAGAACATGAGCATCAACTGAGGATGATAACACTCTTGCACCACTTGGCCTCGGATTAACCAAATCTGATCGTGAAAATGGCAGTAACCAAGTGCTAATAATTATGCAAGACTTACCAACTGTTTCATAAGATCCGTACGATGCCTATTCGCTTGTTTCTTCTTTCTTTGAAGGTCCTCAAGGACGCTGAAGGTAAAATCCGTAAGCACATTAATACTAATATTGTGGGAAAGCGCTTTTCACAAGAGGGTTTCTCGATTGCGATTTGACTAAACCAGTCCTGTGTTGTAGGGATCAAGTGTAGGCATTTACAAATTGGGTGCAACAGCTTTTTGGTATTTGTATATTTAATGGTTTATTTCGTTGCGACCAACTTTTCGCATTTCAGGAGCAACTCTTAAGAGGTTTTTAGCATTGTATGCATCATAATGTACAATGGTAATTCAAATCCTGGTTTCTTTTATAAGGAGGCGTTTTCAAGATATTTCTGCTGGTTCAAACACGCTGGTTCGTACTCACGGAATAAGACTCCGCTTCGATCCGGCCATAACTTCTTTTATCAGCTCCGGGGATTTACAGTACTGGCCGAATGTCTGCAACTGGTGCAGCCCCAACTGGCGCGTGCGGTGATAAAACAAACGCTTTACGGAGCTTTCCCGACAACCATTTAATGAATTATCTTGCTTTCGGTGGCTATCTTTCTTCACCAGAAGTGGCCTATTCTCTTGGTTACCACAGAAACATACATGTAGACTAACCTAATTGTGTTGTAATTTCACTATACACAATAACATGAAGCGTTAATCACTTATTAATATGTGATAAAAAAAAAAAAAAAAACTTTTTGGATTTGGCGTTTAGGTCGCCTTTTCAAGATGTAGCCACATACACACCGTTTTCCGAGATCGTCATTGCAGTCTTATTCTTTTTTTTTATGTTTGAATTCTTAGTGGATTTTTCTTTTCCGGTGAGAAGTTAAGCTAAAGGATTTACATCAATAGATATATACCTTTCTTGTGACTGGATATCCCTATGATCCTCGTAAGATTGAATTTTCTCTTGTAAAACCCTCTGAATTTCTTTTTGCTCTTCCAAAATTTTCGTCTCTCTGTAAGTGAGAAACAGCACAAATGCCAAAGCACAGTTTCAAAGGAGATTTTTTATTACGGATAACCAACCATAAACAACTATTCACTAACTACAAGCAGAACGTGGTGAGCCAAATTTGAGTCGTGGTAGAAATAACCCGTCCTTAGTATACTTATTGGCATATACCTGTACATAGACAGGTACACATTATATATTTCTAAAATTCATTAATAATTCATAAGGAAAACACAAAGAATAATCATAACTGTAACGGATCTATATATCTGATATAAATCTCGCTAACTTTTTTCGTCAAATTATTGCGGTTCAGGAAACATTAATTGCCAAACTTTCTTCGTCAGTTAGCGCATAAAGTGTTTCGCATTAGAAGTAATTCAAAAAACTCGTACGTAAATCGTGCTTTATCGGATCTAAAACGCTCGGCTGTCGTCTCGTGTTTTATATCCAATAAAGCACTTCTACTCGTTTTTTAAATATTACATATAGATATAGTTATAGGTAGAGGAATCGTAATAGATGTAGGTAATGTAATGATTTGACATAATTGCAGGTATACATTATACTGTTAATCATATGTTGTGTATTATATTACACATTTGTATCAGCAACAATTATTTCATACAAATTCTACGCCTTAATCATCAATCGCCAGCTTGCTAACAAGAGCAGGATATCATTACTCCAATTTCGCTACTTCAAATAAAACGGTCAAAACGTCATTTTATTACAAAATCAAATATGCGACAAACATTTTTGTCATTTAACAGACCTTTGGATCTCTCCAGCAACCTCTTGTCTTTGACCTTTGATGATTACCAACGTTTCTTGAAGCTGTTCTGTGGTTTTCCTGAGCTGTTATGATATACGACCGGCAAAACGTTATGAGAGAATAGGCAAAAATTTCAAACTCGAGTGAGAATAAAAACGTCCGGCCCGATTAAATCGTTGTTACATTCAATCATTTTCGATGTCAGAAAAACTAAAATAAAAAAAACACCTTGAGGTACTTACATCATCTTTCAGAATAGTTTCGACAAATTTGGGATCCTTCGAAATGACTGTTAAAAAAGGGGGAAATGATTGTTAAAAGAAGGGAGAAATGGCTGTTAAAAAACGGGTAAAATTTCTATTCGTGGTTTTATAATTGGAAAAAAAGACATGGAAAGTCTTTTTCTTCCAAAATATTGCATATTTGCTGACAAACCTTCAATGTCTTGATTTTTTAAGATTTCCAATTCAGCTTTCAGCCTTCTTTCTTTATGTTGTAAGATTTTGGCTGTCTAAAAAATAACAAAAACGGTAATCATTTGCTCACGTACATATATCCTTGCATACTGAACACAAATCTTGTTCATGCGGGAGCTTGGAGTATGTCAGATGACTAGCGAACGTTGGTCAAGCTCATAATCTCAGGAAAACGATTTGAGAGCTCTAGACAGAACGTTCGCTAGTCGTCGTACATACATCCTGTAAGTTAACGCAGCAATGCTACAGTGACTTTACGAGAGTGAATGGTTTTTCCCAAGGTTTTTATGCGGTAATCAAATGGGCTAAATCCAAGTTTCTGATGCCTAGTTAAAGTGTCCATGAAGTGAAAAAATAAGTTCGGAAGAAGCTTACTGGTTTTGAAGAAGTTTTTTTTTAAATTTTAAACATTTGCCTAAACAGATTTCTGGTCCAGAGTTGATATATTAACGTTTGTTTGATGCGTAAATGACACCCTGCTTAAAGAATGTGAAGTTTAACCTTCCTGATTTCTTTGATTAATTGAAAAAGGATATTTGTTGTATGTTTGTCAACTCTCACCAGGCCTAAACGTCTGGCGTTAGCCAGAATATAATGACAATGTCGGACTCGAGTTAAAAGAGGTAGTTTTCCGACCTAATCCAGATGAGACTGTAAGTTGCTGCATAACAGCTTGCGTTAAGTGTATTATGTGTTCCCACTGCTTCAACCTCAAGCAGCTTTTTGTATTCGAATAACTTTGTTTTAATATCCTAAACAGCTCGCCTAACTTGTAGGAACGAAGGAACGTAACATAATACTGTAGAACTAAACCAAGGATCGCCGGTTCCATAATTTAGCTTGTTATTTCCTGTTTCCAAGCCCTACATTGATCCAGGTACTATCACATGCTCTGAAATCAGCTTTGTGCGTAAATAAATACCGTATTGCGAACCGAACCGAAGCACAGCGGAGAAGTCACAGTGAAATCAAGTGGCAATTCATAGCAACATGATCGCTGGCGGTAAGCTGTTGTTGTTCGCAACTGCTTACTGGGTTGTGGAGAGAAAACTGAGCAATACGGACTGCCCCAGAAACCTCGGAAAGACTGGGTTCTGGGTAACCAGTGCGAGCTATGATTGGTCGTTGTAAACTTTCAGCCAATCACAACTTGTTCAGGTTATCCAGAGTCCAGTCTTTTGCGAATTCTGTAGTGGTCAATTCACTGATTTCAATATAACGGGATTGCGCATAGTAGCCAAAAAAGTGAAGTCACCAGAAATGACGTTTTTGGAGTACCAAGATGGCCGCCACGAAATTTTGTAAAGAGCGAACAGCTCAAAAACAAACAAAAGGAGCCCGATAAAGCCGGCTTTTGAAACCACTATTGGACAAACAACGCTAAACAAGGCGTAAAAAGTTTAATTTTTGTATTCTTTCGTATTGCTAAACGGTAAATCATATTATTCTGGGGATTTTTTCACGATGCTATTATCGAGAAACACAAAACTTGTAAACGACCCGCGAAATCATTCAAAAATTTTAGTGTAAGTCTATTTTTCTGCCTTTAAAAATAACTGTGTATTTTAACACATTCTTGAAGTGTATTCTTTACAACTTTGGAAAGCGTTTCCGCGTTTTTGCCTTCTGTTCACTGGCTACAAGTAACTTAGCATCTGTTGCGACCATTTCGGCATTTCGAACGTCCCCTGCAGTTCTAGTGATTTGTCTTCCACTCTGACCAAATCTGACGGTGCGATGTCATTATTTGTTTTTTGTATGAAATATAAGATTGGGAACTTGGTTTAAACTCGCAAAAATTTCAGACCTGCCAACCCCAAGGGTTCCATAATAGGGAGATTTGACTGCAAAAATAGGGAGAAAGTAGCAAAAATAGAGAGATCAGATATTGAAATCATTTTTTTAATGTTCATTAACAAAACAAAGGTCTAAGAAGTTGAAAACAAGGACTGGTCTAATACCGTCTTAGTGTTTGTTAACTTAACTCTTAGCAGACCTAACCTGCCTCTAAACCTGCCAAACCGAGAGTACAAAACTTGGAGATGGACTAAAAAAAAACCTGGAGATTTGCCCAGATATCTGGAGTTCTAATAAAATGTCTGATTTCGTTATCAAAGCTATAAATAGGTGACATTTAACTGCTACCACTAGTACAGAAATTTGCTATAGCCACGTTTTGCTGAAGGCATTTTGATTTTTGACCAATGGCAATTTCGTACCCAGACTCCACGCGCACTGCAAGGAAAGAAGCGATGCGATCGGTGATCCCCGAAATTGCAATTTTTTGGGCGAAAACAAACTTTTAAAAGCTTTGTTTAATACCAGGTCACTTTTCTTTCTTTTCTGGAAAAACCGAGAGATTTCAGATCTTTGTCGGGAGACCATGAGAAAAGGGAAAAAACCCGACAGTCTCACGCCGAAACCGGGAGGTAGTAAGATGGCGGCGGTGAGCTTCAAAATTTTGGCAGCTGGCCATAGGGAATGTGCAAATCCAGTTATATTGAGATCAGTGGGTCAATTGCATGTCATTTGCTACAGTTCGGAATCATATACAACATACTTCACCTACAGCGTTAACTTTATTTGTCCCAACATCAGGTTTGTCCTCTAGTCGGCTTGCTAATCTGCAATGAGTCTAAACAACAGGTTCCAAGTAAGACTGCGCCTGACGTAAGACACACCAGATCTACAAAACGCAAATTGGCAGGAGTGCATTTGCATCTTGTGTTAAGATGCAGCTTAAGTGCTGTTTGTTGGAACCTTTCGGATCTTATGTAACGTGATTCTTACGTTAGTCACTGCTTACAGAAGGCATGAACATTATTTTGTAAAGTTTATAGGAGCATGTTCATGCCTTATGGAAGGAACACCTTAAGTAAGCCGCGTCTTACGTTGGACGTGGCTAATACTTTAGGTGTGGAGATCATTTTCATTGGTACTTTAACAGGTCTGGAGTGCTACGCACCTTATGAGTAAATCAAGCCGTGAACACAATTTTTTGTACTGTTACCCGTGCCTTATGTCAGATGTGTATTATGTAAACTGCGTCTTACGGTTGACGAGGCTTGCACGAGGCATGAATGCAATTTTATCACAGTGTTGTGTACAGCCCTGAAAGGGAAAACCACAACATGAAAGACATAAATTCAAATTACCATTCCCACCTGGTCAATCTTTGACTGTTGTTCTATAACATAAAGGTTTTTTTCTTGCCTTAAAATTTGCCATTTTGCTGGTCCCCTGGAAAAGCGGTTGCTGTTCATTGTCAAGATACAAAGTCACAGGAACCAAAAACTTTTGCTTAACTTCACCACATATTACCCAAGGAAAAATCCCCACTTTACAGACTCAATTTTTTATGCAGATTTTAAAAAACTTAGTTTCAAACCAAAATTCAAACAGGAAGTTGGTCAAAATAACTAATGTTTTCAAAGTACACTGATGACATATATTTGAGGGGGGAGACTCAATACAGTTAAGGTGCAGCAAAATCTTTAACAAAGTACGATCACAGTGTTCAGCTGTTTATGTTAATTCCCACCCCTCTGGTAATTTTCTTTCTGAGGAGAACCATTAAACAAAATGTGTCACAACATTGTGTAACTTTTGACAATGATGAGTACAGCAACGTCCACCACCTAGCATTTCATGAGGTAGCATACTGTTCCACAACATACTACCTGTAATATCTGGCATGCAAATTTTGTCTCAAAACTTAGTGCAATACTATACAACAGTGTCACATTTCTATAAAAGGTATAACAGCTGACAACAGAGCACAAGTACTCACAACATGGTGAGACAACAGACTGACATGTGAAAAAATACAGGAACATCTCACAACAAAGTGTAACATATTATGTTTATTTGCTTTTTGAAATTGCTTTCTGATGGACTTGAACCTGCTAACTTGTGAATGGTAGCCAGATGCTCCAACCATTGAGCCACAAGAACTCAAGATGATAGGGCAAGGATACATTAAAACCTGGGATGAGTCAATAGGCAATGATATGCTGGACTCTACGTAAATCATTTGTCAGATATTATTTGTACATTTAATTTAATATATATTTAATTTTACTTTTTGTGCAATTTCTGCAGGCAAATAAACATATAATACATTTGTGTGAAGATTTACAGGTACCTATCATGATGCAGACCAAAAAGTCATTGTTGACTGACTCTGTACCAGGTTTACAACACCCCACCACACAAAGCTGTTATTCTTCTTATAGACCTGGCTACACATTCTTCTTTAAGCCTATCCCAAATACCTAATGCCATAAACTAACAGCTTGCATCTATTTTTATTTATATGGCTACTTGGCTACATGGCTAACTAGCTATGTGGTTACTTGGCTATGTGGCCACTTTAACCCTAACCCTAAACCATTACATAGGTGTAGGAAGCAGGGGGTGGTAGCCAATAATATGACAAGCTGTTACATCATTGAACTCTCAACAATGCCGTGATGTTGGCAAAACAACGTTGTTGAAAACATTGTTCACAGGGTGCCACTCTACATTGCCATCGATCACGTCTGTGTATAGTATCACTTCTGCTAACAACCGCAAACAACTTGTGTGACACCTAATGACCTATCTTATTACATTGTTCAGGTACCAAACCAAAGCAAACGGTACTTACTTCTTGAATGTAGTCCCAAGTTATTTCACATTCACTCTTAATTTCTCGAAGTGTGGACTGCTTCGTGTCCTCGACGCTCGTCGTCGGGCTTTGATTTGACGAATGGACTTCCATCTGGCCTCTTGAATATTATATCCTGCTTTGGTTTACAATAATAGTTTGGAGAAACGAAGACTCTGAATCCAACTTTGTCTAATCTACCCACGTCAATGAAGATTTTCTACAGCGGAATGTAGAGAAGAAGGAACAATTCCAGAATGTACGACGTCTAGTGAGCCAGAATCAAGTGGTCGTTCTGGTCCGCATGGGCAAAATCACTGATGTTTACATCTGGAAGCGCTCGAATAATATCGCAATAGACGTAAATCAGTATTAACTGCAATAACAAGAAGGTCTTTAAATTACTTTTAAGATATCAAACTACAGATTGATCCATTTCAGGTACGCATTACATCGCTGTGGATAGTTGTGTGTCTCCATTTTCAAAATCCCGCCAAAGAAGAACCGTGATTTTTTGTCGCGACAATTTTAACCGCGCGCAAACGCAGTCGCTAAGTATCGGCGCTTTTTAATCAGGGCGTTAATGGTTGTGACGTCAATGCTTAAACAATATTGGGGATTACTTCGTTTGGCATTTATGTTGACAGATGTGTATGAATGAACCGTAATTACAAAATTCCTGCACCAATCAAATGCGGCAATAAGAGTCACTATGGAGATTCTCTATATGAAACAATGGCGTCTGTTACTTGGCCAAGACGAGTCAAAGACTGAAATAATTCCAAACAGACATTAGCGGAAAATTTGGAAAACCAGCTGGCTTGGGGCTACACTGAAGAACTTGGAGCTGCGCACGAAAAAGAATCCCAACGATTTCCGCGATTGTTGGTCGAAAAGAACAATAAGATAACATCAGGTAGAGATTGAATTAACATTCTTCATTCATTCCGATAGACTGCTCCGAGGGCAATGCCACCTGACAACTCGAGGTAGTTGAAAGGTTCTTCTTGCAGATAGCACGGTTCTTTGAAAACGTTACGTAATTGCAAAGATTTTTCTTGTTTCAAGCTTGTTTCTTTCACGGGCCATTTTCCCTAGTGAAATTAAGTGTAATGTACCAAACCCTTCGGCTATTTGTACATAGTTTACGATATAATAAGAATTTTACAAAAGAAATTCATTTCGACGTGATGGGCCAATGAAAGATAGAACCAACGTTTTGAAGTAACGACAGCCTGTATGCGGGTAAGAACCGAACCGCAGTAAGGTGAGATACTTTAACCAGATTGAAAGCAACCGTGTTTGAGTTTGGTGGAATTATCACGCAAATCTCAACCAGGATCTATGTCATTTGATGCAATTAGTTCTCGTGCAAGCAAGTTTCATTCATTTGGGAAAACTAGCGAGCTAGGAAAAGGAACCCAAATAAAAGGACATTAAAAAATCATTTAACACTCAAAAGCAAAATCGCCTCTTCCGTTAGAGCTCATTTTACTCGACGAAAATCGACCAGGCTTTTCCCCGCATAGAGTGATTGAAATAGAGCAAAGGTTTTCAATAATCGTCTGCTCCATAATTAATTTTCGATATCGAATTCATTGAATCGAAACCTGGCCAAAACCTTCACCATCTATGCGTTTTGCGACTTTGTACCGTATTTTTTTTTTGAAAAAAGCCGTTTCTTCGAGATCTAAGTATTTCAGAGTGTACGAATTTGTTCGAAATTTTCCCCTAAAGTTGCCACTCCTTGCCGAGCCGAACGACAGGAGACCAAAACTCCGACATATTCGTAAGATGAATCTTACGTTGACACGAGGTGACCCAGGTTTAATCTGATTTAGGGATAGTAAAAAACATCTGTCCCGTGAAAGGACACCTAGTGGGTTGTTGGTAACTCAAATGTATCCATTTTGAATGGTAGTGATCCATTGTGAAGCATAAGAGGTACGCTATAAGGCCACAGGATCTCGTCTTTGTGTATTAATGTTATGCAACAGTGCCGCCAGAACATCAGTCTCGAATGGCAACTGAGACAGCAAGCGAACTCTTTCGTGAAGTGAAAGTAATATTGGCAGGTCATGTGGTAATATTACACCGCACCACGACGGTGCAAGAAATGGCGCGCAATTCACGTCGAACCGTTGGTGACGGCGAAAACGTTGGACTTCATTCAACTTCAGTCGCATGAAATTCGGTAGGATTAACAACGAAAGGTGGCTTCCTTGTCGACAATATATGTAGGGAAGAACAGACTACCAGACACTGTAGAAAACTTGTTTTTTGTCTATAAGCTAAGAAGATTTAATTTGACTGGTTTAACCAGTTTCGCTGAAGCCTTTTTCCTGCAATAATTCAACACGACTTCGAAGCAACAAGTCAGACCATTTTTTCACGTCAACAGAAGTCGTAAAGTCAATATTTGCAAGAGTACGTTGACAACTGGGTATCGGTAAAGTCTGAAGAACAATGCACGGGGAATCCAGTGTTTACTCATAAGTTTCCTAATCCTATCAAAAATTTCGACAGCTGTTGCGTCACCGTAAGTCATTCATTGAAAGAAAAACCTCGCGATTTTATTCTAGTGACGCTCGCAGGCCCTGAGCAAGCCAGGTCAGAGGGATTTTCTTCGGGCACGTTCATTCACGTCTGGCTTGATGTGGTCAAGCCGGGCAAACCAAGACAATAGAATTTGGTACCGATTATATAGTTTTTAACGTGCTTGTACCCCCCGTCGGAGGCATTTTAAAATTTCATAGCAGTCCAGGAGAATATATTAGCTTCAAAGAAGGTGTTGATAATAGTGACTGTACATCGTTCGAGGAAGTAGAGGGAATATACGGTACGTTACGGCCGCCGAAAGATTGTCCACTGGATTCCCAACAAGTGGGGGGTAAGCTCAACGGTAATGAAATAAACCCCCTCTAATGCTGACTGACTGGACCCGAAGTGTAGTAAGGTCCCTCAGAAAAAATAAGGGACTGTTCACGCGAAAACTCGATACGAGTTCATGATTATCGACAAGCTCGTCCCAATTCTGTTGAAACCTTCTTCATCAGTTTAAATTTGTGTACTTATATTTTTTTTTAATTTAGTGCACCGAATTCACTACTCAGACTGATTGTTTGACCCACGTGGTGCTATAGACTGGTATCACAGGCATCGCTCACACGATGTCTGTGGCAGCTAAAAACGGCACAAAACAGTAACAAATAACCATTGCATTCCGAGCAATGCCAAACCTACCGGATATGTATGCCCCTGATATTTTAGATTGCGGTGAAATAAGCTAAGCACTGTGGGTAATGGTATTATACTTTTAGAATCGTTTGCAACGCATCCTAACATACTCGGTGAGAGCTGTTACTTTATAGCTGGCGTCGGGCCTTACAGACTGCATCAATGCTTGGGGAAACATACAGATATCGGGCTTTCATATCAAACTGATACATCAGTGACAGACCAACAGAGTGGCGTCGTTAGACTTAAGCATCCGGGGCTTCACACCCGAATATTAATCCCGAAGACCAGAGTCTTTTAATAACTGGTAACATACCGCAGCAGCTAGCTCTTTAGACCGTTTCGTACTTTCACGCATTTTGAAAGTACCACTAAATTGCTGAAGAAGGACAATGTTAAGATAACGTGCGTTAAGATATGTTAGGTGCCATATTACCGCTATTCTGTCAGAGCGATCATTACTAACGGTACGTAGCAAAGCTGATTACACTCGAAGTCGTTCTTAACAATACATGGTTCCGCAGATTAACTGTGATGTAGTTAAGCTAATAAGCTATTGAGCTCATTCATCGATGACGTTACCGGCGCATTTTTTGGTAAATGCTGTTGTTAGTAAATAATGGTTACCTATAATCTACAATGTTTAATTTAAATACAAGTCAGGGTCCAGCCAAACTTCCTTGTATGCTAATCCCCAAACGCTTTCAAACCCTAATGACGCCCCCTGATGCTGCAATCTACTAGGCTTGTTTCTGCTGTATCAGTTTGTGACAAATGTAAGAGCCCAGCATAAAATACGGAGGAAAGGCATGTTAAACAAGGAGGAAATATACAATATCTATTAATTTCTAACGTTTCGTTTCCAAACTTGCAACATCTTCAGACATAGAGTGCGATGATATATAGTGACACAGATCATATCAATTACAGGCGTTAAGCAATGGAGAGACAGGATAAAAATAAAAGTTGCAGTGGAGCAAAGCAATGATAAATAACACGTAAGAAAGAACATTGAGACGTAGAAGATGGATCAAAATAAAAAGAGTGGCGCCGAACCAATGTTGCTATTTAAAGATGGTTTGAGTTTAGCTATAAGTAGGCTTTCGCGTAAAAGTAATTCGGATTCAAAGGAGCAAGAGGAAATGATCTTAAAGTCGTTGAAGGAGATAGGGTGTCCAGTAGCTAAATGGTGTGATAGAATGGCAGTCGGAGGAGGATTTTTTATCCTGTCTCTCCATTGGTTAACGCCTGTAATTGATATGACCTGTGTCACTATACATCATCGCACTCTGATTCTTTGTAATTCTATCTCTAAAGATGTTGCAAGTTTGGCAACGAAACGTTAGAAATTGATAAATATTGTGGATATTTCCTTGTTGTTTGACATGCCTTTCTTCCGTATTTTATGCTGGGCTCTTATATTTGTCACAAGACTACGTTTCCCGTCTGGTCAATCTATTGCTGTATCAGTTTGACTAGCCGATACATTTACAGTCTTTGCAGATCTGGGGAACGTAACTGTCAGCAGACACGATCCTTTTGGTTATTTTCGAGCAATATACATACACTCTTACATGTCATCTTCTGCTTTTAACCTTTAATGGTCTAGAAAACGTTAAGAACCACGGAAAAAAATTCTTCCACACCTTTTGGTGACAGTTCGTTCCTGTGCAACGAACTATCACCAGTTACGCGCGCCAAAATGGGCTCTTTTGGTTGAAAATGTTCCGTAGATTTCAAAAATGTTAGTTTCGATTGAAAATTCCAATACGAAACGAGTGAGAATAGACGGATCGCGAATCTCGAATAACTCGACAAACAGAGGGCATTATGGGATATTTAGGTGAGTAAAATTCTCGGTAGGTACATTTATCTTGCACGAAGGTCGGGAAAGGAATAACACTTAAAACGTTCTGTACTCAAGGACAAGAGTTCCACAGATTTAAATAGCATGAAACAGCCTGATTACACTCAAATTGTTGGAAACAATGAAACGTTGACCATTTTCACAACGTCAATGTACAAGCAAGAACGCAAAGTTTTACTCAGCTCCGGTATTCCACAATGCAAAGCGCGCGTGTTTTTCCTGAGATTCGCGATCCGTGTATTGCAAAAGTTGAAGAAAGGCCATGGTGTCCTGCATACAGGACATTGAGATATAAAGGGTTAACACGACAATAGTACAGTTACCTCTCGTATAGCTTAAGTAGACGAACGAACTCGGGTAGAGAATAGTGATGTTAGATGTTACTCCGAGTGACGAACCACACCGGAAAGTACAGAAAACTCTACTTGGCCCGGCAGGGATTCGAACCCGCGACCTTCGGTTTACTAGTCCGACGCTCTACCAACTGAGCTACAGGTCAAGTTGGGAGCTGGCCACGATATGATGTTACTTGGGCTCTTGATATTTCGAAAGATAAACTAGTTTCCTCCATATCGGGACATTTTAAATCCTATCTGATTTTAAATAGCTTAAGTAGACGAGCGAACTCGGGTAGAGAATAATGATGTTAGATGTTACTCCGAGTGGTTCGTCACTCGGAGAAACATCTGACATCATTACCTCTCTTATGTTACTGCATTCCTTTTGTTGTAGGGACCAGACTGACCTGTTACTTATGACATCCAGCTCACCGTCTTCTGCCCTTTGTGCCCTCGACAACACTGTCGACGGAGCAGTGAATTCACACCCAGCATCATCTACACCTTCTGCCAGACCACCGAGGAAACCAAAGCCGCCTCCTTTGACTCTCGATTCGGAGGCTCGTTTCTGGCCGCTTCTTAATCCCCTAGCAGAGTTTGCAGCAATTGCAACTAGCCCTCAAAGCCCATTGGTTCAACAAACGACGCACAGGGGCGAAATGTTTGACGTCACAACACGTGGTCACCAACGATCAATTTCCACTCCACCAACTCCACTGGTTTCTGTCCAAAATTCCAGGATCGATGACGTAAGGGATACACTTTAATATGTTTTTATGAATCCAACTGCAGCATCCTCGAGAATATTTTATATCATTTGTATAGTGGTTATATATGCATACTGGACGGAATTAGTTCAGTTGGCTCTATTCAGTTTCTTTAAAGTGTATATCACTCCGAAATTTATTTTTACTCGAAAAAGTTCAAAAATTTCTCAAGGAAATATTTTGTCAATTTTGTTCTGTTTTCTCGATTCCCTGGCGTTTTATGGCCAGTCGAGGTCATGTAAAATCACGTACCGTCATTTTGGTACACATCCGAGCTTGTGAGAAGAGCAGGTCTTTGACTACTCGGACATCATAATCTAGTTTACATGGTGGTCATTCTTTGAAAATAGTCATGTAAATTAGTTTGTCACGTCTAAGCAGTCATAGACCCATTCTCCTCACAAACCCGGTTGTGTACCGAGATTGCGGTGTATTTTCATGACTTTGACGGGGTTTGAAGAAAATAGAACAAAATTAACAAAATATTTCTCTGGGAAATGTGTGAACTTTTTGGATTAAAAAGAAATTGGGGGTGGTATAAGTTTTAAAGTTGAAGTATGCAAGCTGGATCTTTTAACATTTGGCCATTAAATATTTTTGAGAAGCATTTTAGCATAGAAAAACTATACCAAGGAAAGAGATCTACATGCTGGTATGGCGACAATGACAATTGAAAATGGCTCCTAATTAACATTGGATACATTTTAGTCGTAAAAGAGCACTCATATTATTTACTATTTCACGGTATTAAAGATATTTTGGAAATTTTAAAATCTATCTGATTGTTTTCAGTCGTACATATTGCTTTGCAAGGATAGATTAAAAAGTCCAATAGCGATAATATCATTTGAATTAGATCTAACGGAGACAAGCAAGCAATCGAAAGTGTTCCTTTGCAGTGAAAGGTGTTTCTTTCTATTTCGGTTTTCAAGAGCGCTTATTCGATTCCGCATTCGCCATCGATCGTCGACAGAATTTCCCCTTTAAGTGCAGGTGAATCGGACTTTCCATCAGATAATTCGACATATTCTTGGTCCTCGTCGATTAGACATTGTTTGAAACAAAGAGCTGCTTTACAGTTTGATGATAAATCATTTCGAGGGGCTGCCATCAGTAATTCTTCGCCAAACCCCAACTCGACCACGTATCCGCCCGGTGGCCTTAAAAGAGTAGAGCGAGCAACTTCAGGAAAAAAGGTGAGGGATCTCGCTGACTCACCTCTCATATGACTGGATGTTTTTTGGTCCGGTTGTTTGTCAGTTTAATGCGCCATAAACCAATGTTTGACTACCTGATCGTAGTCAAGTGAAATTATTCACTGAATTTCATTAATTTTAGGCTTCTACCATATTTAAACCATACGATTTTCAAGAGAGGGAATTACAGCTTGAACCCGAGCCAATTTCACCAGGAAGTCCGCTTTACGTCAAAGATACACCTTGGACCCCGTTCTACCCTGATCGATCATTAAACCATCGCGGGATTCCTTGTCGGGAGTTACTGATCCAAGATATCTGCATCCCTTTGTCAAGGCCAGATGAAGCGATTATGCCATCTCCAGAGGCCGACGCATCCCCGAAACCGGATGCAGCAACGTAAGTAAACGAAGCTTTCAGGAACTGCCATACAAACAAAGTATCGTATGGTCTAGTTACCATAAATATCCTTTTCCAAACAATCCTTGTTCTTCACGACGACGCCAGCGAACCACGTCTGGAAGAATCTTGTTTTGTTCAATCTCTGCATAGAGTTGTGCTTACCATTTGCTGTCATTAAGTGAATTTTCCCATTTACAAGCTTAGTATGTGGGTTTCGAAGCCAGTGTTCTGTTTAAAATGTTTTTCAACATAATGAAAAAGAAAATCTATCCTATTCCATTTAGATCCGTCCTGTTTGATTTGGACTCAGCGGCGCTTGCTTTAAGTAGCATGGCAAAGGTAAAATATGCAAACTTCAGTTTTATCTGACTCATATGGATTCATTACTTTAAGGACACGTAGGACAGTCTTCCTGTCACGTCTTCTAAGTAGATTCATGCCAAGCTTAACCCATTAAAGTCAAAGGCAATTGAAAAAATTGCCAGGAAGATCTTGCTTAACCTTCGGTCACAGTTCGCTGTTAACCGTAACTAACCGTGAAACCAGTAATGACCAGTAACGCGCGAAAAAAAAGGCACTTTTCTGACTAAGTTTTTGTCGTGGATTCCAAAAAAGTTATGGTAATTATCATAATTATCATTATTATCATCATTATCATTATTATCATCACCATTATCATCATTATCATTATCATCGGTATCATTATTATTATCATTTTATCATCATAATCATCATTATAACTATTATTATCAACAAGCGAAATTACTTACTTTTAGAGAAAGGAAGAACACGATCTATACAATCGCAAAGTGAAGTCCAAACTGCAAATTGTAAAACGAAAGGGAGAGACTCGGATGAGAAGGAACAGAAACGAAGGATTGCGTGCCAAAAGACCTATGAATGCGTTCATGTTGTTCGCTAAACGATACAGAGTTGAAATTACGCAGAAACATCCAGGCAAAGACAACAGGTAGAGTTTTCACCAAGCCAGATATTGACACCAAAACTGCATAGTTCAAGAAGTTGAAAACGTGAAAGGTCGTCCTTCGTTAGCATGATGTATAATTGAACAAAGAAGATCAAATGAAGCCAATTACCAATGTATATTATATATACGACTATTTATTAAAAGATAAAAGCGTTGGTCGTCTTTGTATGCCATTGTACGACGAAAGCATAGACGAACAACGTTGTAACCATTTAATAAAGAGTTGTATTCACAGTAGTGATTGGCCTCATTTGACCTTCTACGTTCACTTAGACAGTTCAAAGTTTTCACTCAAACTAACTCTGGTACTCACAAAAACTTATTTCAGGAGTTGCGTCCAGCCAACCAAGTTTTGTGTGGGTGTCCTTTTGGTTTAACTTTTGACATTCAACATATAAACGCTAGATGGAAAAATGGTTCAAAATGTGTGATGTTTGTAATTCTTGGTGTTGCAGGGCAATCAGCGTTATCCTAGGAGATCACTGGAAGTCGTTGAGTTATGAGGATCGCAAAACGTATATTAAGGAAGCTAAGCTACTTGCCGATGAACACAAAAGAACTTATCCAGATTGCTGGAAACGGAAACGGACGACTCAGGTATGACGAAGCAAGTGTTCCTATACTTCGAGTTCCTAATTTGGTTACAAGTTCGGCAAACTTCATTTACGATAATACAAAACATAGTATAAAGCTCTTAACTTGAAATGCTTTTTCCCCACGCAAAACTTGATCTTAATACGATTATAGCTGTTTAGAATTCATTTTGGATTCCAAAAAGTGTAGGACTGACTGCCATATGTTGCAGTTTACTTTCATTGACATTTTGCAGGTTCCTACAATGACAGCTCGAAAGTCTTAATGAAAGACAGTTGTACATCACGGCTTGCTGGTTCTTCGAAATGTGGTGAAAACATATTTTTTCAAGGCCAAACTGAAGCCACCAGAGCTTTTGAATAGGCCGCGGATATTTAAATATTTTTTGACCATATGTATATACACTTAGTCGATTAACTATTTATAAATGTAACATATAATCGTTTTATGTTATCAGAACCATCTGTTAAAAAAGTGTTGGATATAAGATTAAAAAGAGTATTCAAATCAATCAAAGAAATTTAATCTTTGTTTGTTTTTATGTACGCATGCACATCACAAGAAATTCAACCTCATACGAATATTATAATCGCTTGTATTGATATGTTTTTGTATGTATATGCCATTACGTATGTAAGTAGGTATGTACTATATATTTGTATATGCATGCATGTACGTAAGTATGTATGTATGTATGTATGTATGTATGTATGTATGTATGTATGTGCGTGTGTGTATGTATGTGTATGTATGTATGTATGTAGGTAGGTAGGTCGGTAGGTATGTATGTATGTGCGTGTATGTATGTATGTGCGTGTGTGTATGTATGTATGTGTGTATGTATGTATGTATGTATGTATGTATGTATGTATGTATGTATGTATGTATGTATGTAT
>JBAHVQ010000363.1:111116-123544 GCA_036872915.1 Nanipora kamurai | reverse complement strand
GTAAGTATATATAGTATAACTTTTGTAAAATCAGTTTAAATGCTCTGAAGATGTTGTGATGTAAACAACGAAACGTCGGCAAATAAATGTTATTCTTTTTATTGTCTTTTTTTTAAATCGCTTGCTGGGCACTTATATTCATTTTTAATTAATTTGAATGCAAAGTGTGTACTGATGCATCATATCCTGTACAACGTTTAATACATGGATATCTGTAATTTATTACGCAAAAGTGCTCGTAAGTCAAATGCTACGACCCGGCGGGCTTTTTCTAGAAATAAAACACTTGCCCGGCATTCTTTTCAACTTGTCCCGGGCGTCCGGGCCTAATATTTGTCGGACCCTGATACCAGTACTGAACAATAATATTTACGGAACTTCAGGTAAATTCATAAAACATGAAAGCTTGCAGGATGCATATTTATGTGGTGTGCCATGTTTAGACGACACAGTTCTTCTTAGCAGCAAACATCTCTATCATGATGGGAAAGTGTTTCACTATATACCAGCTTATTGAATGTTGAACACAAATCTTGTTCATCGTGTGATCTGATTCTTGTTAGCTCAATGGTTAGAGCATCTCACCGCTCATCAGAAGGTTGTATTGAAAACTTGGGAGTTTGGTGCAAAATTTCCTTTGCTGAGTTGTAAAAATTCGGGAGTTATGCTAATTAACACCGAAAATGTTTTCTTTTTTTTTTAGATAGGGAATTTGGACATTTCTGGAGATTTTTCGTGCAAGAGTTCAATAACCAATGGCTCATGCACTTTTTATATGGATGAATGGAAGGGGATGCTACTGTGTTTGAACTATGGAGAAAAATGCAAAGGATTAACTTTCAACATTGGCCCAAGAACAGTGACATTAAAAACCACTGTAGATGGGAATCCAAAATTCTCTCTTGGAATTGTCACTTTTGTGAAAAATGAGTTCAGTGATGTGCTCATGATTAAGGACAGGGGAACATGTGCACCTGAACTGGTGAGTTCACTGCCAGATGAAACGTAAAAAAGTCACACTGACAGGGGGTGTTCAAACCCATCTTTTCCGTTGCGAGGGCGCCCCTGAAATGGCATTTTGGAGTCCCAAATTCCCAAAATGTTTACAGGTAGAATGCCTGCGACCTCCATAGAATGCTTGTACCTTTGGTGCTCCTTAGCCTGCCTTTGGCAGCCCAATTTAAAATAAACCCCTTTTTCAAAGTTCCGTGCGAGCATGAAAGCTGTCACATTCTCATAAGTTTAGCGAATTCATATCAAAGGAAGGGGAGCTCCGGAAAGGGGGATTTGCCAGGCGGATTGTCGCATGAAGTGAATTTTAAGACGGTAAAACCGTCACAGAATTTCGACCTGGAGTATCCAAGAGGGGGGCAATGGGGCTGATTCCTCTCTCCTTCAGGGGTCGAAATTTCCGCTGGTCCAGGAACAGTATTTTCTTATTCCGCACCGTAAATTATTTTGCAATTTCGTGCTAACCACTGTTGTATCGGATCAGTGTAGTAAGTGCCTCTGCAACGAAAATTCACCTTAGGTTTTTATGACTGTAAATAGAAGAACACGTGAAATTATGAAAATTAGCTTTTACACGACTTTCATAGCTTATCTCGTTCTTGAGTAACTCTGAAAGCAATTTGAGCTGTGGTGTCTTAACTAATTCCTGTCCGTATAAGTCCTCAGTGACCTATGGAGACTTTAGTATTTAAGTCTGGCTAACGCCAGACGATTTTACTTGTCTAGGGGAAAGTCCTCGGACAGGAAAGAGTTACGTTTCGCACATGTAAATAAAGAAAGTAGGAAGACGGATAGATTCCCCACGGAAAACTCGTTATCCGGTGAACAATGAGCTTTCCGCCTAGAATATATCCGTTTTCCTACTTTCTATCAGGCTAATAATAAAAATTGACGCCCAGCAAAGAACACGGAAAAAAGCCATAATACCACGTAAAGTTTAAAACATAGCTATTTAATTCTATCATTGAAAAGCAGAAAAGTATATATATTACATGCAAATCAGATAGGTTATAGAATTACAAATGAGGTGAATTAAAAATAACTATTTAGAATTACAAATGAATAGCAATAAAAATAACCGGATTTTTAAGGCGTTTCGGAGTTTGCCGTGTGCTAAAACGTTAACTATATGGACTTGTGCCTGTTCTATCATTTGTTGTTTCAGAAAACCAATAAACAAGATCCGAAGGTGACTAATAAGATCTGTAACATCCCAGCTATTGATCCTTTTGACCCTTCCGTAATGAAAATGATTCAAAAAGTGCCACCTTTAGTATGTAAAGGAGAAAAGAATCTCACGTTTTACCATAACGGAAAATTGATGATCACTTCAGGTGTTGTGTTATTATTATTACCATTATTATTATTATTATTATTATTATTATTATTATTATTATTAGCAGTAGCAGTAGCAGTAGTAGTATTATTATTGCAACGGACTATCTCTTATGATAGATCGAGAGTATACGGTGACTTTTCGAAAGCAGCGCCTCCGACATCATCTGCCTACGAATTGTACAATCATGACAAGGTCAAGGATAATCATGTCGTGCATGACCCCAGTGCATGATTTTCAAAGGTAATCCTGTCAAGTTCGCGTGCTTCATAATAAACAACAATCGGTGACAGAAGCAAATACGTCCAGTGTATGTACACAAGAGAATAAATTCCACAAAAAATGTCCAGGTTTTGATCGTTCGATGTCTAATAGAACTATTATTAAATTCGGTCTTTGTGATATCCAGAATCATCAAGGTCTCGGTCAGCCTACTGTCAGCCTCAGCCTTCGATGAAATGCTGAAGCATTTAGTATTTCCATCGTTACTATCATATCGTGACTTCCGCTTAGGCAGTTCACACGACAAACGTGCACCTCAGCTCACCATCTGAGTCTTGGTAGCTCAATGATTAGAGCGTTTCACCGGTCATCAGAAGGTTGCGGGTTCGATTCCCATCCAGGACTCAGAAATCGTTTTTCTGAGGAAACGAGCTTGACGAAGGTTCGTTGGTCGTCTAATGTTGCTGGTGTTCTTTAGTCCTGTATGGAAATCCACATTATAGTACACGTCATGATGAGCATGCTTTTTCAATAAGTGAAATGTTATGCTGCACCTGACAGAATTCCCTACATGTTTTTGTTATCACAAAGGGATTCCGTGTAGAATGCATAAATCCAAGCTAAACCACAGAGTTAGTGTATTATGTCGAGAAATTCTTTTGAAAAACGGATTATTTTTTTGTTTGCTCTGATACCACACGTAATCGTGTTTTATTCCTGCTTACAAAAGGCCTGATAACAGAGGAAAAACACCCAGGAGCAGTTCCGATGAAAAGGAGAACGATGCCGATAAAAAAGGACAATGGGTTTGATAAAAATAACGGTTCGGATGACAAGGAGAGCGGTTCCGATGAAAATTAGACCGTTTCTCGTAAAAAGTAGAACAGTTTCGGTAAAACGTCGAACGTTTCGTTGAAAAAGGAGCGGAATTTCGATGAAAAGGAGGACGGTTCCAGGAGTATTTGATTGCTTAGACGAGAAGATTACCGAAACGGGTAAAAATTTGGGATATATTATATTTGAATTTACAGATTTATATTTTTAGGAGCAAAGGTGAAGAAAGTCCACTACCAAGTCTTGCGGGGGAAAAGTAACTCTGGTCAAGGTTACGACATTCTAAAAACTGGAACATTAACTCCATCAAAGCCAGAAGTAGACTTGAACGAGGACATGATTTACGCTCAGATCGAAAGAAGTGATGGGAAGATGCAGGAAGAGTTCCACTTGGACGTTAACCCGCGTGATAAGCTGCTAAAACGTGAGGCAGAAACTAAACCGGGTATTCCGCTCAATGTGATGATGGTTGGTTTGGATTCTACATCTCACGCGCATTTCAAGAGGAAGTTGGGACCGATTTACAAGTACATGAAAGAGGAGCTAAAATCAAACATCTTTAATGGATACTCGATTCTGGGAGATGGCACCACGGCTGCGATCGTAGGTTTGTTGGTTGGCCGCCATTTTGATGAGCTGCCTGAAGGACGAAAGGGGTGAGGATATCGTCAGTGTATGATCGTATTTCTTGACAATTTGCTTTGAAAAGTAGTCTTTCTTATTTAATTAATTAATTTAATTAATTAAATTAATTATGTAATGAATTAATTTATTTATAAACTGCATGTTTTGTGTATGTGGTCGAACTAGTGCAGAATAAAACATTCGCGTAAGGATTTTTTTGTTAACCTTTACTATCCCAGGATTTTTTTGCGAAAACTGCCGCTCGAGTGTTTGAAATTGTTTCAAGTCAAAAACTACCCACAAAGGTTTATTGTTTTATATTGTTCTGATGGATAATTTATGCTCACAATAGTCGCGCAAAAAATGCGCGACAGGGCACTAAAAGTTAAAACACAGTTTAGTTAACGCAAAAAATTTCCTACCAGAGCCCAGAACCGTAATGATCGGTTTGATTGGCGCAGGCAGTGATGGCCAAGTTGAAGTGGCGATTGTTACAGCCATCAAGACCACAACCCATCCAAATACAAATGGTGGCAAAGTCGGTCACCCCGTCCCCACCTTACAATCTACTCGAGAATCAAAAATGTCATTAATTAGGTTTTAAAAAGGACAGCGCAACTTTTTATGTCTGCTGATCCTGATCCTAGATCAAGTTCATCACTTTGCCATTTGGCTGTCTGTGTAGCAATGCTTACTTCCCGCAAACACGTGAAAAACCACGTTGTATTTTAGTCAATTTGCACTGTTTTTCTCCCCGAACAGAAAATATGGCGCTACGTGTATTGATCGCTGGCCTTGGATATTCAACGACGTGAAGAAATACGGCTATGTGACGTACTACAACGAAGACGAAGTCTTCAACGGCGCCATCACAACGCGTCTGAAAGGTTTCTGCAAACCGCCACCTGATCACTACCTCCTGCCATTCTGGTACGCGGCTCTAAACAAACTAACCCCAATGTACCACAAGATGATACGTGGTATCAGCTACATTAAAGGCCATTGCTTGGGCTCAGAGGCCATCTACAATGTCAGCCTTAACGCTATAAAGAGCTTCTTTACAGCCTACCCGGACACGCCAAAATTTGGATTCCACATGAACTCCGACTTCTGTCATCACGAGGATTTCAACTTCATATCAATTGTTGAAGATCAGCTATTAGATTTCCTCAAGTACATGAAAGAGAAAAATTATCTCAATAACACCCTTTTGATTGTCTTCGGAGACCACGGCCTACGTTACGGCTTCGTTCGCTCGACCGTTCTTGGCCGCATGGAAGAAAGACTTCCATTTCTCTCCATGACTTTCCCGCCTTGGTTTAAGACGACCTATCCAGATCTCGTTCAAAACTTGGAGAAGAACCATGATGTTCTGACAACACCTTTTGACGTACACGCAACCTTTCAACATTTGCTTTCTTATCCAAAGAAACCTGAAGGCCTACCTCACGGGAAAAGCTTGTTCACAGATATCGGACCGCGGACCTGCGAACAGGCTGGAATACCATTCCATTACTGTCCGTGCGTGGATTGGAAGCCAGTGGAAGTTAGTCACGAAGACATAAGGAACGGTGGGATAGCTGTCGTAGAAATGATCAACGACTGGCTAACTAAAAATAGACTGGAGAAGAAGTGTGCGAAGCTTGAACTAAAGCGCGTCATTTCTGCGGCCCTGGTAAGCTCCAAAGGTGGCAATGATAAACATTCAAACGCAGAACAGGCCTCCAGCATGGCAACGACGTTGAAAGGTAAATAATTGTTGCTCTGCTCAATCTTTTTATTTTACATGCATGAATATATTGCTACAGTTGGATTTGCTGAGAGGAGTAACGTTAGTTCACAAAATTTCGCTTCAGTAGAATATCAATGTATGCAAGGGTAACAATGAAATTCAGATGGCGAGCGATTATCCATTTGACGGAATTTATTTCAAAAGTAACCTGATTTGACTTACTGATGCAATTAGATAAAGAGAATACGCTGTTCTTTAATTGCAGTTCTGTCAACGAAACAAGACGTTTTAAAGACGCGTATGTGACATAATAGCTCAAAGACGAACCGGAGGACTTCAGTGGGATTTCAAAGCCCGAGTTTGCTTTCAAAAGGCAAGCCTTATTAATACTCGGACTTTGAAATCAAGTTAACGTCCGACTGCGAGTATTTCCAAACTTTTAGTAGTTTACTAGAAATATTTCAAAGACCAAGAACCTTAAAATATTTCCAAACTACTAGTAGTTTGCTAGTACATTTCTGTGGAGGGTATTGCGTACCTTTTAACGACATTTGTGTTCAAACTTGGTACGAGAAAATATTGTATTATATTCTATATATTGTAATATATAATATAACTTATGACAGCATCTAAACGAAAGAAAATTAAAAGTTTCTCGTACCGGTTAGTTTGGTTTTCGGTTGTTTGGTTCAATTTCTCTTCATTTTTAATTTCTAGGAGGCTGTATGTACCAGCTTCAACTGGAGACCACACCCAATGAGGGAGTCTACGAAGCAACGGTACAAGTCATCAGCGGTATTCCAAACGTCAATCCCGACCTAAGTAGAGTAAACCAGTACGGCAACCAGTCGGACTGCATAAGGAACACTCACCCGCTACTCAGAGAGTTTTGTGACTGTTCCAAGATGTGAAGTGGTGCTGACTGTCGAATAATGCTCAAGGTTGCTACAGAATTCAGACGGGGGTCACAATTCATGTTATAATACCATATTGTTTGTTGGAATTTATTCCTCCAGATTATCTGTAAAATGTTTACTTGTAAACATTCGCTAATGGTCTCATATATACCAAGCTCCCACAAGAACCAAAATCACTATCCTATCGTGGCTTCCGCTAAGGGAGCACGTATGACGAATCTGCACTTCAGCTAACCATCCGGGCCTTGGCAGCTCAATGATTAGAGCGTCTCGCCGGTCACCAGAAGGATGCCGATTCGATTCCCGTCTAGGGCTCAGAAATAGTTTTTCTGAGAGAATAAACTTGACGAACGTTTGCTAGTCGTATAGTGGGAGATAATTCTCAATCACCAATGAGACAGAAAGCCAAATAGACATTTCTTTGGGACAGAATGGGATCACCTAATGTATAGAATCGAATAGATCATTGAAATCAAGGTATCCAAGTGCTAACGTCCTCGTTCGAGGTCTTTACGGAATGTTTTGGTTAAATACCTTTTAATTATCAATGTACTATTCAATCCTGTTCATTTCCCTCATCGTTCACTAATGTTAAACACTCTTCGGCTTTGAGAGAGGTTGTCAGCGAATAACAAAAAACGGTCTCAATCCATGAAATAATAAATGCAACAATGAAATATTATACGTTCATTAAAACTCTTTGTAGAAAGGACAGCAAATGAGACGATTAAGCCTCGAGGCCTGACTGAAAGCTTGAGCATTGGTGTATAGTTGGTGTGCACGTTACGTCATGGCCGCCATGTTGGATGAACTTATCTGCAATTATAATTTCATCCAACATGGCGAAAATATCTTTGTCCTTTGAATCTCGAGGGATTGGTTGCACATCACCTATAGCACTGAATGACATTTGGTGGTCCAATAATGCTAGTTCAATTAATGTTAGCCTTCAGTCGAACATTTGACTCAAAAAAAGAAATTATGAATTGCAATAAACGTTGGTACGTGCATCCTCGTTTTCATCGTCACGGCCAGTGACAACATTCAAGGAATAATATGAAAGTATAGTGCTACGTAGGCAGTGTTGAACGACCTGTATAAAGCTAAAAGGGTCAGAGAACTGTCGAAAATTTAAGGAGGTAGACTGACGTTTTGAGCGAAGGCTCTAAGTTGGTGGGAAACGTGATCGTCCGTTTTACTCCGACGAAGGACCTTCGATCGGAACGTCACTTTTGCTATCTTAAAGTTTTGGCAGTTCCCTGACCATTTTGGCTTGGTACACAACAATATCCAAGCCAACTCGTAGGTCCAAATCTTCTTCAGAAGCTCCGTGCTACCACAGTTACAACAACAAACTGGAACAAGCACGCAAGAAAACTCGACTACTACTAAAGTTGCTTACTTAAACACTGAACAGAAAGTCTGCTCGTGTGGGAGCTTGGTAAATATCAAACGACTAGAGGACGTTCGTCAAGCTCGTTCACTCTGAAAAAAACGATTTCTGAGCCCTAGATGGGAATCGAACCCGCAACCTTCTGATGACCGGTGAGACGCTCTAATCATTGAGCCACTACGACTCAGATTGCGAGCTAGGCTGGAGGTTCGTCATATGTACTGCCCAAGCGGATGTCTAAGTGCTTACCACAAACTCTGAAAGCCCAGCAGATCTCGATACCTGCGAGTCGGGTTTTAGTCGTACGCGTATCGCCAGTCCTCACTGTCTCATTGTTCAATTCCATGTATCTTGTTTGGAGTTTCTTGATACGTGTTCGTCATCCGATACAATTACAGAGGATATTTATCCAGCCATTGCATTATTAGCTCCCGACGAGACCACCGTGGAGCCCTCCATACGAGTGCTGCTCAGATTACCAGCTAGATAATTTCTTTCGTACAAACGGCTCCACTGTTGACATTCTTAACGGAATGAAGCACATTGTTCACGTCCTTGTTCATTGTGTAAACAAGCTATGGACTTTCACAAGTCAAGACGATCAACTTCAGCTGAAAATCTTAAGATATCCCTAGGTTCAACTCCTTTATCCTGATGTATGGAATTAACTAACAAGTAAGGTAAGGCCATATCTCTGTATTCCCTTGAAGTGTTCAGAGGATTATTTTGAACTATTTCCGTACATAAGGATGACAAATAGCTCGATTAATCGCAAGACGTAAACGTACCGTAACAGTTAAGATCCAACTCCGAAATGGACATATCTAGACACAAACAGTCGATCTTTTCAGTTTCTCCTCCTGCAGTAGAAAACATCGACTATTGTTTAGAGACACGCGAAGAGGACAAATACGACATGTGAGCTCTTGGTCATGTTATCCACATGTGGTCTTCACGTGTATTTATTTAATCAATACTGATTCCCTCTTTAAATCCACGTCACCGTGATATCTAACTGACAGCTGGTGTAATTGTAATTATTTACATATATTAACGAATCAAGATTACTGCACTCTAGAATACATCAATAACAAACTTTTGCAAGCAGTGCTGTGAGAAACTTCTTCCCCAGCAACTGAATCTGCGTCGTTGCAATCCGCTGAGATAGTGTGGTGTCAAAGGCTATGAGCAGCAACACCAATAAAGGTTCTGGCCACTCATGTTAAAGACAACCGAGTACATTATTGGTTTGAATGCCTATTATTTTAGATGACCAATCAAATAATCACAGGACGGGGTACGTCAAGGTTGTTACAAAGTTAAGCCCCAATCAAACGAGAACACAAGTCACTGCAAGTGTTCTCTTGTGCCTCGTTTGACCGCCAACTTGCGATGAGTTGCGTTAGCTTGCCCATAAGCTTGTTCAAATTTCGCAACAAATTTGACGCCTTTAAGAGCCATTCTCAAACAGATGATGAAGAGAAAAACTCAACTGGTGAAGAACTGTTTAGGGAACTGATGAGCTTTTTACACCCATAACTTTGTCGTAATAATATGGGAACTGCTATCACATCGTGACTTCCGCTTAGGCAGTACATATGACGGACCTGCATCTTAGCTCACCATCTGAGTCTTGGTAGCTCAATGGTTAGAGCGTCTCACCGGTCATCAGAAGGTTGCGGCTTCGATTCCCGTCTAAGGCTCAGAAACCGTTTTTCTGAAGAAACGAGCTCGACGAACGTTAGGTTGTCGTCTGATATATACCAAGCTCCCACATGAACCAGATTAGTGTTCAGCATTTAGTACAAGTTAACTTGCCGCAGTAACTTGCGTTCTCGATTAATTAGGGCTTTCCCGTTAAAAATACGGTGGAGTTAGAGTCCTGCTTTGTGTAAAGATGATGTCATACGGGACGACTTTAATTACAATTAACGCATCGTATGTTCTACGAAAAATGATTATGTGTAACATGCCATTTGGGTACGATATTTCACGAAAATGTTGCGGCAAAACGTTCAGTTGAAAATCGTGTTTTATTAACGCAAAGCGGTTCAGTCATTTGTTTCGTTACAGGAATGTTTCGAATGCGTGAGAGTTCCTGCCTACTCACAAATGCTGCGCTACGTTGCAACCGTCACGTCAGCCAAAAAATATTTCGATTCATGTAAAAACTGCTTAAGATGGTTTGCTACCCATTGGTACCATGCAGAATAAAATAACAAAAGCAGTTTTCTGTCGCAAATTTGAATATACTTCCACTTGGTGAAAGCTACATCGAAAGTTAACAGATGTAGGGTATCAGTTCGTCTCAGCCCACTTGTATAGATCAATCGAAGCAAAGCAGCATCACTCCCCCAACACCAAGTGGTTGGAATGATATAAAAGTAGAGTGCTGTTGGGGAACTGTCAAAACTTTGAAGTTGAAGGCCCCTCTTCCGTGTGAGTTTTTACATCTAGCGATTAGCTTTTTTAACAAATACGAAAAGGGATCGATCGAAAAAACAGAGGGTATTGTTCTAGACAAAAGTTTTTTTCATGTTCATGATAATCCCTCCAAAGGGGGCGAGGGGAGGGAACCATTCTTCACATGACCCGACGCGTGGGCAACTCACACCAAGGGGCCACCCATGCATTCCCATGACATCAGCGTTCAGATTTGCCCAAATATAGAACTATATCCTCTCATGATTGAAAAACTTCCTCTACAGAATCTTATCATTCAATATCTATCGTCAATAGTTGTCACCTTACAATTTTTTCTTTAATTTTTTTTCAGTATGGTAAGTCGGATTGAAATTCTCTGATGTAATCGACTCTTCAGCAAAAACAAACATTTAACCTTCTGCATATCATTTTAATTACTTTGTTCACTGGCAACTATGCTATCATTGACTATTATTCACAGTTGTAAACGCATTTTTCACAAAAAGAAATTAACCGGCAGAGGGCCTTGCTTTCCTTCTTTAAGCAACAATACTGGCCTCAACATAGGCATCAAGTTCAAACCGGGCCTTCGGGTTTCGGCCTATATTTCCGCTTCGTAAGAGCTGTCTTTCGAATGAACGAGTCAGGCATCTCGTTCTGGCAATAATTTGAAAAAAATCGTCAAGATTGATGTTTCCTTTCTTGTTGGTGTATCGTCGAACAAACATCTGGAATGTCTTGCGACTTAATTCCAGACCAGCTTCCCCCAACGCTCTTGAAAGCTCTTTGCTGTCCATATCATTGCTTCTATCTTTGTCGTATTTCTTAAAAATTTTATGCCAGGTTTTAATTTCGTTCCACAGACGAAGAAACTCGTCAAATTCTACACAACCGCTCTTGTCGTCGTCGAACAACAGTATCATGCTTCGACACGTTTCCGTGTTAAACTTGTATTCACCGAGTTCTTGACGAAAGCACGTTTGCAAAAGATCGCGTAATTCGAAAGCGTCAATGACCCCATCTTCACCAGCTACTCGCTCGAAGATCTCGAGCAATACTTTGTCCCTCCCTGCCACTTCAATTCTTCGCCTTCTCCTTGGCTTAGTCATCACCTCGAAATCCCAATAATTCATGACGATAAAATACAGTCACTACTGAATGACAGGGAAATCCTACTAAAGTCAGTTATATATTCTGGTGTTATTGTAATTATTGCCACCGGAAAAGTGGGAGACCGGAAATCATGCCTGGTGGACAGTTTTTGCATATTGAAGTCTTTACCCTACAAGGGCAGACAGTTTTTGAGATTTTCTAAACACTACGCAAAGTGTCAACAATCAGAGAAACAATAACTCGCGATGATGTAGCAAGTCTCTACTTTACAGTGCCAGTGATTTTGAATGTAAGAATAAAACTATCTTCAGTTTGTTCAATTTACGCTTCAATCTACGTTCGACATGATCTCGGGGATTTAAAATCTGAAGATGGAGAAGGTGGGGGTGCAACCGGCATTTCGGAGACGGGAAGCAAGGACAAACAAAGAAATAAAATGTTTCCTTGAAAGTCTGGTCGTGGAGCGTGACCGCAAAGAAAACCTTTCTTTTTGAGAGTACTCCGAACGACCAGAAAGTGAAATTTCTAAGAAGTGAGATATATTGTTACGTACGAAACAAGCACACCAGACGGGCTTTTGCCAGAGCTGACTATTTTTATTGATGTCTTTCCTCTTACAGTGCGTTTCAAATTATTATGCAAATCAGTTTGTCTATTAATTTGAAACTGTACAGTTTAGCCACAATCGTTTTAGCGAGTTTTGTAGCTTAATATGTTTCCTAATTTAAACTGAGATTTTTTATCTTTATATCCAACAGTGCAGACTAAAAGAACACTTTTTACAGAAATCGACAAAATTTTGTGTTTCACGTTATTATGCAA
>JBAHVQ010000363.1:47183-82801 GCA_036872915.1 Nanipora kamurai | reverse complement strand
AGCTTAGCAGTAAAATAATACGTGGTGTACCACAAACTATAGATAGTTTATCAATTATCACCATGCAAAACTTCAAAAAATAGAGTTAATCGGTAAGACCAGGATAAAATTTACCTTTTGCACTGCGTTATCCCTCCTTGCCTTGCCGAAAATTATCCTGCCTAGCCGACTTAGGTATGCTGAACATTGTTTCGAAATTGACACAGTGAGATCGGTCTTATTCGATTGGCTGAAAGGGTAAACTTGACAGCGGGAAAAACTTCCTTTTATGTAAACGATAGGTAAAAGCTACCTCAGGGCCCAGAGTAACGCTCCCACCAGCTGCAACTTCTCATGTAAATAGAGCCTTGGGAAAAAAATCCTAGCTATGAATGCTCATCCGTAGGACAGAATATTGACCTCCTCCAGAGAGGTAACGTTTCGTAATTGATATTCATCCTGCATTCAATCTGACAATCACTTTGCTGCAAAACATCCACAAAGTATCAGCCAAAAACAGAAAAATAAAGAAGTAAAAAGTTTTCTTAACTTTTACTGAGAAATGGCAGAAGACAAGTCACACGTCTCTCCTATGGAGAACAAGCACAAAACCATTCTTTTATTGAACAAAAATAGCAAATGTCCAAACCACAACATCTTGTATCAATTATTGGTTGTAAGATGAATCCTTGCATTCAATTGCAAGTAAAAACTTTCAAATTTTAGCTAGCTTATATAACGGAAAAAATTGCACCATATCTTTGGAAGAAATTATACAACTTTATAGTTTGACCAATCTGAGCCTTTTAGTATAAAATAAAACATGTTCCGAGGAATAATGTCATCTTAAAAACTTAAGATATGAGTCAAAACCAGATAAAACTATTGTCGAACTGTGATATTTCGCCTTTATTTCGAAGACATCTTCAGACAGAATGATATTACAATATGCCAGAGTCTATATACAGGTGTATTGACATCATCGACACGGAATTAAGGGAACACTTATTCCTATTTACATTACAGTAATCACTAAATACTAATCCCTATTTGCATTACAGTGCTTCCTAAATTCCGTGTCGATGATGTCATCACACCTCCTAATATCATTATGAGGATGACTTTGAAATAAAGTCGAAATATTACATTTTCAACAATAGTTTTATCTTGTATTGACTCATATCTTGAGTTTTCAAGATGGCATTATTGTTCGGAATATCTTTTATTTTATACTTTTGGAAGTTGTTGGTTGCTCATTTTGTACCTTTTAGATTAACCAACCTGTAGTTTAGTTATCATCCCATATATCCACAGATAAGAACCAAATATGTCCCCCGAGATGTCTGCTTCAAAATATTGAGCTCTTTCGAGCAAAATCTACTAAAGGGTTGTTATGAGACACGATTTTAATTACAACAGTTTTCCAAATAATTGTCATTGGTTTTGAAACGACTAAGGCAAAAACGCTTAACCACTTTGTGGTTAAAAGCAGATGGAGAATAAATAACCAAACAGTTAATACTTTAAATTACTGATATTTATCTTTCTTCCATAGATGGTTATTCAACAAAATATGCAGTATATAAATGGGAAAACAACCAGGTCGACGTTCACTTTTCAAGACGAGAAATGGCACAGTTTGTTCTTCTAAATTCCATGCTTTCAACACACAACGCCATTTACTACTCTGGTAATAATTTCATTATATTGAAAGCACTGTTTTACGAAAAGTTTCCTTTCTGGGAAACTTTCTAATTATACGCAGATTGAGAAACAGCAATAGCTCTCTAACTTGCCGGTGATTCAAAATGTAATATATCAAACGCAAAGAACAGAATCTGATCTTAAATACACTTCTCGGTGTTTGGTTATCAAACGAAACACTCTTTCTCGGGTTTGACCATATAGTGTCACAATTCCAAAGATACGATCTTTTTTTTCCTTGTGTCGGACGTTGTTACCATCGACCACAACATTGTAATAACGACACGATTAACATTTACATTAACTACGACGCTTTGCAATTCTTGAAGTAACTCCAACGAAAGCTGAAGAATATCTGGCATGGCATGATATTTCCGCTAGATACATTTTCCACGCGAAAAGAATTATGCTTAAACGTACAATCAATGCCTTTCCCGGTACGGTCAATTATTGAACTTTATATAAAAAGCGGATGTAGAACCCTCCGTCTGGTGGAATTAGGGAAATCCTGGAAAAGGTCCTTTCACTGAGAGGCATACTCCTGGATCCCATGATGTTCGTGAACTGTTGCCTTTATAAAAATTATGAATAATCTGAAATGACAAGATCCACAGTAATTCAGATGCAATTGAGTGGTTCAGAAATGCCACCTGGCGCTTGGGGTGTTAGAAATAATGACGTTAGATGTTACTCCGAGTGACGACCAACATCGGACAAGTAGAGAAAACTCTACTTGGCCCGGCAGGGATTCTCACCCGCGACCTCTGGTTTACTTATCCGACGCTCTACCATCTGAGCACAGGTCACGTTGGGAGCTGGTCGCGAAATGTTACTTGGGTTCTAGAGCCCTTCTAGAGTTTTCTCTACTTGTCCGGTGTGGTTCGTCACTCGGAGTAACATTTAACATCATTACTCTCTACCGTGTTCATCCTTGTACTTAAGGTATTTAAATCAAGTACGGTGTTAGAAAGTTATAAATAGTACCTCTATAATTACGTAAGTGCTTTCCGTGTAATAAGACCAATTTACCCACCAAATGTGGTATTTATTCCCATATCTCTCCTACTGCCTTTACACAACTTGCTGTTATGAATAAATAGTTGATTGAGTTGTCCGGTTGATTTCGATTGCATGGAAAGCTTTGAGTGCGGCCACTCAAGCATATGCCAGTAATTTTCTGTTAAATTATAACGCTTCCTTTACACGAGCATGGCTTGTGCTGCTTCAGATCATTACGGTCTACATTTACCGTTTTCGCATTCATTATTTAGGTTTTCATGATTAGCGACTGCAATTTCGCTCACCCTAATTGCACTAATTAAGAATTAGATTATGTTTTCGAAGTTTCTCTGACTTGAAAGTTGACGAGGGTGAAGCCCGAGGTACATCTCATTTAACAACAATACCATCACATCTCAACTACCATCTCATTGAAGAGCCTAATTGTCCAAGTAGAAACTAAATCATTTCTATTGGTTTTCGATTGGTTTTCTATTGGTTTAAGCACCGTTTCTGGCCACAAAACTTGACGAATAAGATTACAGCATTTGCATTAAACGGCAAGGAGCTCACCATCAAAGTAAATTATATCACTGGGCCTTACGGATTTGGTCAAAAAACTTGATTATCTCTCTACACTACAACTTTAGGAAATTTTTCAGTTCTCACCGCAACCTTTCAATTCAAAAGACGTCTGGGCTATTACTTGCTACAAGTCTACATCCCATGTTCGTTTCTCGTGATGCTTAGCTGGATTGCATTCTGGATGGATGAGCGAGACACTGGCAATCGATTGACTGTTGGCGTGACGACAATTTTGACTATCATGTTTCTTCTTGGCTACAGCAACTCCTCCGTTCCAAAAATGAGTTACGTCAAGGCAATGGACATCTATCTTCTCAGCTCATTTGCTTTTATTTTCTTCAGTCTCATTGAGACTGTGCTGTGCTGGAGGTTTGAGCGGGAGCAAGGAGAAATGGAACCGAACAAAGTAGGTAGTATTTAACCCTTTGACGGTCTAGAAAACTCTAATAACCATCGAAAAATTCTGCAACACTTTTTGGTGACAGTCAATGTAACTGTCACCAGTTACAGTTACTAGTTAGTTTCGAGTCAAAATTCGAAAAGGAAGTGGGCGAAAATTGCAAAAGTTGAAGAAGGACGCTGGTGTCTCACATACAGGACATCGAGATTTCAGGGTTAAAAGAAGTCTTTACCGTAAAAATAGCTCGCGAAATCGTGATAAAAAGGATGTCGCGACTCGCGAATGGAAATGGATGTAATTCGTTGGCAGTTTCTGCATGACGCCATGATAATCCAAACCTCCAAATTTTAAAAACCTACAACCTGGCTTTTTTTTAAAAAAAAATTATTTACTAATTTGTGTCACAAATGCCTTGAAAATTTCACGGAATTTTATGACACCAATACTCAGGGATGCAGTTCAGGACTTCAAAGGGCAGAGGTCGGGAGGTAATAAAACGGCACCATCAGGTCAATTTTGACGATTTCGAAAGCAGTAGATCTACACGGTTTTGGGAAAAGAGGGAAAAATACTTTGGCAACTCCCTTACTGCGCCTTTGATCCTCCCGCAATGGTTCCAGCAACTGGAACCAGAAACAACATAGGTTAATCCATTCTATCTAAGCCACTGAAGGTTCTGAGCATTGGTCTGGGTTTTATCTAAGGTGTAGGAGTTGACATAGGCCACCGTAACGATCTCTACATTATGGTGGTTCGTCTAAGATGAGACAGAGACCCAATTTACAACATTAAATTATGTCAAATTTCCAGGCGATCCCAAACTATTTCAGTCTTGGTCATGACTCCACTATGGCAACTGAGGGAAGTCAAGAACAGGCCAATGGCAATGGTAAACCGTTATGCGGCAACAATTCTGGGACAAAACTCTCATCCAATTCAGAAATCGATGAAATTCTTTTGCAAAAAATTGGAAAATGTCTCGACAGGCTGCAACCATTTAATGGTCCTTCTTCGAGGGAGAGTAACACAAACCAGGCTTCGAAAATAACCAAGCAGCGACGCGTTCACTTGGATGTTCTGGCACGAATTACTTTTCTACTGGCTTACATAATATTTAACATCATTTACTGGTTGGTGTGTATCTAGCCAGTATTGGGATGGAAGTTATTTACAAATTGCTTGTTACTTACTCATTCATTCCCTTGGGACTTGGAAAGGTAATTAGACGACTATTTAGTCATTTCTTTTGGGGCACTCAACCAAACCAATTACAGAAAGAGAAATCCTTTCCAGATGGATTATATAAAGGGATACTGAAACCAATATTGCAATGGTCCTTTCAATGGTTATTAAGGAAGTAGTATTCTATTTGTAAAGTAAAAAATACGATAGCTATATCACTATGAGTCACTACTACTTTGCCTCAGAGCATGGTACAGGCAGAAATGTATGTCGGCAGCAATTGTTACGTGACTACATAAACTTGGACAATAATAGATTAAATTACTTTGTGAGAGGAAAAAGTGTCGTGTAACTGTTTACTGTAATGCCTTAATTTGTCGCGCTTTACTCCAAACACAGTGTCTAACAAGCCAATAGATAAAAGACATTTGAAGGCTACTAAAGTGGTTGGTGTTAAATAAGGATTGGATTTCACTATTTGCTTTTGTATCGCTCTTGCTATTGTACGACAAATTCGTTTTTCTTCATCTTGGAAGCAGTTCGAACCATTTTCAAAACAAAATCTGATAAAGTTGGTGTAAAAATGAAGGTCTAGTAGCGATACAACTGATGTCGAACATCTTTCCAACGTTAAAATGTAAATTAGATATAATTTATCCTTTTTGTTTTAGATGAAAATTAGACAAAAATAGATTGCAGATTGTCTGCGGAAGGTTAGATTCAACATAACACCTCATAGGTATACATGGATTTAAGAACCAATGAGGACAACTTGAGTAAAGTGCACGTGTGTTATGTCCCATTGTTTGATGACATGCAATAATGACGTCATCATGACGTCATCAAAAGAGGAAAAGTCCGATAATTTTTGTAGCTTTTTCAGTTAGATGTTAGTTCTTCAATTGTGATTACAATCTGTATTGTTTTTCCCGTTAAGTATGCTGTTAAAGTATCTATTATTTATGCAAAAAATGCCTCTAAAATGAACTAAAATTCTAATAAGTTGGTTCAAGTTTGATTCCTGAGGAATCTCATGCTTACTCGTCGCATCTTTCTTATAGGTAGCCACTGTGGTTCAAATGACTTTCCAAACATGTCAACGTTAATACCAGCAAGAGTTTTTAAGGTTTTTGGATGACGTCAGTCTGACGTCAACAAATTCTGTCTATTGGGACTTCGTAGTAATAAATTAGTCACGGAGTACATTAGCCTTGCTCTCCTCTGGAAGGATTCAAACGCGGTAGCAAGTGATTATATGATTGCATCGGTTTTCTTCCATCTCCCGCTCGAAAATGACGGCGGTAAATGAAAGAAAACCCACACAATCACGAACTATTTGTATACAAGGTCGAGAAGGTAAAAAAGTTCAGTTAAAAACAAACGTTTTTGATCTACGTGATCATCTACCAGAAGATCATCACGTAGATCGAAAACGTTTGTTTTTAACCTATCTTGTTTATCTTCTCGACTTTGTATACACCTATGATATTTTATGGAAAGTTCTGTTTTAATTATAAACTAATTTAATATAAAACATATGGATATCATGAAAGTAGTGTTTACTTGCCCAAAATGCGATTACATCGAAATCTATAAGATCATATTTTTCCAAATGACATATTTCCTCGATTTTTCCCTTTGAATCCGTGTATTCGTATATGTTCTGATTCTCGAATCCTGGCTTCCTTGTGCATCATGCTGAAAAAACAAGGCCCAGCACTCTGGATAAACAACACTAAGAACGTTGTTCTTTCGTGCTTGTTTAATTTTGACCATTGTAATTGCAAGAAACACACATTTCGCACAAACATTTCAGTGAGTTGTTGCTTTGAGCACTTGGCCTGCACGCTGACCAAAAGGGCCAAAATACTAAACCATTGCGCAAGATAACGAATAATTATTGTAAATCTGGGAACTACGAACGAATCTTTAACTACATTTTCACTCTATTATCTTTAGATTTTATCAAAACACATGCCAGTCGTGATGCGTGTCACTGGTACTGCCTCTTTGCTGGTAAAGGAATCGACGTTGTTTCACTCAAATCTTATATTTGCTACGTGTCTGCTTTGACTAACGAGAAATGCAGGGAGAGGCATATCAAGAAGCTTATTAAGTATATGGAGTGTCTTGATTCTACAAAAAATGTATATATTGTTACGGGGCACCAACATGGCGGCTGTGATTTCAATCAAAAGCATTCCATACTTAAATACGAGTTGAAATCTTATAAAACATGTAAATCCATGGAAAGTCGATGTAATAATAGATCTGTCGCTATGTTTTGATTTACTCGTATTAAAAAACAAAGGTACAAGTGGTTTAATGAAAGTCCTGCAATCTAATTGGCTACGCTACTGGATATCTAGAAGTTTTAAAATCGTTTAGCGGCGAGTAACGAAATGAAGCCAAGTATTTCATCCAAATGCGATGCTAATATCTAGTTTTTTATCATAAATTTAAGAAAACCTATAATAGAGAAGTTTTGGCTATAACAGTTAGACTATTCCCTCACAATTTCCATGAAATACAATCCATATTCTCATCAACTGGTACCTAATAAAACTGCCGAACTGATGTATCTCCCTTGGTCATAGAGATATTACTAAAGCAGCAGCCAATGGAAAACCTGGGAATCCTTACGGTTTCAATTTCGGATGAGTCTTAGTGTAATTTATTCTCCAGTAAGTCATTTACAAAATAGTCCCAAAAAAACACACCCAGCTGTTTTCATTACGGTTTGTTGTTGTCATCCGAAGTATGGCTTTATCGTAATAGTATAAACAGTGTACAAGCGGTCTCGATGGATTGTTGAGACTGCCCACGCACGTGTTTTCGCAGTTAATATGAGCATAAGTTCCTTTCAGAGAAGCTTATCAACAAATAAATTAAACCATAATTAAAAAAAAAGAGAATTAATAAAAATGCTCTTCCATTTTTATTGCTATGAATGTGTTTTTGCTATGAAGTAAGGTTCTGCATCTCATACATATTCAAAGCATTTTAAAGATAAGTTTTCCAATGAACTATCGTTTTCATACTTTTTTTTTAACAAACTAGGATTTTATTTACGGTCTTCAGTGAAGAACCAGCCAGACACGAAGCTAGCAAATCAAAACCCATTGACTGGCTTTGACACTCCTTTCCCCTAAGATTAGCATGACTGAGCTTCACAGTCCTTCTGGGTAGATCCCAGGTGCTGTCACTGTTTACTACACACACACACACACATGGAATACTTTACTGTTCAGTGTTTAAGTATTCCATCATTATTATCATATCGTGACTTCCGCTTAGGCAGTACATATGATGAACCTGCAGCCTAGCTCGCCATCTGAGTCGTAGTGGCTCAATGGTTAGAGCGTCTCACCGGTCATCAGAAGGTTGCGGGTTCGATTGCCGTCTAGGGCTCAGAAATCGTTTTTCTGAGTAAACGAGCTTGACGAACGTCTTCTGGTTGTTTTGAGTTTTTTAGTTACGAATTTACTTCAAAATAGTTCATACTGCTTCGCGATTCAATTAACACAAACACTGTCAACAAGACATACCCAGTAATTTTGCTGGGTTAAGAACAAATTGACGTTATGAAGTTCATAGACACAGAAGTCACGTACACTGTTAGAGCAGGTTTTATACAGTTCGTCGGCACATCTTTGATTTTGTACCACCTGGCCGCACGAGCCTGGGGCTAGACGCTGATGATTTTGAACTCTAGGTATTCAAAACATATGGCGAACGAAGATTGCAGCACAGATCAGAAAGCGGGAACACGAACGATTGACAAGATTTGGTGAACTTCAGACAGCTGTTTGAACAAAATTTATCAGATCTGTTAACATATTAGACTACTAGCAACACTTGGTTATTTTGAAAACGCTTTGGTCGATGCGCAAACGGCGCGGTGCCGTAATCGCGATAAACATCCTCACTATGTAATATTTATGTATGACAGAAACTCAATTTTTGTCTGTCTGGCAACTATGCGATCGTCGATGGGATCAAAACAGTTTGAAAGAGATAACAAATTTTTCACTATCCGGGGCATCCTGTGTTCCATTTAGATAAAAGTTGCCTTCTGAGTACTCCTATGGCATCTAGCAGCCATTAACTTGACTTGAGGTAACGATTGTTTTGCAATCACTGAGCAATCACTGTCGTAATCTTATTAGCGAAAAAGCTCTTAATGAATACTACAGGCCGGGGCAGATACTAACGTCCTTCCATTGCTTAACTGTTTCGATATTATTAACATCCATATGGGATGGACGCTGGACTATTGGTTAAAATAACTCCGTGACGTACTTATGAACATCTGCAACCTTTGTGGTGTGTCCAAATTTTCTAAAGCTTCAAATTTTTTCGAATAATAAGCAGCAAATAATAATCCGCTGGCTACTCTGCTCTTTCTCCTCTACCCACATTCATCTATATGAGATTGACACACTTTATAAACAATCCCACACTTCCCATGCATGTTCACGTATTGCAGACTGTTATCGATGTATGTATGTGCCCTCTAATAATCTTACCAGCAGTATATCTTGATTTTTTAAATTTGTTTTACACTTGTTCCTTTTGCAAATGTTTACTCTTTTTGATCCGTGCTGTTAACGAGAAAATGAGCTACAGCCACACCGATTGGCGATAGAATGTATTTGGGAATTGGTGTTTACTGATCAGAGCTTCATGATTATTACTAAATGTTTAATTATATTTTTCCTAACGATGTTTTTTGTATTACCTTTCCTGACGTACAAGGAAGAGAGTATTGTATCGTTGCTTACATCATTATTTTAAAAACAAGAAATGTTTATCAGTTATGAATCGTTACTTGACTACGATAAACCAACGAAAGAATTGGTAAAGTTAATATCAGACTTACTGTCAACATGCAGAAGTTCAGACCGCAATGCAACTGAAAACAATTAAATTTTGATTACATAGCTGCAATACGCGTCTCCTTCATTAATTAAAAACTAAAATGAGTGGTATGCCTCCTTAATCATACAACAAGTGATCAATATAAAAGACAACCGCATGTTGGACACAGAAAACCTTTAATACAATGCTTGAAAATCTGTGTGCCAAAAGATGCTTGGACTGAACTATTCAAGTGAACCATCAACAAGCCATAGTAACAAGCCATTCATTACTAGTGACTCTTCCTATTCTTCAGCTTATATAGTTCTTTTAATAGCCCAGTCAGTTGTAATCGTTTTCAGCAACGCTACAGTATTGGGCGTGTACTTTCTCAACTCTAGTCTCAGATCAAAGAGGAATTTGTTGCTCGCAAGCTTAGCCCTGTCCGACTTATGTGCCGGTTTGATCGTGCTACCTGTCACTCTTACATGTTTTCAAAATCGTCGTAACAGGAAAGTTTGCTTGTTGTCCGCGATTCTGTTTCGGTTTTTGGCTATTTCCACAATCCTCCACATTTCTGCGATAACGTTCGAGAGATATCTGAGCATTTTACATCCCTTCAACTATAACGGACGTATTCGAAAGAAACATCTAAGATTTGTGAATTGGTGTATTTGGGGAGCATCACTTGCGTTGTCTCTGTTACCTTTGCTATGGCTTCTAGAAGGAAACAGTGAACCTACGGCACGAAAAGATCTAGTCTACTTTATGGTCACATTTATTGTGTTTTTCATCTTGCCTCTCGGCTTCATGATTTTTGCCCATATCAGCATGTTTAAGGTAATCTCCCATTCGTACGATTTCATCAGAAAGCTCAAGCAATCGCAGCTGAATTGTGTGAGGAGGATAAACAGCTCAACAACTGACCTTGAAATATTTAAACGTTCTTTACCAAACAACAAGAAGGTTGTCATCGCATCTGCCCTCATGCTCGGGACATTTGTGCTAAGCTGGTTGACGTGGTACCTCGGGGTATTTTTGTACTACTTATATCTGCCGTTCCGAACGATAACACCTGATATACAGAATTTCTTGCACGTACTCATTTTTTCGGCATCCTTGGTTAATCCCATGTTGTACACTTACTACAAAAAAGACTTCCGTCAAGCTATACGATCCTTTTTCAAACGAAGCAGAAACCCTGTAATAACAAGGTGGAATGCTTCAACTCTTACGCCGAGAATGACACTGTTGCATCGGTAACAATGGTTGATCGAGACAATGTAAAGTTGGATAAATTACATTCAAGATGCCTTCAAAGTATAATTAATGAGAGTAGCCCCAGCTTTTTTTCAGAAAACACTTGGTTTAGTTAATTGACAAGAATTAAGTAAGAAGGACTTTGGAATAAAGGTTATACTCATTGACGACGCCGAGACATCAGAGTATGGAAATTCTTTGACTGGCTAAGAGATAAAGCTGGAGAATTTAACATTTCGACAATAAGGATGAGTTTGAAGCGTAATGAACGGAAGTAACACAAATTAACTTTCTGCAGATAATTCCAAGCCCTAAGGCAAGCTAACACGCTGAAGTAACAAGGACTTTAGAATATAGATCACTTATCAGTGATAAAATGACGTCAGCATCAGTATCATGTCGATCGAGCAAGAGATAAAATGAAGCTGACAAATTAACATCTCTATAAAGTAAAAATGCTTTTCAATCACTATGAATGATAAGAACAGTAATTTTCTACAGATGTGTCCAAACCCTTAATTAAAAAGACTTTGGAATAAAAGTTAGTTATAGACGATGCCGCAGTGGCAGCATCGGTATCTCGTTGATCGATAGTGAGATAAAATAAAGTTGAATAGACTAACTTATCAATATTGAAGATGATTTCAAGCGAAATGTGTCAGAGGGACAGTAATTTTATAGCTCATATCTCGACGCCCTTAATAGATAACTGACAAGTATCAATCCTTTAAAGTTTTGCATGGTGATAGTTGATATACTATGTGTAGGTTGTGGGACACACAAATACATTGCTCTGTTGAAGTCCTGAGTCAACAAGTCGAAAGTTTAGCATTAAAATAAAACGTTGTGTTACACAAACTACACATAGTATGACAAGTATCACGTAAAAAGGACTCTAAATTTAAGGTCAAACTGCAGCATTACCCACATAGCCTTAAAGTTTTCGGTAAATGATGCAGGTCATATTTTTTCTCACTTCGTTATTTTAGAAAAGGTTATCACTTTCAGATTTTTGTATTTTTATGATGACAGCTAACAAAGATTTCAGGTAAACTTTTATATATACTAAATGATTTCTCATTTTAAATAATTATGTAAACATGTATATATTACACATGACATGCAGACGTTTTTCCACCAAAAGCGTCCATCACCACGAACTGTTGCAGGGTAAATTCTTCGCAAGAATGTTTTGCCATCAAGCCTTGACTCCGAGTTGGTCACTTAAATGCGTTTTCCAAGGATTTTTAAAATCAAACCAGGCCTTGTGAGGCCTTTGCAAACACTGGCTATTACTATAAGCCAGTCTCCTGCTTCGTATGCAAATAAGATTCGAGTTAAAAATCTAGTTCATTGAGGTGCAACAGGATGAAGTTACATTTTCAGATTTCGTTGACTAGATTTCTGGGCATATGTTTCAGTGGATGGTATAAGATTTCTTTATTTCACACCTTCGTATGTTATTGCTTTGCACCTTTCAGAGTGCGCAATTTTCTATGCTCTCTTCTACATGCGCATGTGTAACTATTATGTTTACAGATGGTTTGAATTACCATACGCTAGAACCAATGATAGTCAATCCATATATGATCTGGAAACTCGGCAACAGTCTTTGTTCCATCTTTTGATTCACCTTTATGCAAACATGTGCACGGTGAGAACAATGTATTTTTGGAGTAATGAAGCAATCATCCAATGACGGCATTCGGCCTCAATCACTCAACCGCACTGTTTAATTATTAGTAAGCGTGAAACAAAAGATTTGTGCACGGTGAGGACTGTACCAACATAAAATCAAAGCTCATTATAAGCGCTTTGAAATTTGCCGACTTTCCAGACTTTATCTCAATTGACTATGAACCAGTGGACAAACTTTATGCGAACTCACAGCCTTAACATTACCAGAATCTTTTAAATCGCAAAAGTTATCTTCAAATCTGCTCCTTTACTTGCAAGTTATGAGTAATTTTGGTTTCAACCCGACTCTGCTCTTATGCTACTAAAACTCCGAGATTGTTCAATTCAACCAGACCTTTGCGGAAGTGTGAGTGTCAGCAGATTATAAAGGTTTTTGTCGGAGAAGACTGACCAAAACCCATATATTCATTATTTTTTAACCTTATCCTGCATAATTTTTTCCTTAGGTTCTTTGTTCCCTTATTGTTTTATGCTTCGTTCTTCCAATTGTTCCACTGTTATAACTTGTTGCTGTATAACAACACTATACAGGAAAGGGTTAAAGAGGAACAACCCAGATTTCACATGTGAAACTGGAACATATATGAAGTTATCTCACATCTCAGATGTGAGCCACATGTAAACCACATGAGAAAGACACGTGTGAAACATGTGTAATTGAATTATTTGTGAAAAAAACACATGTGAAAATTTTTCACCACTGAAATTGAAACATATTTAGTATTTTCACATGTGATCACGTGAATTCACAGGTCCGAGATGTAGAACTTCCGTAAGGGATAAAAAGAATGGATGGGTACATTCAGGGTGTTTGAAAATGCTATCATTGAAGTCGTACAGACCACTAACCTTAACGTTTCAGTCCTCGTCTTGTGTTCCGGAGAAATATCTCTAGTTGTCGGGTATTGAATGCTCAGGATATCTGAGCTGGAATACAGCTTATATATATCAGAACCCAGTATTCATGTGCATTTACATTTGCAATTTCAAAATCCCTTGAACTGCGGCCGCATAGTGATGTTATCAAGGAAATACGTTTTATTCCATGCAACTCAGATATCATAAGCAATCGAAACTCGGAATTGACTTTTAAAACCCCAACATAGTTTTGCCGCGCTTTAATTTTTAATCGTTGAATCCGACTACAGCTCGGGTATACGGATAGCGTTTAACAATGTATTACAATTTTCAGCTTATGACCCCAATCTCTTTTGGAAATCATTTAATTGCAATTTATCACTACAGAATAAGTACACATTGCGCACATCCAGTCTCCATTTCGATTTTACTCATTCAAAGTCTTAAAATGTTTGTACAGATTGTTTGGCTATGCAAAACTATGCACTGATTAACTGTTAAAACGCGAGCAAGTATGCTTAAGCTTGGTGTGAAAGGAGGGTGAGACTAACATTGCCCAAACAATCAAGTCTAAACAGAAAAATGAAGTATTTGCTGGACATAAAATTAGCGGGTAAAATAGTTATTTTTCCACGTCTATCACTCTTACAAAACACTGGTACAGATGAAGAACTCTTACTCGCATACCATTCACTTGGTTATCTATTTTCTTACATTCCAGAAACTGGGGTAATATTTTTTCATTTGATTTGACTAACTTCTGGTAGTAGCAGGGCATCGGGATTGGTAGGAGAAAAACGGGAATAGCAAACGTGGAAGGAAAAAATACTTAGTGTTTATATAGTGACAGCACATCGTGATTGTCGGAGGAAAAGCTGAGAAGAAGGGCAAAAGTAGAGGGAAGAAAATACTTTATGATGAATGGGCGTCTCCCCAAAGGACTTTAGGTTCATGAAACCCTCTGGGACAAGGACGTTCACCTTTTTCGAAGTTAGCTATGTTGACATTTTCCTTCATCACGTCCATGTTTCTACAGAGAACTAAGTAGTTTGCTTTCAGAATCAAATTATTATTCAACTATTCTTCCGGTTTGACAAATATATTAGCAGAGTCAAATAGTTATACTATCAGAGTGATAATCAAAATTATATGATATTTTGCATGACGTAAAGTTGAAGTAACTTGCCAATTGTATCTTAGCTCGACCTCATCATTTCTCATCGGGTTTGCACACTATTTCGACTTTTTAATTACAGAAGCGTTACTGCGTAAGATTTCATTAGGCGTTGAGAAGTAATTGAATCGGTAGTTGAGGATCATAGTTGTCCCAATGCAAGCTCATACAGAAAGAGAAACGTTAAAACATCAGCTATAAATAATGATATTAGATGTTACTCCGAGTGACGAACCACACCGGACAAGTAGAGAAAACTCTAATTGGCGCGGCGGGGATTCGAACGCGCGACCTTCGGTTTACTAGTCCGACTACTAGCGGGTTCGAATCCCTGCCGGGCCAATTAGAGTTTTCTCTACTTGTCCGGTATGGTTCGTCACTCGGAGTAACATCTAACATCATTATTCTCTACTCGAGTTCATTCTTCTACTTAAGGTATCAGCTATAAATGTTTCCCAAATTACATTTAGAAATTAGTCGTAGCTTTTCACCAGACAGTTTAAGGATGGCACCTTAAGCCTACCTGGACACCTTGAGCCGTTAAAGCTATCCATAGGAATGAAGATTTGTACAGTGAGTATATCCTGACTGTTTATCCCGTCATCGTCATACTCGTGGGATAAAAAAGAATGCAACAGGATTTCTGGTCAGTTGTGTCTATATCTTTCGGTTTTCGAGGTCACATTGTATTCCCTAAAATAAGTACTGAATGGAATTCTACATCGTCGGTCCTTGACCTTGTTTTTCTTGAACGTCATTTGAAAATCAGAGCAAAAACAATCAATTCCGTATATTTTAAGTTTAAAAAAAGGCAAAATCTGGCTAAAGTATACTTCAAATCCATTCCAACTGTCGTAAACTTTTATATTTCATTTCAAACACTTGGCATATAATGCAAGATAAAACGTACCTGGCGAGTTGAAAAGACTTTGGTCATTTCAACAGTGTAGGTGATTTTGAATTTTGAGTTGCAGTTTGATACCATTAAAGTTCAGAAAATGGTTTGAATCCGGGTTTTGTAGAATTAATGATTACGTGTTCATCCGGATTGTTGTTCAAAAAAATTCATGTTTCTGTCTGACGTTTCGGTTTCCTGTACGGAAACCATCTTCAGAGACGTGAATGATGACGGTTGGAAAACTATCTTTCAGGTTGCGTCAGCGATACGTAAACTTGTTTGTCTGCATGGGTATTGGTGGTGTGAATAGTTCTGCTTTTCCAGAAGTCTCGAATATACAATGTATAGTTGGCAGAACACCACGTTTTATTTTAATGCTAAGCTTTCGACCTGTTGACTCAGGACTTCATCAGAGCAATTGCCAACGGCCCGTTGGCTCACGTCATAAATACGAAACATTAAAAAGCTTAGCATTAAAATAAAATGTGGTGTTCCACAAACTATACATAGTATATCAATTATCACCATGCAAAACTTCAAAGGATCAGTCTCGAATATGTTCTGAGTAATTCGCGGCAAACATTGATGCAGTTCTTGTCGAGATTCGTGTATCAGCTTTCGAGAAAGGATCGTTCAAAATAGTTCGTTGTAAGGTCTAAACAAGTTGCGCCTCCCCAATCTATCCTGTGTTTGGTTTCCATGTGATGAACAGTGTTGTTTGTTTTGTCACCTAAAGCTGTGCAGCGTTTGTGCTTCTTTATTCTGGTGTTCAAATTTCGGCCGGTTTCTGGTTTGATGACGTGATGACTCTTCATCTACACCAAATCGAGGCCTTGAAATTCAAAATTGAAAACAAAGCGTCCAACGGTTTTTTTTGTTTTGATTTTTATAAGTTGTGCAGGTTTCACAGAGTAATTGCCTCAGTTCTATAAGAAACACTGTTCGAAAGACGACAGAGTGTTGAGTAGTAGGCATTACAGACAATTTCTGGGCAACTTCAATCATTAGCCGACGAACAAAACAAAGGAAATACCAAGCTAGCGACATCCGCCATTTTCCAGCCAACACAGTATTGAGGACTTTTGCTTTTTACTTAAGGTAAGTCGGACTGAAAAACATACATGTAACCAAATCCTTATTTACTTTAAAATATCGATGTCATTCTTTCTTTTAGTGTTGTTTAATAGATACTTGACGTTTCGTTAAGTTTTTGCTGCATTTTGTCCATAACGTTGTCTTTATCTTAGACTTAGCCTGTTTTGGCTCTTGTTCGTGCGTTGGTTCGACTTAATTTAATATCCAAAGCGGAACGTTTTATTTTGCTGACGATGGTCCAGTTCTTTTTAACCTTTTTTGGTTCATCGGCGTTTTTCTTTTGTTTGTAATAATAAAAGCACGAATGATTTTATTCTAATGTGTTGGGGTTTTTTTCACGTTTTCGTGTGGTTCACTGTCGTTCTATGTGCCCAATAACTTCAGTTTATATCTTTAACTGTGGATTGTGTGATATAAATATTCATGTGCCGTTTTATCAGTGTAACAACCAAATAATATTTCTCCTGTCATTACTAGCTTTGGTTTTTAGCGCAAAATCAAGGAATAGGTATTTTGCCTTTATCGAAAATGAACCAGGCATTCAAGTGGTTCCTTACAGTTTCTATTTTTATTTGTCGTAACGATATGGGCGTGTTTATCGTTGAAAAAGTTCTAAGCTCGATGAAAAGTGTACCTAACTGTAGGAGAAGTATCATAAACATTACATTGTGCAGTTACCTATTGTTACCATGGTTACAATAGTATTGGAGCTTCGGCATATTATCTTTTAAGACACTCTATTTTCGATGAATTTTTATGAAAACTGCCCTGAGGTTAGATATTTCATTGATGATCAACATAGCAAAAGGTTCTCATAACAGATTTTTGCAATTAACTCTTTAGAAAACACTGTCATTTGTGCTGATGCGGACGGCGCTGCCGTGATAGAATAATAATTGTACAAGATCACTATCTAGACGTACGTACGTAGCCACACTTTGTTACCAGTCCACCATGAAAGAGGTACCTATTACCATAACAAGCCACCTTAACTATATCTGTAACATGATACATTACATCATTTGCATTTACTATTTACTAATTAATATTTAGGAGATGCTACACATGTGAATTTTTAAAGATTAGTAACGCAAACAAAGCTGCCTGAACGTCTTTAGCAATCCCTTGGCCCCTTAATTTCGCAAAAATTATTTTCAAAAATAATTCTGGGCAGGAAATACTTTTACGCTTTACAAAATTCAAAATTCTCCCGGGACTTGCTCCCAGGTCCCCTAACGGGCTTCACAACTTGCTAACAATTTGCCAAACCTTAATGAGCACCCCTCTCCTTTCAACCGATCCTGAATCCACCGAGTGAATTGAACGACGACTTACTTTAAAATTTAATATTTGAAGAAATCGTGGTTATATGAATACTCTATTCGAACCTTGTGGCTTATTTTAAGAATTTCAAAACCCTCCAGTTCTTCTAAAATAACCTTAATCCGCAGTCGAAATTGATCTTGAGCATTTGTACCCTCGCCAAACTAACGCAGTTGTTGCCAAGTAAAAATGCTCTTGGTGTCATAGAACTTGGAACGACGACAATGTACAGAATACTCTCAAGACGAATAGCTATCAATTCTCGAACGGCAAATTTGAATTTCAAAATATCATTTCACCCTGTGAAAAGCGTTTGTCCTGGTCACCATAGACATAGATAAGCAGCTAGGATTTCTAAAGTAATAATGAAAATAATGAAGTCCTTTCTGAAGTGGGAGCTTCATCTCACCACAGTTCGAGCTGGGAGACCTGAGCTCGATTCCTGGTTGGACGACCTGCATTAAAGTTTTGAAATAATTGAGGAGAAAGCTCTGCCTTTGCATCCATATCTATAAATGGCAACCTTTAGTTCTAGCGACTTCTTAGGTAAATTGTTAAATCTCAGGCTTGTCTATCGACTGGCCAACCAGCTTTGACGTCGCGTAATGCATCAAGAGTTAGGAAGGCAAATAAACCTTCTAGAAGCACTTCACTTTAAGCAATAGATAGAACATGAGCAGCCGGTCTGCATCTGATTTACAAGGCGAACTGCAAGCGAGTCGTAGTAGATCGGATACAGATCGGATGCGAATGCTTTATCTTACTTATCAAACGGACGCATCTAAACAGCCATGCTTTCGAACTAGTTTTCAAATTGGAGTAATTTTAGCGTAGTAAATTGAGGAAAAATTTTATGTAAATCAAGACGGAACCTCTTACCGATTTACAGATATTACTTAAACATTCATTTCGTTTGAATTTTCCTCATGAATTATTAATGACTTTGATAATGCATCTAACACTGACTCCTCGGTTACGCAAAACGACGCAACATAGCTGAAATTTAAAAACTAAAATAAATTTAGAAATTCAAGGAGTGACAAAGCCGTAGCTAGCATTTTTCGTTAAGGGGGTTCTGGTGGCAGTCCCCCCAAAATATTTTAATTCTTGCAGCTTCTGAAATGCCATTTTCAGCCTTTTCTACGGGGTATTTTTCATACTGGAAAAATAAATTTTAACTGGACGTTAAATCCCAGGCCGTTAACTTTTTAACAAAAATGCTTTGAAAAAAAGGTATGGTTTACCAACTAAACCCTTACACCCCGCTAGCTACGTCCCTGCTTTAGACTGCTGAAAAAGAGTTCTGCGTTCATTTAAAAATAAATCAACTATCGCCTGATAATTTTCGACATCGATTACTCATCGAGAATTTGGCCATTTAAAGGGCATAAAAGTTGACAGTGTTGAACGATGTGCGGTACATTCTTTCTCCTTGTAAATATATGTTATGTCATGTTATTGATTCGTAAGGATGTTTTAACGTTACCTAGACGTCAGCGACGCAAGTGGGATTAACTTGATCCGAATGATGGTAAATGAATTGATTTTAACCAAAGACTGGCTTGCGTGCTTCATTCCCTATAGCCCGTCGCCTTGCCGCCCGAATGATTGTCAGTGCTCCAAATCTTGTTAACAAAGTCTAAAATTTTGTGCATTCAGATTCGTGCGTATAAATATTGTTTACTATGATCACGGGCTCATATCATCCAAAGATCTGACCGCTCGATCCCAGATTTCTCGTAGCATACAAGATTAAAGTAGCTGTTAATCAGAGTGAGGCAACAGAAACTGATCCTATACTGTTGGTCACTCGGAAGTAATCCGAAGCCTAGATTTACAGCCAAAACAAATTGTTATCATTTCACTTTTGGTACAGCGAGTTTTTGCGATCACTACAGCATGTTTTCACTTTCGATAAGATATTGCCAATCATGGCGATGATAAATCGAAGAGTTTACGCGAAAAAGCTTTATGTTGCAACTGTGATTACGACTGCGACTGAACGTGTAATTAATTTCTGAAATTTGGTGGCCCTTCTTAGGTACCTCTTGCCGCAGTGTGCGTAGCCGTCATTCTATGCAGTTGCTGCTGCGATTGCATTCAAAATGACAGAGGTAGAATTGTTCAAGTAGTTAATGCTTTTTAGAACAGGACAGTTGTGTCTTGATACGGTTCAGCTTGCTTCGGAAGCTCAGGCCGTAATTTGGAATCTCATGCTTCATGAGTCTGTGGCTGCAGAATACGAAAAAAATGTTGGATGAATTCACGTTCTGTATGCCTTCATCTGGTCTGGTTGTAAAATGTTGGCTTTGTTGGACGCCATCTTGTCATGACTTCGTGTGGAAAAAACATTCTGATGAGCTGTGAGCAAAATCTGGTCTTTAAACACGCAAATCGTTCCATCGGGATCCCTGACTCGATAACTCACCCCAACCCTAACCTTAAATGTAAACTTAACCCTAAACCGGTATGTGTAGTGGTTGAAGGCAATGGCGCAGTTTTCCGTCACTATAAAACTGCTTCTGATTAGTTGACATTGGTGATCGATGGTCGATTGATCGGGAAAGTAGGATTTGTTTCAAATTTTAGAATCAAAATCAGCGCTCGACTACCTTGATTTCTTAACTATGCATGCGCGTAATAAAAGTAAATTGCAAAAAGTCGCCCTTTTTCAGGTTTTCATGAAGCACATAAAACATGTGCTTAACGAATGCCCTCAAACTGTAATGTATCCAGTAATCTATATCACTCGTAGTAACACTTATTCAAAATTACCCAAGCGCGACTCGATTTGAACAGACATTTCAGGTGATATTCGTTTACATCTTCTGTTCGACGGATTCGGCTAAACTGAGTCAATCGGTGGGTTTTTGATATGAAGTAAATTCTCCTTAGCTTTGCCGTGAAGCTATTGGTTGACAAGCTTTGCAAGTAAAAGATGATTGGTCTTTTCAATCAGGCATTCAATGTCTCTTTTAACAGGTAATTGTCCGCCATATGCAAAGTTAGTGGTCGTTAAGAAGACAAAAATCACTATTTGAACAATCAACGAGGACTCTTTGTTGGTTTTGTTGGGTTTGAAGAAGGCAAAAGCGAAAGGTTCGTACGTCGTATTTTCGTTCGCTTCGATAGTCTGATTTTATATTACTCCATTAGGCGACAACCGTTCGATGATATTTCAACTGAAAGCCGTATATTAACGAATTCTACTTAAATTCATCTGGCTTCCCTGTAGAAAACGTCGAATTCCGTCTCGTTTGTTCGTAGAACTAAATCACAACTCACGTTTCTTGTATGTTTACACGACTACACTTTGGGAAACTTATTTGGCGTGTTGTTGTGATTGCTAAATGTTCATAAATCTACCCGAGTTGATACAATATACCATATGGCTGTTCAACATATTGGATCTATTGCATTGTTTTCGTTTTTCGTTAGACGAGTCATATGACAAACTCTTAAGTGACTCAACAGTTTATGTACTAATAATAAGACCTCTAAAATCCTAAATTTATAAGTACTTGAAGATACTAACCGAGCTCCCAGGATCGACGAAGTCGAAATACGGGACTACAAATTATTCGTCTGCAATATATAAACATGTATATATTTCCGTCTCACACGAACGAGAGACCGGAGTGTTCGCTGTAGAAAATTGACTTTTCCTGACGTATCTCGTTTTAATACAGAAAACGGAAGTCAAGATTTAAAATTTTCTTGCTGCATTGTTTACATTGTTAAATTTAAGTGACGAAGACCGCAATACGACGTTACTGACTTGATTGGCAACTCAAATCGTCGCTGTCTTTCATTTTGCTGTTTGCTTAATGCAATCGTATCTCCCGGACTGTTTTCCTTGACCTATTTGTGACGGCTTTTCTGGTAACAGAGTTATTGCTTAGTTGTTAACTCAACAGAACCACCATATTGGCTATCAGTTGATGAACGAAGGAACGTGTTGAACTTCGACTGGTTCTCGGACAAACATCGGTTACTTCCGCTTCGGAAAATAAACAGCTTGGTGACTTCAGTATAAAATTCGATTTCCATCCCGTAGTTCACTGATTTGTGACACGTGTTCCTAAGTGAATGTTTCGCATGTCCATTACAGGCCACTCTGATCTGTAATCCGCTTACATTTTTAGTTTCTAACAGGTCAAAGCCTCTCCGACATATTTCGAAACAGCATTCCCAACATGAAAGTGAATATTTCCAGTTGCGTAATCTTTGGTGATCAACGTAACCTTTGCCCAAACAAAGGGTCTCCGCCTTAAGGCCGATTTACACGGTACGGCTGTTGTATACTGTTTTGTCCTTTCTAGCGTGTTTAATCTCCACTAAGTGCACAATCGCCACTTACAATTCGCTCGCAAATGTTACAAAGTGTCCTGCAGACTCTCGTCAGTTAATCGTATCCATCAGGATGAACAATCGTATGCGACAATCGCATCGTGTAAATCGGCCGTTAAGCAGATAGAACCGGAATTGTACTATTCTCTGCCGCATCACCTCACGTTTGTGGTAACATCACCTTAATCTTCTCAAGTGATTTCGACTCCTGAGTATTTAGTTCAACTGCACTCACACATTCGTTTACCTCTGCCCTCTGTCATACGTTTACACAAGGATGGTGAGTACAGGTTAGCCCTTTCATGCGGGCAGTGAGCAGGGGTGTTCCCTTTGACGAGTAAAATTGTCTGGCGTTAGACAGAGTAAAATTATAAAGTTATCACACAACAACAGCGCACGTAAAAGGGTTAGCTTTCTTTTTTATGAGTGCAATACGCCGGTAAAATGGGTATGGTGCGATGAACCTCGCTGTCAAACGCCAGACACATCGGTGGAGACCAGGCTAATAGCACAGAAAGGGGCAGGAAACTCTGTTGGGTTTTATTATGACCAATCTACTTTACACATTCTTCCAGATTACAAGTAAACCACTGAAAAGATAAACCTGCAATCCGTATGTGACTATACTGATAGCAATTTAAAATATCCTGGTTTTAACTATTAATGATGATTATACCACCCTTTGAAAAATCGCTATGAAATTTGGATAATACTCAATTTTCTCCGACAAAAACAACAAACCTTTTCGGCTGTTTAGTTTGTTTACCTATTTCAGATCATGTAGGATTACCATTTATTTGAAAATTGATAAGATTCCCACACCTATGAAAACGTAAGGGTTAGAATGATGAAAAGGACCGAAACATCACATAGTCTCTAATTGGAAATTTTCGTACATAACACGAAAGGTCAGTTGACAAAAACAAAAGCTTCAGCGCATGCGTATAGAGTTTGGCAGCGATGTTGGTGCAATGTATTCAGCTGGTTAAAGATTGTTGAGACATGCGCGTGGATACTAGTACGTTATAACAGTTTTTAACCGGTCTACATTAATCAGAGGATTTAAGAATAGTCCCGTCAGCATGAGTAGGAAAAAACTCACGCCAGAATTGAGCCTTAAGTATGAAGAATCTCGCATGAAACGAACCTATTCAAGTAATCTGGACAACTACAAAACTCTCCCCCGGCCTAATTCTCACCAACTTATATTTTCCAACAAGAAAAACCATAAGACTTTAAGAGAGTCCCCAGGCAATTCGGCTTTGTCAACCCTTACCGAACATTTGTTTGAGTAAAACGTGTTAGAAACCCACATGCTTGGCATTACCAAATTCAGATTAGACCATTTAGTCCACTAAAGACAACAATAGACCAGATTATACCGTTTCGTTAACTAAGGATAGTATAATTAGACCAGATTAGACCATGTAGTCAACTGAGGACAGTAAGATTTGACCAGATTAGACCATTTAATCAACTGAGAACAGCCAGATTGGACCAGATTAGACCATTTAGTCAACTGAAGACAGCAAAATCACAGCAGATCAGACCATTTAGTGACCTAAGGACAGTCAGATTAGACCAGATGTGACAATTTAATCAACTGAGGACAGCAAGATTTGACAAGATTAGACCATTTAGTCAACTGAGGACAGCAAGATTAAACCAGATTAGACCATTTAGTCAACTGAGGACAACAAGATTAGAGCAGATTAGACTATTTAGTCAACTGAAGACAGCAAGATTACACCAGATGAGACCATTTAGTCAACTAAGGACGGCAAGATTACACCAGATTAGGTAATTTAATCAACTGAGGACAGCAAGATTTGACAAGATTAGACCATTTAGTCAACTAAATACAGCAAGATTAGAGCAGATTAGACCATTTAGTTGACTAAGGAGAGCAATTCAGCATCTAGTTGACTGTTATTTGGTTCAAAATATCAGTAGTAATATTTTATTTATTTATACAGGATAACCCTATCACCTATAACAACACTGTTGTCCCTAGACGAAAATACACATTAATGGGTAAAGTCTTACTACAAGAGAAAGCGGAATACCCAAAGAAAACCTGGGGTGTTTGGGGTGGACCAAACCTGACCGCACCCTCGTTATATGTAACCAAGGTAACTGTAATCAGACCACCCGGCACCAGGATCGCGGAACCCTAATCATAGAGGTGAAAGACATAAGCGCTTCCAATGTCCCACGAGCATCCTATAAACTTTATGGTAGGTCTTCTATCGTCAGTTTAACCTTCGTCACTTTTTGCCTTCGAATCTTGAGGAAACCCGTGTAAAAAGCTTGAGTATTGATGAAATTGCGTGCTGATTAATACGCCTACCTAACCACGATTCTGTGGTTGGACCCTTTAAACAAGTGGCTGTTCCTGGGCACTGCTATTCGAGCAGCAGGAAGGCAGTTCCTTCCATGATGTTAACGTCTGTTGCATTTTGTAAAAGATAGGTACTCTGGTTAAGGCAATTTCATGGCATCTGGCAAACATTGGTTGCACGTGACGTCATGGCGGCCATGTTGTATTTCTCCAGCCCGATCAACTCTATTCCTGTAACTGGAACGCCAATAAAGTGTGAACCTACGATGCTCGTTTATGGAGGGCGCTTTCGCACTACAGTTTCAATCCTTCAGTTGCAGTCCCATTATTTTTGCAATACCTCTTATTGAAAATACATATTACAAAATCACTTAAAAGTTAGCCGAAGTGAATTCAGATATATTTCAAGAAGATCAAACCGAGTTAGAAGGGTATAATTTTCGTCAAAATAAATGAGAAAATTAAAACAGAAATCTCATGAAACGGTGCTGAAAAAAACAGTTGAGGAAACTGCACGGCGAACGTCTCTACCGTTTGTTTACGATTTTCAGAAAGTTTAACACTCTTGTAGGCCACACAGCGTTTCTAATCCTCGAGATACTGGTGTCGTTTCAGTTGAACTCTTTTCCGAGGTTATAAATGTTTTCGAAGCCGAAAAAGACCAAAGTAAGAAGTCGTGTATTAGACTGGAACTGTAAGGGGACTGATACCGACGTGCTAAATTGTCCTCTATGTCTGACCATCTTAGATTCATCTTTCATCCAGTTAATGTTGCAGTTACAGTAAATGGAGTTTAATGCTCCAACCTATGTCGAACCAAATATAGTGTAAATATAACAAAAGAAGCAAATATAGTATAAACCTACGAATGATGAGGCCCAAGCAAGATTAAGATCGTTGTTACTAGAGAAGAAGTAAACAAATATTCATAAAAAATGTTATTGACAACAAACCGTGATGTCCTGAAAAGGCGCAAGAATAGAAATAGACTGCTATCTGGGAATATGAAAGAACATAAAATCTTGGAAAATCAATGAAAATTTTATAAAAAAAAATTGATAGAATTTTAGTTCTTTAGCTTTATTTGTTAAGTTTGTTGTATTTGGCTGTCTCTCGTTTTGGCGAGCGGTTTTCCCTTACTGACTAGAGTTAGACAGTTTAAAGTTGCGTAACTGACAGGGGATCTGAGGACTAATGATTTGACATTGTTATCCGAAAATTCGCGGAAATCTAATCATTTTCAGATGTAGGTACAAATGCGGCACTTTATCCTCACTTATTTTAAGATCCTGAATAGTAATAACTGGTCCGATAAAGAATCGAACCGTGTTTTTTTCGGTTGAAGTTAATTATGATGACCACGACATAGCGCAACAGCTGATTCTGCGGAAATGATTGGGGTGTCTCATACCGTCTTCTCATTGTTTCATGAGAGAATGGGGAAAATTTCTGAAAGTGTGTAGAAAATGATGTTTTATCTGAATCCTTTTTAATAGCCTACGAAGGCAACTGAATCCCTAGCCTTGGTGATCCTGTACCCTATTACCTTTCATCAATACAATCCTTATTACCTTAATGCAAATATAAAAAATATTCCACACATCTTTACAGAAATGGAAGGTAAATTCCACCCGGAATAACTTTACGGAAGCAAATCTAGCTGGGTGGCTAATATTTTGTCATGAAAATGTGGTCCAGGTATATGTATGCAAATTTCGTACAGTATTAATTTTTCTGACTCTTAACTCAGGTGATGGAGTCGTCAAAGTTTAGTATCAGCTCCACGGCAAAAGAAAAAATACGACGACAGATTATGAATAGCCGTTCCATAAAACGAAAGAAACTCGTGGGTACAAGTAGTACGAATACGCACGAGAACTTTGGGGGAAATTTGTGCTGGAACGTAAACTCAACGGAACCAAAGGTCAAGCAAGAATGCAACCAGACAGCGGAACCCGGGTACAACGAAGGTGTGCTGTTTGTGGAGAAAGACGACAGTATTCCTCTCATCACCTCTGTATACTCGCTAGCCGACTGTTCCGGCAGTGAACCACTTCACCACAATTGCACTCCGGGTGGCGTTTCTTCCGACAACGTAACAGGACAACACCTATCCTCGGATGAGTCGGAGACTACCATTGGAAACCAGGCGATGACTGATCGATGTGAGTTAAATGATGTCCAGACTTCAGACGTAACCAAATTACCTTTTGTGGTTCAATGTAACAATGGCGTTATAATGGTGTCTTCGCAATCACATGTTTCCTCTCCAGCAACCATAACCAACAAGATTACAACTCTTCAACCTGATCCAAACCAAATTTCACATGTCACCTCGACAGCATCCTCAAATTTTCAGACTACTAATTCTTTCGGACAGACTGATTATGCTTACACCGTCAGTAAGTCAGGAACCTCACCCGTCTTGCAAACCAACGAACATCATTCGATGAATCAGGACAGTACTGTATACTCACCAAAGAATGCTTACCAATCTCCCAAAGTTAGCACTAGTGCAACTGTAAATCAACCTTCTATCCGTTTGAAGCCAATTCATAACTCGGAAGTGGAAAGCCATGTTAAGTTAGAACTTCAGCCTCCAGTAGTTTCACAACCCAGTATATCTAAGTCGGTTGACAGCAGTTTAGCGAAACGACAAAATTCCTCGTCAAATCAATTTGAGGAAGGCGCTTCAAGTGACCATTCCTTACACGAAAAAAGCCCTCATAACCACCACGACAATTCAACGACTGCCACTATTTCAGAAGAACATCGATCAAGCAGCGATGGAGACCAGTCGGAAGAATTTTCGTGTCCTGATTATCCTGTCAAAGAAGAAAAGGAGCAAGTTTCCCTCGTCACGAAACAAGACGACAGAATTCGTCGTCTGAAGGATTTACTACGCCAACAAGAAGAAGATTTAGAAAGATTTCGTTTCAAAACGAAACGTGGAAAACTTGACTCGCTTTTGCCCACTGCTCTAGCTGCAGGCGAAAGGCCACTTAGAATAAAGTTGCTGAAAAAGAACAGCGGCACAAACTTAGATACGGCAAAACTGCTGGTCGAAAGTGATGCACAATCAGAAGGTGTACCATTAAAATCAGTTGGCAGTAGAGAGTTTAGTCAAACCCAACCTGTTCTAAATAAAGAGGTCCAGCTAAAATCAGAAAAGGAGCCACTGGAAAGTGTTGTTGATACAAAAATCTTGCCATCAACTCCACCCACCCTCCTTAAAAGAAAGGACAATCAACAGGGGTCACCATACAAACCGTTAGCCAGTCTTAGTGACGGGCAAACTGTGCGTTCATCCAAACGAAAATCTAGTGCAACTGAAGTGAAGCATCATCGTGTCTCGGATAAATATCGTTTAGTAAATGTCACTGTGGTGGATGGACACACGAGAACTTTGGTCGTTCCGGTTGACAATAGACTTGAAACTGGAACTTTATCAAGGATTCAAGCTAAGGAAGCCGTCGTGAAATCTGTTCAGACTGTTGGAGAGGGAGTTGGAACTGACAGACAGGGCAATGAAGTCAGGGTACCTCCTGTTTGTAAACCTAGCTCTGCAACGGCAAACGTTTTCAGTAATGCTACTGTGCAGCCTGCAAATCATCTGCGCGCCCCTGAAGCGAAGGGTTCCGCGTGCAACTCTCCTAATCTTCGTTTGAGTCAACCGAGTTATTTGGCATGCAGCAAAGATTCAGGGAATCATCCAAACAAAGGATCTATGACAAACTCGAGTAAAAACGCCAATAAGAACTCTGATATCGTTGTCACTCAAGGAATCACATTAGTGACAAGTTCTCCCGTAAATAGCAGTCCGACTAAGAGAGTCCTCAAAACTGTAAAACTCCCCAACCCCCAACCTCTTGAAATTCAGCCAAGGGTACCTACCGTTAACATGAGTAGCTTTCCAAATATGATTCCGGATTCCGTAGTTACTCAAGGAAGTACCTTTATCTTAAGGGCCTCACCAAATACCAGTCCTTCAAAGCAACACTTCACAACGTTGAAAATCCCCACAGACACACCTCTGATAAATCCTAACAAAGTTTCTTCTGTAAATACCGATATTTTCCCCGACAAGAATCCTAGTAATCCCGTTACTCAGAGTGGCCCACCACTCAATGTTACCACTCTCAAAACCAGTCCTCCAGAAGTTCACCCTGCTTTCTTGACCATTTCCACCAAGTCAGCTGTCGAAAATATTTCAAATCAGTTAATCGCCACTACTTCGGATGCTTGTACTACTAAGAATTCAAGTCAAGGTCTTAAGCCAGCTGCTACCGTAGTCACATGCGCCAATTCCAACAACATTCTTGCATCACGACCACTACATACTCTTGTTCCCAAGCTGCCTTTGGCTCTTGCTCAAGAAAACTCCGATGGAAAACAGAATAACAAGCTTCTTATTTGCTCTTTCCCTAAACCCGTCATTGGGGTGCCATCAGCGGCTCCTGGTGTTAAACTGAATGACATTACCTCTGGCAAAATTTTACTTTGCAACGTGGTACAGCCAGGTGTGATTCCGAAGCCTGGAGAAGTTTTCTTTTCATCCGCAAACAATGACAAAGGAAAAGTATTATTTTACGTATCAGATCCAAGAGCTGGTCAAAAACTAGGGATGAAAGAAGGGAAGAAAATCATTGTTAGTCCTGCACCACCTTGTTTAGCACCAAACAAAGTGGAAGAAGTTACGAAAAAATCCCCAGTGGAAAGCGATGGTAATTCTGAATTTATTCCAAATCCCGATGATCCAGATTTTACAAAGTTGGTAGGCCTAGAGCATGTCGTATCTTCCCTCAATTCAGATCGTTAGAATCTGTTTCTAACGCAGTTCTTTGAGTTAATTTTATTGAATGTGAATATTATTATAAATATTATTGAATATTTATTTATTTATACACTTCATGAATAAAACCGTTAAATGACATTCATGTTCCAAAGGTAACCAAAAGTTTTTGGAAAAAAGAATTATTTAATGTGTGTTTTAGGACGTTTGTTATTTGTGATGTGTATGCCTGAGTGGGGAGCTGGGTAAGAGACTTGGTTGAACACGAAAATTGTCATCTCATACTCAGTATCTCACGTATAACATCTCAAACGTCCTGTCCTTCAACCACAGTTACGCTGTGGTTGAAGGACAGTGGATACCCAAGGAGGCACAATCATTCGTGGGGGCACTTGATATTTCGCTTTAAAACATTTTTATTAAATTTTGTGGATTTCCATTTAGCCAAATACATAAGCTGGCCTTACAGCTTTTGTATCCATGATCTTTGATGCTCAATACAAAAAAATTACATGCATTAAAATAGCACAAAGATTATATTGCAATAAGCATAGTTAAAACAACTGAACCGTTCTGTTGCAAACGTGTTGACAAAGTCCTCCATATCAATTTTCATGGCGACGAGTGCCAATTACAGAAACAGGACAACTTATCACTTGACATGGAACTCCTGAGAAAGCTTTTGATAAGTCTCATTGATCAGAAACTTCTCTCACAGGAAGCTGAAGTGGGGATAATACAAGAGCTGTAGTTAGCAGTTTGTAAAAATCCGAAAGTGCGTCCTTGTGTGGCACCAAGAAAGTTGACAAATCCTCAAGGTTGTCAATCTTATTCAGCTTTCTTGCTGGTAACCAAACGTTGTCAATATGGCATCTAATTTTTTTATGTAAAAAGCTCCTAGTGACCCACCAACTCCTGACGGTGAATTAAATGCGATACAAAAGGGGGTAAGCCGTTAACTATTTAATTAGTGAGTTGTCCCACATATTCCAAATTTGGTTTATGAAGTGTTCATATAGCCCACAGGGCAACATAATGAGCAATGTTGAACTAAACAAGCAAAGAACAACGTACTATGTTGATTTTTCTCATTGTGGAACTTCTTATTCCCGCCAAATATACGAAGAACGATTACGTTGACTTGCCTCCTCAATTTAGCAAAACTGTTTCAACTATTTTCCCGTTATTCCTTACTATATCTAAATGTCTGCCATGTACTACCGGGCATTTAGTTTATCTCGCTTGGCATGCACTTTTGAAGTAATATATCATACACGAGAAGGAGTGTTTCATCAGGATATCCAAACACCGAGACGTTTGTCGAAAACCGAGGCGATAGCCGAGGTTTTTTACAAACTTCGTTTTTTACAAACTTTAAAACCGTCTCGGTAGTGATTTCCCTGTGTTTTGCTCGTGAATTATTTAATGAATTTGAGATTGTGAAGTCTTCGCATGGGTTCAGCGGTCCAAAAATAATTATATAGTCAAATTAAGTCAAACAGCTTGACAACTTATATTTCACATTTCTGTGTTACATAACGGGTAAACATGCTTTAAGGTAAAAATATACAGCATCTGGAATTTTTCCTGATGCCACGTGCCCCCACTGATGGAATCCCCGGTGTCGGCGGCCACTGACAATCTGGTAATGGAAGATATTGAACAAAAAGCATTGGGGATCGCAACAGTAAAACGTTTGTTCTGGAAACGGTACGTTGATGTTGTTATCTCTCAGATATCTAGAAATTGGAAATTCATTAGAACCATCTAAATTCTATCGAACCTGTCAGTTTAAGTCATTTGACCACGAAAATGCTGAATACCAACGAACGCTGGTCAAGATCGTAACCTCAGGAAAACGATTTCTGAGCCCTAGACATGAATCGAACCCGCAACCTTCTGATGACCGGTGAGATGCTCTAACCATTGAGCTACCAAGACTCAGATGGTGAGCTAAGGAGCAGATTCGTCAGATGTACTGCCTAAGCGGAAGCCTAATACGAACCTGCACCTTAGCTCACCATCTGGGTCTTGGTAGCTCGAGGGTTAGAGCGTCTCACCGGTCATCAGGTTAGGGGTCGATCCCCGTCTAGGGCTCAGAAATCGTTTTTCTCAGGTTATGTTATCAAGCTCCCACACGATTAGTGTTCAGCAATTAGCAAAATGCTGAATACTTGTTGAATATAGCAAGTACCACTATTTTTATGTACCCCCACAAGGTTATGAAAAACCATGCGGGCCCTACGTAAGACAAGGTGAATATTGTATAGCCCCTGCTCATTTTCTCACCCTGCCCCATGCCATAAATAACGAACGGTTCTTTAATTGGTGGTCTCATTTACATACGAAACAAACTTAAATATTTCGTAAACGAATTGAGCTGGAAAAGCTGTAGATGTTTCTTTATCATTTCTATCTTTATCTATTTTTATCAGTTCTTTCAAACAGGACAAACTTCAATTACACTTTAAGAAAAATGGAATAGAATTCTCATGTTGGTGCCAAAGTGAAACTACTCACTTCCACGCAGAAAAGGCGAACGGCCAAAGGCGGGAAAAATTGCGGTCACGTTGCGTTTTTAAGTTTGCCATTTGCCGTAAACGGAAATCTTAACCCTTCGTAATATAACCGCGAATCTACTGCAAGGACACCAACTGAAGCAAGGCCTCATGACAGCAAAGTTGACATATCTAAAACATCTCGTTTAAATAACTCAATATAAAATATAATTTTATGGTAATAATTACATTACAACTTATAAGCACACTTAAGACAGCTCAACTGAAATATCTTAGTCGACTATATTTGGATTCTTCTCAGGTGAAGATATCTAAAATCTTCACAAAGCCCAAAAATCATGGTGTATCAATGCAGAAGAATGGCGACTTTTACATCGTTTCGACCCACTTTTCTTGAAACCTATAGGTGATGCAAATTCTGAAAAATGGATGCTTTCTACGATTGATTGTTCGTTCTCAGTCGGTTCAATGCGGCTTCCTGTTCCTGAAGACGTTTCTTTAGTTTTTGCACTTTGACATCACGGGGCGTGATAAAATTCGGACTTTCGTCAACAGATGACGATGCGTTTCCTTGAAATTGTTCTGTGCCGTAGTTTTTATCGTTTCGCTGTCCGCAACTCGCGGGGTCAGAAACAACAGGCATTCTCGCCTGATACCAATTGCTCGACGGATCATCAGCTTTTGCCTGGGCTTGATTTCGTAAAACTTTATTTCTTCCATACCCTTGCAATAGCAACGCATAGCTCGTATCTTTTTCATGTCTGTCTGTAGGCAACAAGATATTAGTAGAACAGCGAGCGTTCAAACCTACACCAGCTTCAGTTCTTTTATTTCCCTGATTATTCATGACAGACGCCTTTGGTAAATTCGAAACATTACCAGAAAAACCTTCGTCAGTGTCTGTCCTTTTGGGTAAGTTTCTCTGTGAAGCATGTGCAAATTCTGCCGTAGAAGGGACGTACTGGTTTGGTGGGCAGTTTTCCGACACTATTGAGTCTCGCTGAAGTTTAAAGCGCGTATACAAGCTACTTCCTTTGGAGAGAAAACTTTCTTTCGGCACTAGATATTTGTTAGCCGGCGTAAACATCTCTCTCAACTGCTCAATGGGGGCTTTGTCGCCGTTATTAACAGAGTCTTGGCGATGGTTGTAATAGCTGGTAACTGTGTTGTTGTTAGGCTCGACATAAGCCTGGAGTCCAGAAACAGAGTATTCAGCGTGGTTCATTGGCCTATCTCTCTGAATTACACCGTTAGTAAATCCATGTGAATTATTGCCCATCTGCTGCATAGGATTAGGAGGGTATTGCTGTCGTGGTTCACAGTTAGGGACTCTTAAATCGTGAGCTTTCTGGGTATTTACTCTGCCTGCGCCAAAACCGCAGGAATTTGCGTTTTCCCTGCGGAAATGCGCATTTTGACTCATTACTGGTGTCGCACTGAACGCTCCAAGCTGGACAAGTGGCGGTGAGCATGGCGGCGTGACCGGAAAACTGCTTTCTTGCCTGGGAACAGAACGCATTGGTTTAGAACCGCATGGGGCCTCCGATAGAGAGAACACATCCAGAATAAAAGGCATATCACTGTTCTCGGATTCATTCCTGAAGGTCGTCTGCAAAGGCGATTTTACGACGAAACTTTGCAAGCTATTTACAACATTGGACGGCTGCTGGGTTTTCATCGAATCCAAATTATCCGTTTGGACCGCTGCTTCTAATTTAGTTCGCTTTGTATCCATGTCGGGTGAAGAAGCTTGTATGGATGAGTCCTTCGAGGGACTGATCCTGCAATCAGCATCCGACGTTTCAGTTGGTCGAATTCGTCTAAAAATGTCAAACAATATCTTAAATGTAACTGGGACTCGGACGAGTCTCTCTATAGTACAATATGTAAAATGACGGAAATATTGTCACTACGTTTACGCAACGTTCGTGCACGACTTTGAGCTAGATCGTAAAGGAAATTTGTTTAAAAAGTATGACTGCTGGTTGAAGATGTAACCGTGACCACAGAAGTGTACTGCGACACACTTGCTTCAAAGGAGCTTTGACGACCTACAGTCCTATGTATTCAATATAAATGTATGTACGTATACGTACAGGTACGTATGTATGTATATACGTATGTGTGTATGTATGTATGTGTGTATGTATGTATGTATGTGTGTGGGTATGCTTGTATGTACGTACGTATGTATGTATGTATGTATGTATGTGTGTATGTACGTATGTATGGTATGGATGGATGGATGGATGGATGGATGGATGGATGGATGGATGGATATGTAGAACAGACAGACATACACGTATATATGAGCATGTACGAATGTTTACAGTGGTATTTTTCTCTCCAAACGGATTTTAAGACTTCAATTTCTAGATAAACACTAAGTATTCAGCATTTGAATCACTTTTGCCCGTCCGTTCTGCCCGTCATGGAACAGTAAACAAGGTCGCGGTTACAAACCCCAGCTTCGGTCTGCAAATTGTGAGAGATCCTGGTATGCTTTACAAGTAAGCCGTGTTTTATTATAACATATTAGGTAAGTAAAGATATTTAATTATAAAAAGTTTTTACCTACTGTAGGTGAAGACGACACTTTCTGAATTCCTTTTCAAAGTTTTTAAGTTTGGTGACATTTTTACACCACTTGGCAGGGAGTATAATCTACTATAATCACTGCTTGTCATAATTCTACCAACACGGTTTTGAAGTTTTTGAATTTTTTGTAACAATCCTGACGCAAATAATTGGAGTATCACCAGGTAGGTTGGATTACCATGACGTGAATTGGATTACCATGCGGTAATTTAGAATATCACGAGATATGTGCATGGAAAGTCATGAGATCATCGCCAGCTTTACTGGTCTGGGGTCAGTGGTACGTCCAATATAAGATTCTCAAAACATCCTTAAGTCTTACACAGAGGTATACAGAAAGGTATCAAAACCTCATTTACAGCAACCAAAGAAATATATGTATTCCAACTTTGCTGGACTAGTCGTCTAATGTAACAAACGTTTACAAAGCTTTAATTTTTTTATGATGACTTAATATATATATGTCTATATATGTTTATAATAGTATATGTTTATATTCTTCAACGCATGTCTATATATCTATAGATAGATATATATATCTATGGATAGATAGACAGACAGACAGACAGATAGGTAGATATATGTATTGTTCCGTACAGTTAATTTTTTTTTCGTAGCAGAACTTTCAAAACACGTCTGGGACTTGCAAAAAAGAGGGATCGCCGATGAAACAATCAAATGGTCAATTCTCGAAAAGGCCCCTGCTTACCAAAACGGATCGAAAAGATGCGAGCTTTGTTTAACTGAAAAGTACCACATCATATTCCAAAAATATAAATTACTTAAATAAGCGTGACGAAGTGCTTTCGAACTGCCGGCACATCAACAAATATCTATTATGTAACTTCAAAGAAGCACCGCCCGATAATTAACACCTCTTAATCTCGCCACCGGAACTGTATATAAAGTCAGTTGAATGTTGAAGTAATTTAGTCGTCTGAAGATTGCGAAAGCATGAAACACGGTGTAACGACAAGCTGTAAATATTAGATAACCTCAAATA
>JBAHVQ010000363.1:0-44567 GCA_036872915.1 Nanipora kamurai | reverse complement strand
AACATCAATTTCGCGACCAGCTCCCAACTTGACCTGTGGCTCAGTTGGTAGAGCGTCGGACTAGTAAACCGAAGGTCCCGGGTTCGAATCCATGCCGGGCCAAGTAGAGTTTTCTCTACTTGTCCGGTATGGTTCGTCACTCGGAGTAGCAGCTAACACCATTATCTCAACCAATTGTTCTAAACATCAAAGTTAAAAGAAATAAAAATGCTTGCTTGTCAGAAAGTCGTGTATAAAAGTAATAAAACTACTTAAACATTCATATACATATGATATACTACTAAAAACTTAGGTTAAAATCGTGTAAGTATCTATTAACTAAAAATATCGCAATAACTTCATGAAGCAATTGAAGGTAAAAACTATGTAATTAATCTAAAAATTTTTCATTTAGTAGTAAGTCATTGCAAGCTGCAGAACCTCTATAGCTATAACTTCTTTTTAGGGAGTTGGTATTTGGTTTAGGCAAGGGTAGAACACGATTGTTACTTCTTAAATGGTAAGATTTATTAGAGGAAATTGTAAATAACTCTCGTAGATAATTGTTAGATTTACCTTGCATCCCACTTATCATCAAAGACTTTATCTGCTTTTCTCTTCTTGTTTGTAAAGTTTCCCAATCAAGTTTAGCATCAGATGGCACATACAGGGAATGGTACACCTGCAAGAATTCGAGATGCTTTGTTCTGAAGTTTCTGTAGTTGGTTTTGCAGTGTTTTTGAACAATTTCCCCACACAAATGCATAATAATCAAAGTGTGAGAGTACAAGAGCATCGTAAACAGCTCTTAACCTATTTTTGTTGAGCAAATCTTTTGATTGTCTTAGTAAGCCAATACCTTCGGAGGCTTTCTTGGCAATTTGATTTATGTGATTTCTCCAGGTGATGCATTCGTCTGCTATAACTCCTAGTGTGACTGCGTCTTGATGGACGAGACACGATTGACGCTGTCAGACCCAATAAAGAGGATGAGTTCAGAGATGACCTGGGAAAGTTTTTGTCTTGAGCCAATTAACATATGCTCAGTTTTGCTAACATTCAAAGTCAATTTGTTCGCCACTAGCCATTATTCAGGTCCCTCTCTAATTTCTCTTCTATTTCGCAACAGGAAGCACCACTTACGGAGAGATTTGTGTCGTCAGCAAAAAGAGCAGAGGCTGACGAATCCGGACATTTAGGTAGATCATTCATATAGAGATGAATTGTCGCTCTAAAGCCTTTGAACAGTATGCAATTTAACCGGAACGATCTGGAAAACCCTGGCGTTTTCTGACGTTAAAGCTACTTTCGACGGGTTGCTCCAAAGTATACTCAGGGAAAATCAAAACTAGCTAAATTAAAGGGCGCTCTACCAGCTTTTGTAAATATGATATATTGCTGTGAATCTGATAGCTTGGTGTTATAATATTTGACTTACTGCGTATGCTTTTGCCCTTTTTTACTCAGAAAATTTTCCTGAATTCCAGATAGGAATTGAACGCGCATCCTGGTGTAAACATGGAAGTGTGTATCCACTGGTGGTTAATGGCAATGTAACATGTGTATTGGTAGTGTGCGAGTCTCGATGGGCCACGACAAATTCCGCAATTAGTTTCAAAGAAATGTTTGTGCAGTAAGAAGATATTTCTGATTTTTTTATCAGCCACGATCAATTTCTCGCTTCCTGCTTCCTTCCGGGGTCCAGTGGTCGATAATGGCTTTCAGGAGTTAATTTGGGACGCACTACCCAAGAACGAATTAAAGACAGTTCTATTGCTGTGCAGTCATAACACCATAAACTAAAGTTCAATCTAAACAAATAATTTCTACTGGCTTAGTCCGCAATTTAGCTTGCATAGTTGCGTATGTTAGTTTCTTTATTAGGGCATTGCTGTGATCATTTCTGTAATGAGTATGTTTTGGCTGGGTAAATTTCAAATTACATTTGACCCTCTAGCTCATTTTAGCAATTAATGGGAAAACACAAAGGAAAATCATAAACGAGACTTGTTTAGACACCATGATCAGATGATACGGTATACCAAACACTCGTGAGAGTGTTTGATCTTTCGATCAAATACCTCGGAAAGAGTAAAAAGAAAATTTAGCTTTACCTCACTCTGTCTTCAAACGCATTTCTCACTGTTTCATCTCAAGGTCAAACAGTCTCTCTGGTGATCGATATACTTCATAAGATTTGGTGATTATAGAATTAAACTTGGAATTAAGGTAGGTTCCTCCTTTTGAGATTCAGTAGAACTATGAGAAGCATTTTTGTGTCTTCGTTAGATTAAGTCAAAAATGACCTTATGTTAGGTATTGTAGAATTGAAAGATAACGATTTCTACATTTAAAAACTATTCTTTACGTGCAACAGACAAGTTCTACTTTGCAGAAACATAAAAAAATTTGGTCTCAAAACGATAAAATTTAGTGAGGCAGAATTGAAACTTTTACGAACTTGATTCATACTAACATGTCGCACACTATTTAGGTGTAGTTAGAGCTAAAACAGTTTTAAAGGCAGTTTGATTAAATGTACAGCCACTTTCACTTTTAGTAGCATGAACGATTAAAGCTAAAGTGTTCCTTTCTTGTTAGATAAACTGATTACTTCCTCGCTGAAACTCCTCAGCTCACTAATCTTGCCCGTGACCTCGATTTTGTCTCCAGCAGTGAAGATGATTTCAAAACGAGGCAGATTGTGATCACGAGGTCCGGATGTTAGTGTAACTTCGCATGTTCAACATCATCAAAAAATAAAAAATACACCTTTTATTTTTCAATAATCATGAAAAAAATGACATGAGAATAAAGAAGAATGATTCTTTGTGCAAACTAAAGCAGAAAGAGATTGATGTTTTTCAGAACTTGCACTATTTTTCAGGGCATACCACCTTAACGTCCGGTGCAGGCTTATTTTGTTTGAGTTCGTGAACACGACTAAAGATAAATGTGCTGTTATTTCTGTTACTTATGCGTGTTTATGCTGTTGGTAGTGTTCACCAGGGCTACGAAATCTTCGTACCAAGAGTCGAGAGACCGACAATGTGGCTTTATGGCTTTATGTTCGATCTTGTGCGAATTGAATAAGCCAGCATCGGCGCATCGGCCGCGGTGACAGTTTGTATTTGTCTGCTTCACATACAGTCAACTCATTCCCGATAGGTTTCAGTCAGTTAAGTAAGTCCACACCTTTTTCAGTACTACACCATGTCCATACTTTTCTCGCTTCACGGCGAAGCAGCATTTCACTTCTGTTAAGAACTCCTAGTTACAACGATTATAATTGAAACTTTCTACCATTATCTTCCTTCCCGGGTTGGGATTCATCGCTGGATTTCATATCACGCAAAGAACTGGCACCAACGGATAATCCCGGACAGAACTAAAAAAGTATGCGACGTTATATGACATTGTTCTTGAGCTACCAAATACTTTCCATCAGCTTTCAAACCGACCTTAAAGGTGGTCTCCCCTTCACCACAAAAATTAATGAATTGGCTGGCATTTGACCAATGCCATGACTTGGTTAACTCCTTCCTGTCCGAGGACTTTTCCCTTCGCGAGTACAATTGTCTGGCGTTAGCCAGAGTTAAATACTAAAGTCTCCATAGGTCACTGAGGACTTATGCGGACAGGAAAGAGTTGAGGAGATAGGTTTTAAAACCTGGGTAACTCTTTCCTGTCCGAGGGCTTTCCCCTTGACGAGTAAAATCTTCTGGCGTTAACCAGAGTCAATTACTAAAGTCTCCATAGGTCACTGAGGACCTATACGGACAGGTAGGAGTTAAGCCTCGCATTTTATACTTCCGTCCGCAATAACACGTAAGTGCCAGTTTCCCCTCGGAATATATATATGCGGCAATGGCAAAAACTGTTAATTACACTGAAAAAAAGAGGGCGGCTTTACAACTCAAAGCAGTAATATAACATGCGCCCAAGAGATTATGGTTAAAAGTGTAATTCACCAGCTGTTTTTAGACGTGGTCAGTTAATATTTAATTTTAAAGGTACAAGTAAATGTGCAGTAAGAGCCACCCCTCACTATGAAAACAATATTCACGATGACATCGCCTATTGGCCTTTAACAAAGTGAGTGTAATACTGGTGACGAGTAACAGCGCAAGCATTTTTGGGATCGTTTGGAGGGACACACTTAATGCGTGATTGAATAAAAACAATGAAACTGTCCCTCTAAACGATCCCAAGAATACTAGCGCTCCTATCTCGTCACCAGTCTTGTTTTTGGTAGTGGGGAATAGACGTATCACGAATCCCGCAAAGCGCAAGATTTTGCCGTATCTTCCTGCGTGAATGCGCGTGGTTCTCGCGGGATTTTTGATAGGAATATTACTCATATCAAAAATCCCAGAATTTCCCGTAAAAAATGCGGTAAAATCCTGCGTTTTGAGGGATTCTTGATATGTGTATTGTTATTAACGAGCCAACCAGAGATCTATTGACTGTGGAAACAGAGAAACCTATTATTATTCTTACTGAACGGTATGCAAGACAAGGAAATGTTTACGCAACGAATCATGACAAGCTCGAAAACATACTTTTCTGACTCGTACTTTTTAACGTACAGTGACGTAGCAATCGGTAGACACGAGGGGCAGTTGCCCCTGGGCACTAAAATTAGGGGGCGACAAATTGTGTTAGTATGAATTGATGTTGCGTTGAAATGAGACAAGAAGAAAGACTTCTAAATAGGTTACAAGTTGATGACGAAATCGGAAGAAGTTGCCTATTTTGACAAATGTGTTTCACAGGGCAGGTTTGACACGTGACAGGAAGGAATATTTTTAAATAGGCTTCAAATCTAGTTACATAATAAGAGGAAAAAATATATTAGCAAGGAAATTTCAACCTTCCCTGCAGGTTGAGGATACTTTTGGTATCCTTGGTAAGAGCGCTCGAGCTAAAAGTAACAGGAAGGAAGAGTTTTAAGGTGATGTTACACAAGACGACGTTTACCTCAACAACCGACGTGTTATCTCAACACACCATTTTGTTTTGCGATTTCACAAAATGAAATCTACAAACGACATTTTGATTTTGCTATGTCACAGAATGGAATCTACAAATGACAATCTTGGTTTGCAATTTCAAAAAAGCATTTCTCTTTTCCGATCTTGACTTTTAGTTTTGCGATTTGAAAAAATGAAAATCTGTAAACAGCATTTATCTTTTGCAGTTGTGACATTTTATAAACGAAAAAACAATTCGCTAAAATGAAAAAGTTAATGAGCCTCCTCGGCTTCCATATATTCAAAGCTACTTAACCTTTGTCGTTGTCCGTTAATTTTTACAACGGACATTTAATAAATATAATTTTTCACATTTACCGACCATTTTGGCTTCTTCTTTAGTACAGTAACAAGAAAAGGCCTGTAGTACATCCACGATACATACACTAATATACAAATGGACATTGCTCACGTCCAAGAGACGACGGCAAAACCATGTTTTGCCGTTGGCGCAAAAGCTTGACGGTTGAACGAAAAAACCATCAACGTTATCACGACGTAAACTTGATATCAAATGGTCTCCTTAACAGTGGTCCATTACCCAAACACAATTCCAATACTAAATCCGATAGTTGCTACAGTAACTAAGGCTGCTCTGGAAAAGGAAAGCTTCATTACATGCGGTGGGAAAGTCCCAAGATTTTAGAATTGTATCACTTTCACTGTCAAACTCATTCACCTTTCAGAAACTACAACCTGTTGGTGTCACAAGTTTTAGGACTTCTCTCATGACCTGGTCTGTTCAATACCCCCCAATAAAGTGACTTGAGATTAAGAAGCCGAACCACTTGGTCTACGTATAATGGTTAATAAATAGTGAAAGCTATCAAATTGACAGGGTTATCGTATCGTGTATAGACAAAAAGTAGACACATTGAGGGTTACAAAAAAGATATGATAGCTTTTGCCCGCTTGACTGGTACTATATTGTGAGTTTTTGGGTCTTGGCTCATGGTCTATAAGCGAAGCCGAGACTGTAAGGTGACAATAAAAACTCTAACGTGCAACCGCTGAATTACTGATTAAAACTGTACCTAGGGTTTTGGTTTGCACGACTGATGCCACCGCATTAGCGCGAGAAACCTGACTTCTCTTGCACAGGCCGTGTGATTTTGGCGTCATCTACAAACTGGTGATGGCATGATCAAATTTTACCCGACTGCAATGGCCGATTTGTTTACTGAAGTGTGTTGGATAAACGGAATACGTACGATATTGTTTTTGAATCTGGTATAAGCTGTTTTTAAAATCCGAAGGAGTCGTGCAAAGATATGTCGTAAACAGGGGCGTCGTGGCTCCGATGTTTTCGGGGTGGCCAAGAGCACCATTTTTCCGACAAACACGATTTTTCCCGACATTAATTGATTAATATAAGAATACCTTCATGAATGTGAAGTGAGAACCAATATAATAATAAATTTCAGAGAAAAACATATCTTCAGAAATCACGATACATCTTCGCAAGCAAAATTCTCAAGATTCTTGAGGATTTAACTGCGTCTGTTCGAAGAAGTAATGAAACGTGGGCAAGATACTGTATCTTACATCCAGAATAATATATGTCAATATACATATATTTTGATGGATTGATTTTGTTGTTTACCGTTTACGATCTCAAATTCCGACAAAATAAAACATTTCTACATTTCCGACGCGTTTCAACGTTAGGGAGGGCCATGGCCCTTTGGCCGTACAAGTTGACTAAGAAAATCGTAGAGGGATTACTAATCGCGTGTAACTGTATTATGAATTATGGTATTATGGTAAAATAGTAATACTCCGGAAACAGATACTCTTTTAATATCCGTCGAGAACGATGGTCCTTCCTGACCTTTCAACAAGCATGTTGATACACACATGGATAAGGTTTCAAATTCCAGCGCATAAGACAACGTCCGTTTTGGTGATGATGATAATGTTAACAGACTAAAGTCATACGACCAGCGAACATTCGTCAACTTCTTCATCTCAGAAAAACGATTTCGAATCGAACCTGCAACCTTCTGATGACCGGTGAGATGCTCTAACCATTGGGCTACCACAACTGGTAGCTCAATGGTCAGTGCAATGGTTAGAGCATATCGTGGCTTTCGCTTAGGCAGCGCATATGACGAACCCGCAGCTCACGATCTGTAGCCTGCGTAGCAGACGGTCGTTAGGGGAGAGGAGAGTTAAACCCGCGATGTGGAACGCCTCGCGGGTTTAACCCTCCTTCCCCTAACGACCGTCTGCCACGCAGGCTAACCGTCTGAGTCCTGATAGCACAATGGTTAGAGCATCTCGCCGGTCAACAGAAAGTTGCGGGTTCGATTCCCGTCTAGGGCTCAGAAATCGTTTTTCTGAGATAACGAGCTTGACAATCTTCGCTGGTCGTCTGATATTTACCAAACTCCCACATAAACCTACATTTGTCTTCAGCATAGTCAGAAGATTAAGGTCATGTTGAGTCTTTGTACAGATTACATTTCTAAATATCGTGAACATGAACTATGGAAAAATCGTCTGGAGAAATAGCGTATAGTTTTTTCCAGTCGCTCTTGTTCTAACCTCGAACTACTCATTCGAGAGAGTTTACTTATATCTCAACTTAAACCTAACCTCAACGAAAACATTTCTTCGATCTCTCTTTCTCTATTTTAATTTTCCTTCTTCCGGTCGGTTAGCCACCTTTCACATTATCACATTTTACTATTGGTTAACTGCCAATTACTGTTTCGCTCGTTGGAAATTTGACCTGTATACATAAATAGATCTTAACTACTGTAATTTAATACTCTGAAGATGTTGTACGATGGCAACGAAACGTTAGTAAAGTTACCTTAAATGTTTTGAAGTTGTGTTTTTTATTATATATTTATTATGGCGTTACACTTTAAAGTTTTAAGCTGGGCTTTAATCTTAATCCTCAGGGTAATATGAAACGATAAATTCACATTTAACCTACACTGCTGAAGTCAACTGAAAAAGTTGACTCGAGCGCGATTTGAACTCGCACCTTCGGGAATCCGGTCCGCCGCTCTACCTGTTGAGCTATGGAGCCACAGGGATTGAAGGCGAGTTATTATCCAATTTAAGTGTACGAGATATTCTCGCAACAACTTAACGCTTAGCTCAAAAGGCAGAGCGGCGGACCGGATTCCCGAAGGAACAGAAAGCTGTCGTGAAATGGGATCCCGCTCTCCGAAACTTTTTTTTCATTGATCACGTGTGTAAATGGCTCAATTTCTAACAGCAACTTCAACTCCTTGGTGCCCGAGTCACTCACCAGTGACTGACGAACACTTTTATTCCGGCTAAAGCCAGACCATTTTACTCGTCAAAGGACGATAGATAACCTAGCTGGATAACCCACTTATTCAACCATCGTACTAGAAGATACTGAAAAGACAGGGGCTATAAACATTGCAAGGACTTTGTATTTGATCTAACACGCAACTATTGTGGGCTTGCAGTACAGTTGAGCAAAATATTTATCGATCTAGTTTGTTACCACGTTCTTTCCCTCAGGAAGAGTATCGTATTCAAGTACTAAATTTAATTATTATCATTAATTCCTTTGGTTCTTTAAATATTTTTGTTGAGAATTGTAATATATAGAATGGTTTTTCGAAAAGCAAATGGAGGGGGGCACGGGATCCATGGCTCCCCAGCTGACTGCGCGGCTACAGGTCGAGAAATGTGATCTTATCTAGTATCAACTTGATTTTTTCCTTAAATACTTTTTCATTTCAGATGCCATTGCGTACGTTCGAAATAGTGATATGTTGAACTACTTCGAAGTTGGTTCAAATGCTTGGCTATCGCCTCTTTTTTTCAACAAATTTCTCTGTTTTGAACCCACATCAAGCACTCCTCCTCGTAAATACCTTTTATGTAATAAATTTTAAATGTAATACATTTTAGTTCCTCGTAATTCAATCTTGGTGTTAAATATGATATTGACGTCGTGGTTTGAGTGTCGGTTTTGATCCGAAATAGGATACACTATCATGAAATCTGACACGTTCTCCTACATTCGTGTGCATAGAGGATAAACACAGTTTGTGAATCTTGAAAGAAGTTCCATGGTTAGATAATATTACACTCTCGTATGTCTCAAGATCTGCCCATACTTATAACATCAGTGTATACTTTGGCCGATGGTCAGGCAGACGCGTGCAACTATTCGGAGAACAAGCTACATGGCACACAAAACAACGTCCTCAGCCATCATTTGAATGAACACCGTTTAACTGTGCCCCACTCGTTGGACGAGAAAACCAGTAGAAGCGCAAGCAATGAAAACTGCCTGTTGTTAAAAGAAGCCAGAGTGGCTGCTCATTCGACTTACAAGGGAGATTACGGAGATGAAGAATGTTATACATGGACTTTGCCTGAAGCGAAAAGTCTTCTGTCGCAAACATTTGTAAACGAAAGCAATTTGAATAGTGTCAGGACATCTGTCGGACCTAACTTTTGTTCCTCGTTTTGTTGTAGAAAAAACCCCGCATTAGTTGAGAAATTACGCGCCAAATCAAAATACATTAGTGACCAACAAAGGGAAATCACTCCCAAACCTGGAGTGTGCGCCGTTTGGGGGAACAGTTCCATCAACAACAAAACTCAAGCTGTGGCAAATGTGGCAGAAATACGAAGCAGCGAGTCAAAACCACCTTCCGCCATTAACGAAAGTCCTGCTTTATCTTTTAACGATTTTAAACCTAATACACACCACGATAGCATATCAGCCGAAACTTTGGAAGATTCAGTTCAAGCTACGATTAAAAGTGATTACCAAGCCAAGGAATTGTCGTGTTATATAGAACCGAAAGATGGGCGAAACCAAGAGAAAGACGCTAAAATGAAAGAAGGCGTCCAGTTTTCATTAGGAAGACATATCCAAGTTCAAACTGTGTCTCCGGAGAAGTCCAAGCAGTGCTTCCATTATGCAAAAACATTCCCAGCTTCAGAGAATCAAGTATTAGAACTGGACAACAACCAAAACGGAAAAGAGTTCGGTGATAGTGGGATAACAATGGAATGCGGTGAAAATTTCGACACTATGCGAATGAACGAGCTAAGAAGTGAACCAGGAATATACGTCGAAGAAGGTATGCGCTCGCCGCGTTCTTTGAGAATTTTTAAGCTAAAAGAGAAGGTATTGCAGCAAGAAGCAATTGTGAATTCACTTGCTAAGTTAAAACGGTAACTTTCATGCTCTAATGCATACTCTCGGACATTAAAACATAAAAAAACGGAGAAAATGAGAGAAAAAGAAAAACCCTGAAAAGTGCAAGTGAAAATTTTTAAAATATAGACTCAAAATTGGTAAATTCGACTTGTAACCTTGAGTGAAATCATTAGATGTCGTTGCACTTACTCAGCCAACCATGATGTTAGTAAGTAAAAATAGGATGGGCGGATAAATACATTGTGGATAAAAAATTGGATAAAGTAGAATTGTCTAGCGTGGGCGGATAAACACATTGACTTGTATTCCTTATTTCTTCTTAGTTAGATTGTCAATTTATAATTTTATAATGGCATTTTCCTCCTCACAAGTTGATGTTTTTTTTCTAGCATGGCCGTATATATCCTCCCCTTTCCGGTTAACTGATCGACGTTTTAAAATAGAAAATGACTATGCATCATTTATATCTCATTAACTATTTTGTTATCGATTTTTAAATCCTATTGGTCATCTTTTTGTCACATTACTTCTTTTCGCTATAAAAACACTGGTAAACCGAAGGTGGCGGGTTCGAATCCCTGCCGGGCCAAGTAGAGTTTTCTCTACCTGTCCCGTATGGTTCGTCACTCGGAGTAACAACTAACATCATTATAAAAACATCTCTTACTTTTTTGCATTTTACGTTTGACTCCGACGAAGGACCTTGCCTCGAAACGTCAGCTTCTCCACACTAAAGTTCCTGCAGTTTACCAACTCTTTTGGTTATTTAGTGTCTGGAATAGACTGATTCAGTCTTTACTGTGGCTTGAGAAAGGGAGAAGTGAACTTAAGAATTGCTCGTTGATTAGGTCAGTGGCCCTTGGGCCAGTTATCTGCCATTTGGTCAATAGAAATTCATTCTAACTACAAAGCATAGCCAAACTTGGCGATGCTTCGTAACCCATATCAACTCACACTGAACATAATGGTAGATCCGTCCCAGAAACAGCCCTAAAGGCCTTTGCCAGGATACCTGAAGCCTTCAAGAATACCTGAAAGATACTAATAAACTATTCTAATGTCTTCTATTTTTTATTCTTTGTCCAAGTGACTGGATTTACCAGACTGTGGTGAAGGAGGTAGTAAATGAAGTAATACAGAAACATTAGAATTCGAAAGCTTGTTAAATGCCTTGAAGATGAATTATAATTTTAGCATGTAAAGTATAACCAACATAGACGTTGACCAATGTCACCGACGGCAATTCGTTCGAAACTACGTAGAGTCTTTGATAATGTACATTTTTATGAGTGATATTGGAGTACAAACAGTATATTAGAACTACCTAGAAGGTTTCATTTAATAATAATGCAACCGCATGTGGGACAATACTAACATGCGCGCATCTAGAGAGCATGAAGTGGTATTGGGCCAAAGTGCTCAAACTGCCACGAGGAAGTAAGTCTATATTATGGATAAATACGTATACATAATATATATATATATACATATACATATACATATACATATACATATATATATATATATATATATATATATATATTTATATATGTTTTGCAGTACTACAACCCATCGGTACAGCTTGAAACTATCTGGATGTGAGAACACCAGTTACTTATACCCATGTGATTGTCGGTGGCAACTGCATGTGGGATAATAGTGGAAATCTGCGGCTGTGACAACACAAACCGACTTTTCCGGGAGACTAAAGAACAGATATTATAATTTATATAATTTATATAGATAACTTATCAAACTAACAAGATTCTAAATTTTCCGTTATCCACCAAAGGTCGATTCAGACGATAAACAACTTTTTAGGAAAGCACTCGCCATGTGAAAAGAATTTTTCAGTTTCTTGAATATGTTCGATGAAAAGAGATAGCGTGTATAGGCTAAATATAATTCAATCTCGTAGATAAAATTTATTGTAGTTTATTGATAGCTTCAAAAAGTCGTTAATAATTCACGAGGAAAACTCAAAGGAAAATCAAAACTGTGTCGTATCTTTATATGTGATAAAGATACGCTCGTTTTTCTTGTCGAATTTTCTCGGCTTAGAAAGCATTAATTTTCAAACTTTCTTCGCAGATTCGCGTGCTGAGGGGTTCATTTTTGAAGCCATTCAAAAAACTCGTAGTTCGTGTTCTATCGGATCTAAAACACTCGGCTGTCGCCTCGTGTTTTATGCCCGATAAAACACTCCTACTCGTTTTTTAAATATGACTTGAAAAATACGTGAATTCGACATGTTTAAGTACTACCACTTAGTTGTGGCGAAGAACTGAAAACGTAATCGACGTCCAGTTGCTTTCCGAATTCCAGTTGCTCGATAGCAAGAGCGTCTCACCGGCGGTCAAATGGTTAATATGGTTTTTAGTTTGATTTCGGTCTAGGGCTTAGAAATGTCACTAAGTCAAACAGTTGCAGGAACATCTTCAAAATGCATAATTAGGGTATTCGATATCAATTTCTGAGATGAAAGATGATTCTAGCTATTGTGATAATTCTGATAATTCTACTGAATTAATTTGTGATAATCTTATGTATAGGCAGTTACGTGACAAAGATATGGGCGCTTTCAAATAGGTTGGGGGACAACCCATCTGCGAATAAACTGCTTTTAGCACTTACACGATAGCCGGGTCAACAACTTTAAGACCTGTGTCAACGAGGCGGAAGATTATGATCAGGTCTTTCATACAAACACCAGTTGCCTTGACCTGGGCTCGTGTAAAGTGACCGCAATATAACTCCCTTCCAACCTCGCACCCAGGCGATTGCGAGGAATCTGCGCTGATGCTGATCTTGTAGTCAGTTTAGCATTTTCCCCCGTGAATTATGTATGTTGTCAGTGCTAGGGCAAACATGGCAAGCCCTAGCGCTCGTCGAGAAAAGTATCCTCAACCACCATGGCAGTGGTCTAGTGGTACGGTCGAATACTTGATGGTCTGTCTCAAGGACCACAAATCTGAGATAAATTGCAAAAATTTCGCAACAATTAAGAGGTCGCTCCCTCGTATTATCGTGAACGAAACCCCATGGCAATAGAATTTGATGTCGAAGACATTCGCCCTGTGGGCCCTTCAAACAAAAAAAAAAATCGTTTCCAGTCCGGGTTGAGCAAGGCTGACCTGGGTTGGAAAAAAGTGTCTAAAATAGCAGCCAAACCCTATACACAAAAAAAGAACAACCAGTGATGGTAAGCTAACCCAGGCTCAAAGTCCTCCCGGATTCGTGTAGATGTACTCCCACAGACTAACAAAAAAAAACTACGTCCAAAAGCCGTAAAGACCTGAAGATCGATATGTCAGGGGTGCAAAGAAACGCATGCCACCCGAGGCGAGCAAGTTTGTTTGTGGGCGAGCAAGAGAGCGATCGATTTTTTCCGAACTAGAACCCGTCAGGCGAGTAGAAAACAATCTAATACTTATGCTTACTTTCACGATAGGGTTTTTACGTGTATTAATGGGTTCTGCGTATCTACTGTCAAATATTATTTGTTTTAGCTTCCATTGCTAAGGAAGTAGTTCTCCCTGGGGGTAGTGCGTTCTGTAAGGCCAGCCATTTTAGATCGGCCAAATAAGAATTGTTCTTTGCACAGCAACGTGAAAGTCCAACAAAGAGCAGTTGCGGCAAACTCGAAACGCACAAATCTGCTTCAGAGAAGCTTTGTGGAAACAGATAGTTTGCGCCACTGTAGATCTTATTCGACATTGACTCCCCATCCAAGAAAGATTTCTACCAACGCGCCTAAATAAACATAAAGTCCTTTATTTCTAATTGTATACCTATTTTATGTAAACTTCCAAGAGATGGTAAATCTTGAGGTAAATACGTTTTTGCGCAACCGAGTGGTTAGAGCCACAAGATTCTTAGTGTACTATTTCCAATTGTTGATGGTCACCGTTAGTGCAACACTACTAGTGTTCTGTACAACCTTTCAGCAAGTCTGCAGATAATTAGTTTCTGTTGTTTGTGAAGACAAGAACCCTCCCAAAATGTTTGTACAGCTTTCATCTTTTGGGCAAGAATAGTTTCCTTATATCAATCATACTTGTAAAAAAGTTATCCCCATCCCTGAGCATCAATTACCAGATTGTCCAGTGAAAAGAAATACGATTTCCTTCAAGGGGAATTGCCTGGTTCGCGGAAGTCTTACAAAGCTTTTTAGCTCTGTCCAAGATCTCTGTATGCGAGTTTCGCTTTACTAACCGCTTCTCACGAAACCATCAGCAGTTTGAATTTTCCTCAACGTCCACAATATGTAATTCCATATATCCCATTTGCAGAAAATAAACCGGCTTCCAGTCCCATGAACTAAAAATGGCTTTTTCCATGAGGCGTTTTCCCAGGCGCTGTTTATCTCCTATAAGGAACACAGTTCAATTATCACAGAAACCGTTCGATTTCGAACTAATTTGTAGCAAATCTGGTTGATCTGAGCGTGTATGAAAGCCCGCGGTCTATAACATCCATCGTTTCCTGACAAAGTCTGTTTCCTTTTTTCTTTCTCTTCATTTTCTTTTCACGCTTTCTCTTTCTCTTGGATCACTGGCACAACAAGCGAGACGACAAAGAGACCGAAGACACAGCACATGCTGCCCAGAATCTTCCCAAACACCGTCACGGGAACCACATCGCCGTAGCTAAGAAGAGATATCGAAAAACACAACCTTAGAGAAGCGATAATAGTTGTACAAATTAATCTCTAAAATCTTCTCGTTAGGTTAAGGCAACAGACATAAAGGGGTAACACAATTTAACTTTTGCATGAGATGAACTGAGGGGTAAAAACGACAATTGAGACACCATATCCATGCATACAGCCGTGAAGCCCAAGTCGCCTAGCTAATGGCTTGGCTGTAAGTTCAGGTATAGTATATTGTCTCCTGATGGGGCCGTGTGATTGTGAAATCCTTTACAATTGTTGTATAGTGAGGAAAGCAATCCAGTCCAGCTTAAATAAGGGTTGGACACGAAAAAAAAATACAGTTTTCTGAAAGGTCACTTTGAAGGTTCCCAGATTTCTAGTCTCCTAAGTTTCTTAACAGACGTAGCTTTTGAAATATTAGTATTCCTGACTGACTTTTTGGTTGTTGCTACATCCCTTTGGATCTCTAAAACTTTTAGCCACACACAGTAAACCTATAAACAAGTTTTAGGGAAGATAAATTGAATGCCGGCAGACTGAACGGCGTTGTAAAACTATGTACCATGGATCGATTTAACTCCTTCCTGTCCGTATAGGTCCTCAGCGACCTAAGGAGACTTTAGTATTTTACTCTGGTTAACGCCAGACGATTTTACTCGTCAAGGGGAAAGTCCTCGGACAGAAAAGGGTTAAATCAGCTATGTAAATGCAGGCTCCCAGGTCTCATCCTTTCGAGACTAGTTCACCATTCGAAAGCAGAACATAAACAATTCTTGTGGAAGACTGTCACTAGTTCTTTATACAGTTTTTCTTGGTTGCATTAATACACAAGTCAGATACCTAGAGGCTCTACAAAGAGAAGGCGGGGTTGTCCGAACTTCACAAAGTAGCATTTTAAGATCTGAAGCTCATATTACCTAGAACTCACATGTAAGGATAAAATCTATGTTTGGTTTATAAATTTCCAGAATTTAGACACAGATTATGTACGAAGGTTCACGCAAATTTGCAGGCTTTAATTTTTCTTAACTCCTTCCTTCATTATTGTGATAGATAGATAAGGTAGATGAGATAGATAGATTAGATAGATAGATGAGTGGGTTTTTGAGCTTCTTAAGACATAAAAAGGATCTTTAACTCCTTCCTGTCCGTGTAGGTCCTCAGTAACCTATCGAGACTTTAGTATTTAACTCTGGCTAACGCCAGACGATTTTACTCGTCTAGGGGAAAGTCTTCGGACAGGAAAGAGTTAACCAGGGTTTGAAACATATCTCCTAAACTCCTTCCTGTCCGTACAGGTCCTCAGTGACCTATGGAGATTTTAGTATTTGACTCTGGTTAACCCCAGACGATTTTACCCGTCCAGGGGCAAGTCCTCGGACAGAAAAGAGTTAAATAACTCTTAATGTTCACATTAAACAGCACAAAGTTGAACGTAAACAAATTAACCAAGGTAGATAAGGAAGCAAACCAACAATTGCCAAGATTACAATCAGCAGCTAATATTCCAATTAGCCTGCTGTTCCACTGGATTTGCTGGAAAAATCGAACTGTAACTAAGAAGTTATATCCACTGTTTCCTAATCTAATGTAATTTTTTTTTCTTCTCTGAAGTAACCGTTAATTTCTGTCTAATGAACGCTGCAACAGGTTCTCAACTCCATAGAGGCGGGCGATTCGCTTTTGTGAACCAATGGTTGGCCTTGGGAACTGGTGGCAACATCTGCCGACTTAATATATACTTGTATGCCGTGTTCTCGTGCCACCAGCGAGTGACCACAACAATGCGATACGGCGAGGCATTAAAGTCTTTCTACTGGCAATTCACGCAATTTCGCTACAATTATTTATTTAGCACTAGTATTGACATAACTGCACTGCATCCTTTTCGTATTCTTACTACAGTAGCTTCGGGTTAGTTCCTACCGTGCTATGGGCAATTTACAAGTTGTTCATTTCCACAGCCAGTTCGTTCTGGCTCTCTATGCACATGGAGAGCCATTTCAGTTACTGTATAATTGAATGATCACAATTTCAGTTGATGTCCTTTCAACAAATCTAATGTAATAGGAAGAAATACTTCGAACGGCAAGAAATACTTAAACATTTTCAACAGGTACGGCTAATTTTATAGGCTACGATACAAAACATGGGAGATCGTTATGAGAATGTGTATAGTGCAAGGCTTCTGGTTACAAGCGACTGGCTGTGTTTATCCGCAATGAGTATGTATATATGAGTACGTATTTACTTACCCTAACGTGATGATTGTGACTCCAGCGTACCACATAGCGTCCACAATGCTACTAAAAGTTGGCGGATTGTTCTCACTTTCTGCGAAATAAATCACGCTGGCGAAAAGAAGTATAGCCATAAAAAGGGCAAACGAGAGGAAGGCCAGGTCCGACCAGGCGTTTTTAATAGTGAGGCCCAACTCTCGTAGCTTCGCCGAATGTCTGGCGAGTTTAAACACCCGCACTACCCTTAGCACTTTAAGTGCGGCGAGTAACTTGAGTCTTCCTCCAGATCCTCCACTTTGAACGATGAGAAACGTCACAGTTAGGTAAAAAGGAACTATCGCTACTAAATCTATAATGTTTAGAACCTCTTTCATAAACATCTTCCGTGAAGGAGCTGCCCATAGTCTCGCCAAGAACTCGAGCGTAAAAGCTCCAACACAGATTCCCTCGAGTACAAAAAACTGAGAATGGTATTTCTCACCACAAGGTATATCCGGACACGGGACTGTTTCCGTAACGGTTCCTATAACACTTGCCAGAATAAAAAGACCCACAGAATATAAAATTATCATGCCGGGAAGAGAACTCTGTGGGTATTCAAAAAAGTACCACAGCTTTTCCCTTAAAGATTTACCAGGAACATAATCCGTTAACGGCTCTGTTGACGGTTTGCTCTTCGAGCACTTCATGGACGAGTTCTGCTTCTCCTTCTTCAAGAAGTCCTCACAACAACTGTTTACAAGCTCAATCGGAATTCCGTAGAAGTTCAACTCCTCGACAAATTCGTGGTGGCAATAGCCCCAGAAACAATGCAACTTTCCTGTCCTGTAGAAGTTTAAAACGTACTTAAAAATTAAGGGGTCTCTATTCAAGATGTACTCCCCTGTTTCGGAATTATGAAATCGCTCCATTAGATCACTTCCCAGAAGAGTGTCCGGATACCGCTTTAATGTCTTGTGCCATGTTTCAAACCGTCGACCGCTAACATTGAAAGTGATGCGCTCGCGTTGTAACCTTTCACTTGATGCTGCCGAACACGAGGTTGATTGCATAAGGATATTCAACCATTAGCCCTAGATCTAATCCAAAGTTTTCTTGTAAAACATTTGAGTATGCCTCTATCATTTGTTAAAACAGGTGACACCACTTCGAGATTTAAATACAACCGTTCCCCTCACGGCCTCAGAAACGATGACTGTTTTGCCCACACAAATGGATGCATGAACAAATCCTCTCGTTGACCATCCTTTGTTACACAAATCCGTTCACAAATTTTACCGTTTAAATTATAATCGCATACAAACAGTTTATTGTAAGTGCGTGAGCACGTCCAAACCGAAGTTTATTAATTTTTAATGCAGCTGAAAGCTGTTGACACAAAATTGTTTGAATAATTCAACGGTGCGATGAGCCATACTGCGAAACGTTACCTTTATTCATTTTAGATCGTTCCGTAACAAACTTCGATCCGCCAAAATCGAGACCTGCTTTTCATGGTAAGATTAAATCATCTTCAAACTATTACCAAACAGTATAATTATTAAACTGTTTACCTTCGCTTTACCCTGTATTTATCAGATAGATTTTACTTTGATACAAAGGATACATCAATTACTGTATGCGATTGAAACAAACTGGGTGGCTGGGGTTAGCTTAACGTTCCTAATGAACTTCACAAATCTTCTAGACCTCTAATTGTATTACACATATTACCTAATCCAGAGATATACAGAAAAGTTTTATTTCTGCATTTCCACAGGATAGAAAATTAACGCTGTGACTATTCATTATATTGTAAATTAAGCATCTTAATAAACATTTCTTGAATTGATAATTGTAGTTGTTTGACTCGCATCTTTTGATCAGTTTGTGGTATCTTTACGATAGCTATGGCTGAATGAGCCTCCCTCCATTCATTCTAAACCGTGGTGTGTTGTGGTCGAAAGACATAATTCGCTGTCGATCACGAACTTGTATTACCGATCATACTTGCAAGCATATCCACCGTTCCTTTATAAACTAGTCGCACTCTTTTTTCCGTCTTCGCTAAAAAAACAAAGGATATGTTCACAGACGTTATGGCACGAATGAATTGTCGGCAAATGAGGTCCAATAAGGACATAATTCTGTGTTAGTTATTTCTGCCAATTTTTTTTCTTGAATTAAAGAAGAACAAAGGATACGTTTACACAACTGATCTGTAACGAAACGAAATTATTGACAGTAAATAAGATCCATTGATCTTTTTCAGTGTCAAATTATCGACCAACGAAAGGAGTGTTTTCATTTACAAAAGTGTAGGGACAGGTGCGAAAGAAGTATCTTCGAAAATTTGACTCTGAAACATTAAGTACTATCTTACCCAATGGCGGCAGGGAGCAGCTCCTTGACAATCTATGCCGTGCTTGGTTTGAGCCGGTCTCCATAGGACAGGTTGTCGACTGGCTACCAACCTAGTCGGTCAATTTTCTTTCATGGAACATCTAGTTTTCTAGTCGACGAAGTGCGGACTGGAGACGGGAGGATTCAACCTAATTCAACTTTAACGCTGGTTTCCATATCGCTTGAAAATCGCCAACATTGACACCGACCTGGATGACTGCATGTAATCGGGCTTTTCTCATAAAAAATTTACCAGCCCGGGCGTATGCTATTACCATAGTAAGTCTGGCACTATTTCACACCTACAATAACTAGAATGCTAACTTCTAGTTGTGCTACTGTAATATATTGGACTCTACAATAAATAGAATGCTAACTTCTAGTTGTGCTACTGTAATATATTGGACTCTACAATAACTAGAATGCTAACTTCTAGTTGTGCTACTGTAATATATTGGACTCTACAATGACTAGAATGCTAACTTCTAGTTGTGCTACCATAATATATTGGATTCTACAATAACTAGAATGCTAACTTCAACCACTGGATTTTTTGGCTGCCAGTTTCAGCCTGCTGTTTACCCCTTGAAATTTGCTCAGGCGTATCTGGCTCCACAGTTGAAATAACCCGGTCACATTTTTATGACCCCACTCATTTATATGGTTTTGAATGAAAAATTCGATTTTATGAACGACATTGTCGTTGACGTTTGCGTGCATGTTTAAGGTCCAAACTAGAAATAAGTGCCAGTGGGGGCCAGACATAGGTAGCGAGTCTCGTACAGTCCAGATGAAATGTCAAGCAACTATACCAATGGATAATACTCTTTTGAAGCTCTGCAACAGTAATAGGTGATCTTGGCTAGTGTTTGAAAGAGTTGACGCATCAATAGACCTTATTCACGTTGCTAAGTTCGCTATGCATCACGGATAGTTCCAAACTACCCAGGGAGCAAACGGCCAGCTTACCGCTTAATTGGAAATTCTAACTTTAGCTGAGTAACACAAATTTGCCCCCTGTGGAGACTGGAGCTACCCACACAGCACTGGAAACTTAGCAAGGTGAATGAGGTCCATCGTAACAGTCATTCTATTCACAAACAATGCAAAAAGTCATTAATTCATGTGCAAATAGTCCCATGTGACGAAAAAGATGGCGAGCGTACATTTAACTACAATGCATTACAAACGTTAATTGGCTCTTAAATATGCGAAGAAACTGTAACATATTACGTTGAACTAATTAGGCAAGGGCTTTTTTCTGAATTTAATTTTTTATTTAAACCTTGTCTTCCTATTGTTCTGCTGTATAATTTTTTGCTCCTCTCAAATGATTGCATGGAGTATAAGAGTCTGGAATAGTAAGTCGTTCGTACGCTTATAGGAAAAATCTTTAGATCTCACCAATATGTACCCTCTTCTGAGAATCAAATTTTTAGCGCAAGGAATTCGTGGAAGAAAAGTTGTGTAACATTAATGTTTCCATACAAATTAGACAATTTGGGTTTTCTTTTCTCTTGATGCAGCTGGTTTTGATGCTGCTTTTTTCAAGGAAAAAAGCAAATCTTTATTTTGTTAAGCTTTCAAATTATTTAGCCCAGCAAGGCGGGCCTCTACACTTTCACCATTGACAAGTCTTTTGAAAATTATTTTAACCCCGCCTAGGTTTGGATGAAGTGGGTCATCTGGTTTTACTTGAACGTAGCCATTCAATTCTGACCTACTGATTGCTTTACCATCGACTAACACCCTCTGGACGGCCAACGAGACAGGATTCTTTAAATCTACCGTTATTTCTACTGGCTGACTCCGCATGTAAAAATATTCGTTCACACCGTTGTCCTCGCTAGTATTAAGTATCTTAGAAGTATTGAAGTTCAGATCGGGCGAGCTTATGCTAATGTTAATATCGGAAAAATGCAGACCATCGACTTCGGCCATTACAATACATTCGGCACTAGCGTGGCGGACTGGTCCATCAGTGAGTGCCTTGCGGTCGTAGAAAGCGTAGCCATACAACTTGCAAGGGCTAACCGTGTCTGTGAATACAACGACGTGTGCTTGGGAGTTTTTCTGTAGAACTACGTATTTAGGGGATGATGAATTTTGAGCGACCCTCAGGGCTTCAATTTCAGCAACATTTGTGGCCACAAGTATTGCGTATTCATAATGCGCACTTAAAGGATTAACACCGTGATCCAACCAAGCGGTAGCATACCGAGCACTACTCGTTGCTTGTCCGCTACTTTTTCGTGATTGCTGTCGACTGATTTGAATATTTAAAGATGACTCATTTGGAACGTAGTAACCGTTTCCGTTTGTATCCAAAACGGCTGCGGATGTATTACTGCGCAGGCGCAGGTCATCACGTAGCCACTTCGTGACACCATTAATGTATATCGTCGATGTCGCCGAAGGCTCAACAAGTTTGTCCTGAAACAACGTTGTTTGCGTTCGATGTGGCTCACTTTTCTCCACGATTATATCACTCCCAAGACAAACTATCAAATCGTTGTAGAAAAAAACCGACTTTCGAAAACGAAATTTTATTTTACTCTTGAAGGTCCGGGCGGGAAAATCATAACGCGGCTGTTGGAATCGCATAGCAAATCCTCCATTAGCCACCTTAGCATCTTTGCTTACGAGAACGACTCCCCCAACCAACTTCGACTGCTGGTAGTATCTTGCTGACGGTCTGCTAACCATCTGTTCGAGATCCATTTTTACAGTTGTCGTACCAGGAATCCTGGTCCAGTCCCAACCATTTTCCACGTCATATGCCTTCAAACTCTCCTCACTGTTGGAAATCTGGAGCGCCCCATGAGATGCATAAAGACCGTAGACGTTCTCGTCACTAGAACTTTCGTAGTCCCAAATGAATCGGTTGAATCCTTTCACGCTGACTACCCAGTTTTCCCGACGGTGTATAGACAATGCAGCGTAATTTCTCACCCAGTGCCCGGTCGGGGACTTCCTTGCCATAATACTAGCTTGTTTAGCTTTGTTATTAATGGCCTCCATAGTTTCCAAGGCACCTAACGAATACAAGTACTCATTGGTTGGACCTGCGGTGCCGTTTCTCAAGTATTCCATGACGCTCGGGTTGTGTGGGTGGTATAAGCGTCGAAATGTTTCTATCATGTCTATATCTTGGCCTAAAGAAAAAGCTTGAAGTGTACCATCAGCTTGAAGATATTGAGGACCGGCTGACAGATGTGAAAAAGCAGGTAGCATTTTAATTAGAGTAGGATTTAAATAATCTGGAAAACGACCTGCGATCGAGTTCGGTACAGAATACAGCACAGCCATTATCTGATAGGAGCTGAGTCTATCCCTCATATTTTTCCTCGAATCAGCGTTGAGTGAAAACGAGGTGCCATCCAGTAAATAAAATACCAGCGCTGCTACAGTTAAAGCCTCTGGCGAGTAAGCTGGACCGTAAACTGCTAGATGGTGAAAACACGAAAGATCAGGCTTAAAAACGCCTTCAAATGCTGTATTATAGCGCAAAGCATTGTTACACCATCGTCTGTACGCCGCCATGTCTCTTAGTTTCTCCCTTTGCTCTTTAATTGTTCGTGCCGGGTTCATAAGGATTGTTTCCAGACGATAAAGAATGATGGTACGCATCCTGTCGGCGCTGGTCCCATTGAACTCGAAGTTAGTTTGGTAAACCTCACCAAACTCATTGTACCATTTCATCGTCTTTATCACAGAGTCGAGTTTATCTTCTCGTGCAAGAACCGGTTTCAAAAGAAATAACGAATGCATGAAACCGGAACCGGCTTTGTTCATCTCGTGATCCAACGAGCCAAAGCCGCTGCCCGCACTCCAGCCTTGGTCCGAAATATAATCAAGTAACTGCATAATAGGTTCAAGCTTTTTTTCATTTAGTCTATGAAGGATATTTCGAAGGTCTGGGGGTGTAATCGGCGTTCTGTAAACCTCCAGTTCTGCCAGCATAAATTGACAAAGTATTTCATCTCTTTTTGTAATCCTCATTACTGCTGCTTTGCGTTTGGCAGGTCGATTTACGTTCGCCAACTCATTGGTAATTTGATCGTTAACATATTGTGGTTTTGTCGAAAAGTAATACTCCAAAGTTAAAGGGAAAAGAATCTCATTAGTAACAAATCCGAGTTTTCTATTTCTGCCGACTTTCTGGGAATTTCCAAATTCCGAGTATTTCGTGAACAGAGGAGAGCCAGTAAGAACACTGTCATTACGTGTTATATTTAGCTCTTTTATTAGCTTCCTTGCAGATTGAAATCCGTTAACAACCAAGGATTCCCATCGCTTTTTTAAATTGCCGGTGTAGTGGCTAGGTCCCAGGCTCTCGTTAGCGAACCAATTCAAAAGGCGTTTTTCGATTAGCGTTAAGTTATTCAAGTTCTCTTTTTCATTTTCTGTCAGTGGCGGTGTTTCGTTGACCGGCGGTGGGATTAGACGACTCCATTTGTAAACCTGCTGCCAAAGACTAGTTATTGTGTAGATGCTTTCGCTGATTGGTGGCACGATTTCGTCACGTGACTGTCTATGTACATTTGTTGACAGACACAGTAAATCTACAAAAATTTCTTTGGTAGATATGTCTTGTGGAGGAGAGTCGATTACAATTTGATCGTATCCTGCTTTTTTGGGAATTGATTCAGCTTCCCTAAGACCAACCCATGCCGCGCGCCATCCTTTGAAATACAGGGAAAAGTTGAAGCTGATAATCGGCCCCTGATTCGACAATGTTGTTGAGTCAATAAGGGAGATGGTGACATTAGCATTCGCAGACTGGTTGCGGTATATCCAGATCTTGATTCCACTGCTTCTGCCCGACACTCTTCTCCCTAACGGCAAGGTTAATCTGTCCCCAGGTTTCCATCGCCAGAGAAGTGAATGAAATCCATCTTTGTAGTGTTTCGCAGACGTCGTCAGGTAGGAGGTTGCAGACACTTCAAAATAATCGAGTTCCGCAGGGTCTTCGAAGGACAATACTGGCGGAACCTCAGCAAGACAAGGATCTGCGAGAAAGTTAATTAAAAAAGAACTGAGCTAGGCAAGTGCGGTAAGGAAAATTATAAATAAATCAACGTACGTCAAGTTCTCAGAAAAACTTATATCTGAACCCTAGACGAGCTAAGATGGCGCAGATGGCTAGCCAAGGTACTGGTTTGACATAGGTGCATCTCATAGAATTATTAGACATAGAATGTGCTTTATCACGTGACAGGGTAAACCCACCGTACTGGATTTACATTTGGTGGCCGATTATCACAAAATTCTTCGAAAAATAAGGCTCAGCTGTTGTATTGTTTTCCTGTGAGGTGCCAAGAATATCACGATAAGATTCACTAATCTAGTTTGTTCCATAAATTATAATGATAATAATATATGATAATCGATGGTAGTCGATGATAGTCGATGACAGTCCAATGATAGTCGATGATAGTGCATTATAGTGACCCGATTAGGCCCCGGAAAACGCCAGCTAAAAATAAGCCGCACTGGGCTCATTTTTTAAACTTGAACGGAAACCATTGCTAAATATTGACGTAAATGGTAAAAATGTTACTCATGTTGAATTTGTTCTTCCAGTGCGTTCTGAAAGGTTTGTTAAAGCCAGTAAAAGTCCATCAATAACTAAAGGTTAATGTCTCTGCCTGGGCCATTTGTTCCGACTATTTTGAATTTTCCGCCATCTTGGCTCTGCTCGAACAAATCGACCTGGGAATGAGATTGCGCTATTTCTTATCCTCAAGACATATTGTCGATCAAAGTTATAATCTCGAATTTCTATCAACCATAACACTCACTGGTTTCCATAGATAAAGGGCTCCACATCCATAAGCACACCACTAACAACGCACACAGAAGTACCAGGTCGGGAAGTCCCAGTGGCTGTCAAAAAAATGACGAAATTAATAAATTATTAATTTATTATTAATTTATAAATAAATTATATTTAATTTAAATAAATTAATTAATTAAATATAATAAATTATATTTAATTTAAATAATTTATTATTAATTTATAAATAAATTATAATTAATTTATTTATATTAATTTATTTATATTAATTTATTTATAAATTAATAATAAATTTTAGGAACGACTGCAGCTAAATATCTGACCATGTTTAGGAATACGTTAATCTCAAGTGATGCATTTCTTGTTACTCGGTTGGACAGCCACTTTTCGTTCTTCGTGATGCATATCTTGACATCTTTTGGACTTTGCTACCCGTGCCGAGGGTATGCTTGTGGGCTCTTCTTTTGAAAATTAGAAATGTGATTAATTTTAATCCAGCTATTAATTTTGAGTGTTAGAGAAGGTTCGAATTTCTCCATTTTGAGGCTTAATGTTCTCCTCCCTTCAGCTTTAAAGGGTCTGCAAGCGTTTGTATTACGTGTAAATCAATGTAAAACGAGAAAGGTATACAGCATTTGCCAAAAATTATAAATAAACAGGAATCCAGCTAAAACTGATTAGTATTCTGGATTGTGCAGTTTCGTATGTACTGGCCCCTGGAAATCGGAAGCACTTCAGTATTTTCAAGACGAAGTTCTTTTAGTGTGATCCAGATATTGTTGCGTTAAGGCTAGGTGGGATAGAACTATGACCTATGGCTTTGGTGATATGTCATTGAATATAATAATAAAAGCAACAATAATAACAATAACAACAACAATAATAGTAATAATAGTAATAATAGGATTGAGTTCCCTCTAGTTGGAGATTAAATGAAATCCGTGATTACGAGCGAAAATACTTTATCTTGAAAACATTCGAATGCACACAGAATGCAGATCATCAGAGGCTAGGGGAACCAAGGAATCGTTACTAGATACGGTGAGTTGTCTGACACGCAGCCTTTTGAAAAAAATTGCACGCTCTTCCGGAACAAACATGTTCTCGTCTTTTTAAAATCTTCGAACAAACCGATACCAGCATCGGTTAGTCCAGCATTATTTTGAGCCTCCAATTGTTGATCTTGGTCGCTAATTTATGCTGCTTATCCGATAGGGGCAGTTCGTCTAGAGGTTACATCACAAGAGCGAAGCAAGCACGATAAGACCAAGTAGACATTTCTGACGAATTAGGCGAACATAAACACAAGTCCACCACGTAGACACAAGCTTAATTCCTTCGTGACTGCACGGTTCAGTTTCGAACCAGAAGACTTTAGTATTTTACTCAAGCTAACGCCAGACGATTTTACTCGTGAAGAGGACAGCCCTCAGTCACGAATGATTTAAGCATAAGAGGTAGGAAAACGACAGAACAAAGATCCTTTTGTCTTGTTTTTGTGTTTATTTTACCCGGGCGTTTGCTTAAAAATAAAAGTATTGAACTGGTAAACAAAACACGAGTTTTCATTTTTCGTCAGTAGGTTTCTAGTTAAATTAAGGGTTTTAAATGTCTAAGTCAAATTTCGTATCACTCTGTCTTCCCAGTATCTCGAGTAAAGTGTCTTTATTTATGCTGGATAATCCTATCCGCTACCACTGCTATTCTATCTGAAGATCCAGTAAGGGCCACCCCCAACCACTGTGCCACAGTGGTAGTGCACGTGCCTCTTACTTCTGTGACTAGGACTCGATACCGACTCCGTTCACTTTTGTGATTAAAGTTACCTTGGTCACATGTGAGAAGAGTAGCTATTGTCCAGTTTGACTCTACCAAACATGGCAGGTTTTCTCCACTTTGCTTTGGTTAGTGGCATAAGTACCATTTGCTCTTGCTACCCCCTCTTAAATCGTACACGTGCATTCAGTTGATATAAAGCACTTGCACACGTATGCACAGCAACCCATTTGGAGGACAACTTCAAAGTCGCGGCGTTTAGCAGATCGAATAATTTATAGAAGTTCTTTTCTTTATGAGCATTTTTTCTCCAGTAGGAGAATAAGAGCAAGTGGTCTGTACGGCGGCATTATGAACACGGAATCAAGTCGTAGTATTGTCATGTCAAGAAGATACTTCGAAAACTTATACCATTATAACACGTTAATTGGCTCGGCATTTAAAACGCTCGAAACTGAAGCAGCGTAAAGGCCATTCACACAGTATATTGATTGTCGCACTCTTGGCGATTCTCGATTCTTGGCGCAACTGTATAAAGATTATCTCTTGAGCATGGTTCACACAAACGAAGCAATTGCAAGCACTGGGATGAAACAAAAGATCACACAAATAATGTGTTCCTAAGGGGCAAGCATAAACACAAAATAAACGCCAGTAAAAGCGTAACAGCGAGACAAAAGAAACAACAATAGCGTTTTTATATCATGTTCGTGCATGTATTTTCTTTTACATCGGTTCACGCGTTAAATTTTGCTGGTAATTGCGTTTGAATCACTTGTGTGAACCAGACTTTAAGAATACAATTAGTGCTTACGATTTATTGGCGAATTTAACTTTACGTCCGGATGATTCTCATTCGTATGCAAATCAGACGACCAGCAAACGTTCGTCAAGCTCGAAATCTCAGAAAAACGATTTCTGAGCCCATGACAAGAATCGAACCCACAGCCTTCCGATGACCGATGAAATGCTCTAGCTGGTGATACACTCGAACCATTGAGCATGCAAGACTCAGATGGTAGACTAAGGTGCATGGTTCGTCATACGTTGCTCAAGCGGAAGCCAGGATATGATAACAATAACGTAAACATTGAATGCCGAACAAATCTTGTTCGTGTGAAGCTTGATGTATATCAAGAGACCAAGGAACTTTCATCAAACTTGTAATCTCAGAAAAACTATTTCTGAGCCCTGGACGGGAATCGAACCCCCAACCTTTTGATGACCGCGGTGAGACGCTCTAACCATTGAGCTACCAAAACTCAGCTGGTGAACTAACGTTTGTAAATCGTACAGTGTAGACATGTGGATGCATGCTTCACCTCCAGTTGTATCGTCCAGAAAAAGACTTACTGTTACTTTAGATCTTGTTTCACTAGTGCCAAAACTTAAGGTATAGAAGATTACAATGGGATAGTGACTGATGCTTGCAGTTTCCAGTTATAATAGGAAATTTACGAAAGCTGCAACACCGACGCTGGTAAACAAAGTGTTTTAAATTCTACGTCCGTAAAGCAAAGCGCACTCGCTCAACTCCGGATGTCCTTTTCCTTTTTGGTAAGTGCTTCCAAGCAACTCTAATTGTTTTTCTTCAAATATAGACCAAAGCTCTACGACTACGTGGTCTAAATGCTGATGTCTAATGGTGCAATCTTGGAAATGTTCTTTCACGGGTCTCCAGGAGTGAGGAAGGAGGGAAGAATTCAGTAGGAACTACTTCAGTAAGACTTCAGTAAATTACTGATTTCTTTTGTTTTGGACAAGAAATCACAGTGCAAGGTCGTGTCGTCGTCAACGTCAGCGTCGTGGTTTTCTAAACTCCGTAATATTGGGTAAAATTACCTTAGGGAATGTTTCCTGACGGATTACAATATTATTATAAACACGTAAATAGATTTTGAGAAAGCGAAAACGATGTTTCATCTCAATTCTGACTTCTGTACAAAATTGTCATCACATGCCGATTGACTTGCCATTTTATCACGACTCTAATCAAATAAAAGAAATCAGCCGCGGCTGGTAAAAGTAAATAACCTACATGATGGAATAAATATCAGTCTATCTCGTCTAATCAAGGAAAGCAGTCCTTTCAAGTCGACAAAAGTCTGTGGAAACGCGGAAGAGTGGTTTAAGTCGGAGAGTCTTAACATTCACCCCCTGATTGTAAATCTACAAATTTTACCCTCAGGAAACTCACCGCTTGATAAAATGGCCATTTTACTCTTCTTTGAGCCTTCACTTTGTCATCCATTAAACATGCCTTAAGTCGTGCAGGGACCTGAAAGAATACTTCATGTAAATTTATCTGAAACACATACGGAATAATTTTATGCATCGGTGCTCTCAACAAACCGAATCAGCAATAACAAAACTTACGACGTTTCGAACTCGCAAAATGAACGAGAATTCTTCTCTTTGGAAATCCATTCTTGGCATTCGTTTAAAAAATAAAAGGTACAGCCTTTTGTTTTTCCTTTTCCAGAATTTGAACGCTGGAGTTTTCTACTTAAAGTAATTTATATTTTACAGGCGATATTGCTTTATTAAACTGTCCAAAAACGCGGTCGGCTAAAATGGCGATGGCGAAGATTCGATTGCACGCTACAGTTAAGCAAAATTTAACAGATTCCTCGATTTATGCGATTATAGTTATTTTCCACAAAAAAAACCCAACTTGACAAGAAGTTCCTGTCATAGACGTCTAAAGGATAAAACAAACTCCGAACAAGAGCGTCATCTTGATAACTCAAGATATGAGCTAACATCAAGTGAGCAACAATGGAATGGTGATATTATTACATCAGTCTGTCTGATGATGTCGTTGAAATAGAGACGAAATATCACAATTCCATTGTTACTCACTTGATATTAGCTCATATCTTGAGTTATCAAGATGACACTCTTGTTCGGAGTTTGTTTTATCCTTTATTTCTTTAAGTTGTCGGCTGGTTCTGGATTTTGATAGAAGTCTAAAAATTTAGACTTTCTGGCCAACTTGCACTTCATGCCCAGCTTACATGCTTTATTTGTCAAGGTCTCCTCAGCAAGATTAACATACTTAAATTTTAATCTAAAACACAGAGAGAGAAATCGTTGTCCCAGCATTAATCCTTACACCATACTTCTGGATAGGTCACTATCCATTACAGATGAACTTAGAACAGTTTCCTTCTTACGAACTTGAGTCGCTCGTGGAAGATTCAAGTACTTTATGTCGCATTTCTGCATGCTGATCGAAACTTGGTCGTCGAAAGGGTTATCAACATAAGTAATCTTTCGTTGTCGGAGAAAGTTAGGCGAGGATGAACGTTGTCGAAGTTCAGTGTTTCCCTCGTGGTTGCTCATTTTTGAGTCGACTGACAATTCTCTTCGCTTGCTGAAAACTACAATTAGAGAAATTTGTACCTTTCTTTTCAAGAACTATTGTATCTTGCACATTCAGGGGAGACTGTACCTCGCGAACTTGATTCAAACGAGCGATAAAAGCCCAAATACAAGCACAAGCCAAATGCGACTTGTGAACTGGCATAAAGCAAAAGCAAGCACAGGGGGGGACAAGGTGCATTGCCCCTCGCGACGAATTTTAGGCGTGTCATGTTAAAGTGTCGGTGCAATGAAAATTAAGTTAGTCTTAATTGAAAGACCTCTTGAAGTTATAACACAATATCTTTTATACTTTCCCCATCTCTCTCTTCGCTCCTGAGATATTAAGATTTGTTTGATATTTAAATAACACCTTGCATACGTTATACTGAATAATAAGTCGTTCCAAAATTAGCAATTTTGTTGAAGTTATTGAACGATGTCGCATGAAACTGTAAATGTGGGTGTGCTTGGCTCATAACACCAAACAGACAAAGTTCCTAGTGATTTAAGAGAACAATTTCATTAAATTTTAACATCTTAAATTTTAATTTCATTACCTGTTTTAATAACTCATTATGCACTATGACGTACACAGGGTATAATTTACACATCAAATAAATCTTTATATGTCAAGAACAAAGTGAGATATGGAAAAGCACAAAAGATATCGGGTCATAAAACCATAACCAGCCGACGGTTTAAAAAAATACAAAATAGAACAGATTTCGAAAAACGTCATTCTTAACTTGAGATTCAAGTAGAAAAAGAATAAACAGCGAGAAATGTTGTAATATTACTACTCTATTTCATGGTCATTATCAAACCAAAATGATTACAAGATTTGCTGAGCGCTATATTATACATAGATATATATATAAACTATTTACAATATGAGCGACCGAACTGTATGGGCATTTACAAGGCAAGCCGTGGTAAATCCCTATACAGTTCGGACGCGAATATTGTAAATTACTTGTCCAATGAGTGCATCTGAATGTGTATATTTACGAACTATTTTAAGGATACGAAGCATTTGAGCCAAGAAAATCGAAGGAAAAAGTGCATGTAAATTCGAACGATGCTGTATCCATATTTACAATATTGACTAAATATTCATTTTCTTTTGTTTTTTCCGTTATGAATTATTAATGAATTGGATATATATATACACATACACACACGAGAATGACATCATCAATAATTATGTAATGACAGCGAGTATTACGGATTGGTAATTGTCAAAAGAGAGAAAGTTCCTTACTAGCCTTTATACCGTTTTTAAGTCAGGCGCATTACCCATTGGTAATACAACACTCGCTGTCATCGAGTAATTACTGATGATATCATTGTTGTATATATTGTAATCATTTTGGTTAGATAATGACCATGAAATAGAGTCGAAATATTACCGCATTTCTTGCAGTCTATTCTTATTCTATTTGAATCACAAGTTAGGAACGACAATTTTTAGAATCTGTTTTATTTTGTATGCTGTGCTATAATTTCAAGAGTTCCTTCAAACAAGGCAAACGTAATTTCCATTCCATAGACACTTCAAAGGCTATTTCCACGGGCGATTTTCTTGAGATTATTTATCGTTCTCTCAATCACATGCTTCACTACAGATGAGAAAAAATCGCCGAAAAATCGCCGTTAACAGCCGTTTAGATTGATACACTAATTACTTGAATGTTAAACAGAAAATGTGGGAGCTTTGTATTACTGCAGACGAGATGCGAATGTCAAGCTCGAATCTATAGAAAAAACATATCTCAGTCCCAGACGGGATTCGATACCGCAACCTCCTGATGATGAGTAGATTGAATGGTGAACGCTAATCTTGTTCATGCTGGAGTATGTCAGACGACCAGCAAACGTTCGCCAAGCTCGCAGTCTTTAAAAAAAAAGGTTTCTTAGCCTCAGACACGATTCGAGCTCACCATTGAGATACCATGACTCAGATGGTGAGCTTGGGAGCAGGTACGACATACGTGGTACCTTAGGGGAAGCCAGGATATCATCACAATGGAAGGCAGGGTACTACCTTAAAAGAAACCAGCGACCGTTGACATCGTGTTGGTTATTTGCGGAAAGATTCTGTTGATCAGTTCAGCCTCAAATCCAACTAGTAGATATGTTTGCAGGAGTCAAAATTCCGCACGTAAGTGAATGCTCCGGACGAAGTTGTACGTAGAAAGCGTCGGGACTACTCTTGGAATTAAAAACTATTCGTTCTCTTTTGCTGTGGATAACAAATGACGTTGTGGGAAGCACGCCGCCATTGAATTTCGCGTTGTGTTTGCTCAAGTTCTCTATCAATGACAATATCGAGCACGGTTTGCTTACAACTTGTTTTGAAAATCAATATTGAATCATGACGTCGGACCTCATCACATGTTGTAAATACAACTACCAGAATTCTTTTTGATGTAGTATTTGTCAAGTTAATCTATATGTCTGGTATCTAGGGGATAAAATTTTTGTATTAGAAACAGCATGCCGCAGACTTCTGATAGTTTTAATCGGCAGACATAATAAAACACGACCTGCTGTCGCAGGTCAGTATAAACAATATGGTTTCATGTTACCTGATACGCATGATTGAAACATGTTGGAGGTCGTCTATGAAAACTTGTGTGTTTACAATACAATGGATGATCTAGATATACCATAAGAAGGCAGAGAAATGTATGTTCACCTGATGTATGTTGAGATCAGCAGTCCCAAGCTTTTGGCTTGTGTACGAGTTCCAGTGCGTGCCATGCATCTTATTGAATAATGCAATACAAGGGAAAGAATCGACTTCACCCACCTGATCAGATTAAATTCATGCGATCAAAATAATGCAATACAGGGGAAAGAATCGACTTTGCCCACCTGATCAGGTCAAATTCATGCGATCTAGCAAACCTGTAAATTTTGATCGGTTGAGTTTTCTATTTTGACTAGTATTTGTTATACGATCGTTGTTAAGGAAAGCGAAATTAAACAAGGAAAGGCTCGCATGTAGAATGCGAAATTGTCCATACTAGCGACGTGATTCTCGCCTGCTTGGTGGCTCCGACCGCAGTTCTTCCGCTCACAGACCGATGGACAAAGCACTCGCTTATCGAAGCTCCTTTCAACTGATTTTACTGATCATTTTGAACAAGACAGGCTAGTATGAGCTGAATCACAAAATGTATAATAGAAGAAAGAACAAACTCAAAGATAGAAATAGAGTTGAAAATTAAACATTAGCTATTGGTCGGGGAAAATGGCGCAAATACGGAACGCACCTCAAAGCGGACTCATACGAACAAATAGCCAAACCAGTACTTACTATGTGCTTCAACAGAAGTGTCGTATGTTTTTGCTTTCTTCAAGGAGCGGAGTGCAATAGTTTCAGGCAGGCATGAACTATAACCAGTATTAATATGTTTACACACAGGCGACCCGATGTCAAGGTGGACGGGTAAGACAGCCCGCAATGCAGGCATTTGAACGGTCATACATATAAAATAACAGGGCTGCACGCTATTTTGGGACGCCCCAAAGCTCGAAGTCAAAATCTCCGCTCAAAATGGTCGATCGGGTATAAATCTTTCACGAAGACACAGTACTAAGGTTGGTCTTTCCATTAAACAATGTTTCTTATTGACCTCTGTACGAGGTCATTTCCCTTCTAAAAGCAACAACTTCAAATTTCCTTGTATTCGTGGCGAGTTGATTCCGTTACAGTAGAACTAAAATGAGCCCTATTCAGGGAGGGATAGATCAAACTGCTCACTTTTTTCCTGTGAACAATTTGACCCAAATTACCTCAGGTAGGGCTCATTTTGGTTCTGCGGTCACGAATTAACCCACCACGGATATATCGAACTCGGTTCAATATCCATGGTACAACGGAGTCGAGGTCCAAGCAGACATTTTAAGACGTCTATTTTATCAACTCTGGCCTCGACTTATTCGTGAGCATTGGACTGAATTCGGGAAAGATGAATTATACTAAATGCTGAACACAAATTTGGCTCACGTGGGAGCTTGGTATATATCAGACGATTAGCAAACCTTCGTCAAGCTCGTTATCTCAGAAAAACGATTTCTGAGCCCTAGATAGACCTTCTGATAACTGGTGGGTCCCTCTAACCATTGAGCTACCAAGACTCAGGTGGTGAGCGAAGGAGCATATATGCTGCCTAAGCGAAAGCCTCGACTTAGTAACGAGCTTGACCAACGTTTGCTAATCGTCCGAAGGTCAATTATGTCGCATGTAGTTTCGGTAATCTTAGATCAAGTTCATGAACTAAAGGCCAATATCTTTTGCTTGTGCACAGTGGCGCTACTAGATTTTCTAGCACCCTGCACGATTAATTACAAATAAGGGATTAAGGACACGCAGGCTTGTCCAGTCCAATATGAAAGAAGAGGTTTTCATAGCAAAGCACCTCAAAACGTTCAGTATCCCATGAGAGATGTTTTTTGGAGTCAGAAAAGGCTGCTCCGGAGTAAAATGTTTTTCAGAACCTTGAACAGTTTTCAGGACTTGAGCGAGGCGCTTCTGTTAAAATTCCTCATGACTCGCAGAAAAGTATTACATGTATCACACTATTAGCTCACCTATCAAACGTGTAACTGCAATTTGTTCAATTGAACAAGTATATACGTTTATATCGTTTCTATTCAACGACTCTAGGTGCGTTCAAGGAATAAGATGGATATATTGTTTCGACTTTTCACGTAAAACGTATCAAACGGTTAGTGCACATATCGCCTTGTCCAATTAACTATGCTCACTAATAGCTTGACATACAGTAAGACTGAGGTTGATGCTCAGAAAATTGTTTGACTCTTTCTTTACGGTAAATCATGCTGGCTTTGTGCCATAACAATAATTTCCAATGTTCGGAGGCCCTTAACTACGGTGGTCCATAATTCCCACATCAACAGCAAAAAGCCCACGGTTAAAGCAAAAGCCTCACGGCAAGAGCAAACGACCAGGACAAGAATTGAAAGGCTCACGGCAAGAGCAACAAGCACCGGGCATGGCAAATGAAGATTGATGTCTTTGGGGCCCGTTGTTGCACCACTATGCACGAGAGACATAGTGGCGGCGCTAGGATTTCCCCGACTGGGCGGACGCAGTACTGGGCGGAGTGGTTTAGGGAGAGGGTGGCTCCTCAGAGCTGAACGGAAGGGACATGCCCGCCCACTGACGCCACCACTGGAGAGACACGAATTCACAAGTAAAAATGAAATCTCAGCTCCAATATCAGCATTCCTTGTGGTCTGCACCACGAAAAGGCAGATAATAAGAAGGGTTGGGAAACTGCTAGAACTTAAGAATGGAGAAACTGACGTTTCGAGCGAAGTTCCTTCGTCGGAGTGAAACGTCAAAATATTATGTTAATACCAAGCTGAGCTAAATTTGAAAAAGTTGCCCAAATAGATATTTGACCATGTTAATATAAAATTATCACAATACACAGGAATCATTTGCTCAAGATCATACAAAAATTTAAATCATCATACTTATTTTCAACAATGGCTAACGATCGTTTGATTTGAACAGACTGATCGTGCTAGTAAAGATTGGTAAATGTTTGAACAAGATTTTGCGATTACATACACGAAAACAAGTCAATGGAACCAGAAAAATATCGTCCGAGCAGGAAAATTCTTTAAATTTACCGACTAAGGCTTGGCAATTTACTGCAGAAAATAAATATTTTTGAAGAGATTACGTAATATAGAATTAGCATGACTGTCTACCAGGCAAGCGTATTTGGAGATTTAGTTGAAGAGCTGGGCCTGGTTGTTCAAAAGACGATTAGCTTAACCTAAGATTAGTGAAAACTTGGAAAGGACATATCGTACCAGCAGAGAGATGTTTTATCCTAGAAAATTTGGACTAAAATTGTCAAAACATAACCAACGAAAGACCTCATCAAATTTTAACCCAGGATTACTGGAAATATATCGTCCTTTGAACAAGCACTTAGTTTAGCCCAGGTGAAAAGTTTATCTTCTTTCTAACTTTTGACTGGCTTATATTTCTCTTAATAGCCTATTTGGCTTCGAAAATTACAGTTTGATACTGGTAAATGCTTATACGTTCCTTGCTTTTCAAAATGAAACATAATAATAAATATTAATACGGGAAGTAACTTTGCTGCAGAGAAGATCATCTTGTAACCTGAACATTCGAGTTGAATCATCTTACTTTGCTACGCCATCAGCGTTCAGCATTGGTGGCTCAATGGCTAAAGAGTCTCGCCTAGAGATCATGGTTTTTCTGAGTGATTAACGTACCATAGTTTGAACATCAAGATACATTAAAGCCTTTATGCTTCTTTTATTCCAGGATTACATCATTGTTTTGTTCATTAATTTGGCAATATCAAGCAGTATCAATATCAATCCACCTATCCGCAGTGCGTATGACTGCTTTAAATTACGACGTTTCACGGACTGCTCAGGCGAATTAACCATGCTGAGCATAACAGCATGAACTTTGGCTTTGCCAGTGGTGTCAAGATATATGGATACTTCAGGTGTGGTCGGTCTTTCAAAATCTGTAGTGCACGTCCGTTGAAGTGCTCTCTGGTGAGACCAGGAGAGAGCTGTGGCATCTATGGTCACCACACGTCATATAGGAGTCTATAAAGGAGGGCAGTGGGATGTGGTTTCTCAGTTATTTTTAGAAATGGAGCCTTTTTTCCGCGTTTTCTTAACCTGCTTATCCGATATGGTGTGTTCGTCACTTGGAGCAATGTAAATGGATGAGATTCAGTGTCTGCTATCCCAATCGAAAGTGTGCGAGGCAACAATTAGTCGCCTGGTAGATATCAGTATATTTGCTTTAGCCCAGTTTCGGACTGGTTTGAAAAAATAAACTCGTGACCAGGCTCTCGGCAACGGCCTTCGTAGCTCTATCGGCAGAATGCTGCACTACATTCCCAAGGACCGCAGGCTCGATTCCCAGTCGGAGTCCCTGGAGTTGCATTTATCCGCAACTAGTCCCGGTTTGGTCTTAAAATGCATCATTCTGACACTCAAAAATTTCCTTCACTATAAATATATATGGTTTCTTCAATCGCTCGGTGATCGATGACAAGTTTAGCAACACCGGCAACCAAGTGATCTGACCGCAAGCAAAAGGCCTGGGACTAGCAGCATAATAAAGATCCAGTTTCATATCCAGATCACCTGGAAGGAAAAAGATGGATCAAGTGAAGAAACCGAAGGTACCTTCGGCGTGTGCATTAAATTATTTGATTTATTCCTTTGTCGTTCGTTCGTTTATTCATTCAGATCATATGAATCACAGCTTAACTAAAATCAGAAACATTTGCATGAGTATATAGCAATCATTTTGAGGTATAGAACTAAAAAAAGCACATGGATATTGAAGTCATCATACTGCGTTCAACTTCAAAGTTGCGAAGTTTAATAGACGGAATAATGAACTGAAGTCCGTCATTAATATGCCACTTGGCTCAAAATACCTGCTAGGGTTGTGTAGTCAAAGGAACAGGGATTGCAACTGGAGACAAAGCTGGCAAAACTTTAGGATTTTGTCTGTTCATTAAGGAAGTCCCCAACTATAATGCTTAGTTGGAAATGCTGTTGAAAGAAATCCTGTGTTAAGGAGCATCGAGACCATTAACCGATTTTTTTTGCTTGTTTCATAATTCGGTCGGTCACCGTGCTTCTAATGTAGCAGAGCAAACATGTGGGAGGTACGAAATCGGACCGGTGCATAATTTTCTTGGTGAAAGCGCAAAATCTGATAAGATTGGCCAATGCTATGGCGAAGAGCACAAATATAATTAAAAAATGGAACTACTGAAACCATAAAATGGAAATATTGAATAGGATCCAAAATACCAGCAGGAATCTGGCTTTACGTTCATTTCGGTTTCATGTAAAAACTGTAGAAAATTTTCACTTACGTACCGGTCTCATGTAATCAACCCTTAACTCTCATGGAAACTAACTCTTTCCCGGCAGTACCTCTCCATTGACGAGTAAAATCGTCTGATGTTAGCCCGAGTAAAGTTGTCTGGCGTTAGCCAGAGTAAAATAATCGCAGAGCGACGGGAAGAGTCAAGCGCATCCACGAGTTAAAACGGAGTATCTTGTGCTACGCAACTACATTTAACATCAGATAACGATTTCCGCGCAGTGACTCCTGACATGAGCCGAAACTTTAACCAAATGCAAAGTGAAGTCATTTTAAATCTGGAGTATCGCTCACCAAAATAAATCGGAATTTGGTGTATTCTGACATGCATAGCCGTTGACGTTGTTGAATGGACCTTTTTCGACAAAACAGAGCATGATGGGTGATCAGGACAAAATTGAAAAGAAATACTTGACCCGTCCAGTGAGTTTCAAAGGAATGGACCTTTTACGACAAAACAGAGCTGATTCAAAATTCTGATTAACATAATTTTACTACAGTCCAAGCAATTTGATAAAATACGTGATTTGCACACAAGACCTGCGGTATTTTCTAACCCAGTTCAATCTACCTCAGTGGGTCTTTTTCTTATAATTTTAGCCACCAATGGCGTCCTCTATTTGCTAATTTAGTAGCCTATAAAATTGCCAGCATATTCTCCTCACCCCGAAACTTGTTATTTTCTCACAGTCGTGAAATCATTAGAATCTAACGCAAAGGATCTGCGGTCAAGACATCGAAAGCTGCTCGCAATTTTTGCGCAAGTGCAAATTGTGTGCACGAGGAGGATGTTATTCTTGAACATTGTAGGGCTCACAAGGCGATGAACCCGCAAGGCAGAAAATACGGGAGAGAAAAGTTTCTTGAAGTCCTTGTTTCCGTTTCGCTGCTTGCCTGCCCCGGGTTCTAAGACAAAGGATAATTACTCTCTCCAACACAACCTTCTCCAAATGCTGGCTATCTTCGACAAGGCCTGATCGTCGACCGTTGCAGGTTAACCAGGTGCGTGATTCTGCTGTAAGAGAACGACTATGCATGTAAAAATATTATTGGAAACAGTTCATGTGTCATCGCAAACAGATTGTGTCATCGCACGTAGCTGGCGTGTCATCGCGAATAGTTGCTTTGCGAGTCATCGCTGACGGTTTGGGATTAAGTTGTAGCGAACAGTATCGCTTGCGATTGTTTGCAAGTAATCAACTTCCCTGCAGAAACACGCGTAAGTGTTTCACAGGAAACTTTCAAGTATTTGCGCAAGGGGGCATAACTATGAACCATTCCCGCCCAGGTGATACTGAACGGAACGATTTTTACCGAACGACTTTTAACGCAAATATTTCATAAACAAGTCATGCCATCTCCGATTATTAATCACTTTTAGTTAAAGTTTGATGCGTAAACTTGATGGCTTCAAAACCCTTGCATTAACCACCGCATTAATAGCTGATTAATTCACAGCTTGGATGCGCACACTTGCGGCTTCAGACATCCTAATAGCGATTTTGAAACAATTTGTTTCCCTATTTGTTTTCTTAACAGGCAACGGCGTAATGATAGTGGAGGGCAAACCTGAATGTTACCTCCAGCTGCGTTTTCATTATGAACATGGATGTAGCTTTTCGGCAGTATCTAGTGTTTTTATTCTCGCAAATATACACCAGATCGTGAGCGCACTGCTAATTTTAACTTTCAACACTCGGCGAGCTCAAGCAACGTAGTGTTCGTGACGTGAATGAATTTGAACCAAATGTTCTCGTCACCCCAAGCTTTACTTGCCAGCTGTGAGGCCAGTTTATCTATCTCGGCTTCCTGTTATCAAACAGCGGGTCTTGCATTACCTTTTTCTTCTTGTCGACTTTTTATTGATCCTAATAGGATGTTGTTATTATTTCTTGACGGCGACGAAACGATAACGTGTGAAATCGAATACTCGAAGTTTCATTCTACTGTATCTCACTGGAAGACAGGACGGTCCGCGCGGATCACGAATTATTTTACTCACGAAGATCACACTGGATTTCAGAAAGGGATGGCTGAATAAGGTAATTATTCGTATTCACAATGCTTGAGCTAACAAAGATATGCTAATTTATCGTAAATATGTTCAAAAGCTAAAACACAAGTGGCGACGTACTAATCGCCGGTTTATCGATAAAAACGGTCTATTTCCAAACAGTTTGGTTTGAATTTGTTTCCAATCATTACTTTATGGCAGAAATTTACCTCTTTACTTCCATTCGTTCAAAATATGTCTTGTGCCTTTTGGGGTTGCTAAATCGCTTCGCACTTTTGGCGATGAATGAAGGCAAATAGATACAAGAAGACAACACGCTCTGATGTGTTGAAATAAAGCTGTTTACTGAAACGTAAGAAAACTGATACTTCGATGGTGGATAATTTCCCGGCGCATTACAATAGAACAGTGCCGCGTTTCTGTTGTTGGAGGATAAAAGCTATGCAAAGCCAGATGCTGAGGTTCTCAACGGTAGTAGAAAAACAGGAAATTTTTATACCCTGTAAATGTACCACGAATCATTTGCTCTATGTTTCAACGTATAATACATTACCAGGCGACTAAGTCGCTCTAAAGTTCTGACAAGTTAAAGTTGAGTGCTGACAAATTGCTTCTTCATGGTTTATCAAATTTTTAGTGGCCTAGATCGACCAAACCCGAGCTGTAGTTCCACACGTTCGAAAGGCAACCCGGTACCTGTGATTTATTCGACCACCCAATGGTAGGCATCCACCTTCTCTCTCTTCTTTAGAAATTTTTCAAAATGCGACGAAAATGATTGACTTTCCTTTTTCGAACATCCCGTTTCCTTCTTATTGAGGAGTTCGGCCCTAGCAGTAAATCATAAGTAATCCAAACAAATAAAGGAAACTTGATCCGTAGCTGCCACGGGTCAGGTACTTTAGAATTTTGTTCTGATTACCCATGATTCTCTTCCAGACCAAACTCGTCTATTGTTGTCTAGTTTTCTGACCAATTAGATTGCCAAGTGTGCTCAGACTAAGTTTCCGAGATTTCGTCATTTTGATACATCTTAACAAAGATTTCTCGTGTTTGTCCAGAAATTCATTAAATTATCACAATTTATTAGTTAAAATGATATTAAGTCGCTGTTAAATGTTGGCAACTTTTCATAAAAATTTTCAGGAAGCTTCGTAGTTGGAGACAAAGTTGAACAAGCAATTAAACATAGGGCGGTGAAACATCCCGCCATTTTGGTACATTCGTTCACTATTTTATGTAGGAGGTAACCATTCCCGAAGCTGAAGTTAAAATTAAAAATACCACGCCGTGATGTCTGAGGCCTTTAATGGAGGACAACCTCTGACATGGCTAAGTGCAAAAACACTTGAATGAATCATTTAAAATAACGTGTTGTATCATCAGTTGATGTCTGTACTTTCGGTCATGCATCCTTTAATGAAGGTCAAACTCTTATGCAGTTACGTGTGAGTTAAGTGCTTGCATTTTGAGGTAGAAGTAAGAAGACACCTATAAAGATTAAGGCCAAAAGGCTCAGAGAACTGACGTTTCGAGCGAAAGCCCTTCGTCGGAGAGAAACGTAAACCTTCGCGCCGAGCGTCACGTTCTTTATCAAAAATTGCGACAGTTCTTTATCCGGTTTAGCTTTACACTCCACCTTCAACATTGCCTACGCAACACTCTACTTTTATAAATATTTTAAACGTTGACGTCCTTTAACGTGCCGCAGTCCCATATTTCACACCATGGTCTGATCCTCCTCATTCTTGATTTCCACGGCTTTTCAAACTTCCCCTTATGTTCGAGTCGGCTGCTCAGTGGCTACACGCTGGTAAGTTTTCCACACAAAGCAGAGCAAAGACTTAGGGAATCATGCATGACAACGCAAAAATGGAATGAGCTTACATTTACCGGGCGGGAAACGTAGTCTCGTGATGAATATAAGAGCCGAGCATAGAACACGGAGGAGCGGCATTATTCAAACAACAAGGATACACATAATATTTATTGAAATCTACCGTCGATATAACCGTGACATCTTCAGAGAATAAAATTACAATCACAGCATTATGTTTTGGCAGCTGAACAATATTTCCCTAGCTAAAACCAAGTTCGTTATTTTCCTGTTTACAAACAGGGAACTGTGTTCGCTTTTATTTATTCGCGAGAAATCTGTTGCAATTTTCTAACAATGGTGCTACTAGAGCGAATAATGAAATGCTCCAAGAAACAACAGTTTACACAGATGAGCGCCGACGACCGGTCGAGTAGAAATATTTAGGGAACTTATCAGGGGGTATGGAAAGGGGTAATTTGTTCAAGCGGTAGTAAATGAACTTTATGGTGCTAACCGCTAATAGCGCGCGCGTGTTGATCCTTGTCGCCATAACAGTGATGATACAGAATTTAAAACGAAACCCTGAAGTATTCCAGTACAGAAGAGTAAGCTTGTCAAAAGATGCTCCTTCAAAGGAAATTGGTAAAACCAAAGAATGAATGTCACAATTAAGAGGGTGAAAAAATGTTATAATAAAATTACGTTAAAATGGATTATCATGACATCTTAATTCTAACTTTAGGAAGTATTCAAGGGCTGACAGCACGCGATTTTTCGCAACAAAATTAGTGTATTTTGCGACAGAATTAGTATAGGGCGGCCAACGAACGTTCGTCAAGCTCGTTCTCTCAGAAAAACGCTTTCTGAACCCTGGACAGGAATCGAACCCGCAACCTTCTGATGACCGGTGAGCTACCAAGACTCAGATGGTGAGCTAAGTTGCAGGTTCGTCGTATGTGCAACCTAAGCAGAAGCGACGATATGACAATGATGAAAACATTGAAAGCTGAGCACAAATGTTGTTCATGTGGGAGCTTGGACCAAGCCTTGGAGTATCAGACAACCACCGAACGTTCGTGAAGCTCATTTGAGAAAAACGATTTCTGAGCCCTAATCATGAGCTTGACGAACGTTCGCTGGTCATCTGATACTCCAAGCTCTCATATGCACAACATTTGTGTTCAGCTTTCAAAATTAGTATATTGCAGAAAACAAATGCGCCATTGGTACTTCTTGCTCGCTCATCAATTATCAGAATGGTTTGTAAATTTGTGTTGATTTTTACCGCCATAATGACGTTAATATATAAGCGCTAATGAAACGTTTTAGAGCTCCAAAACGTTACCAAAATACGTAATTCGAGCAATTCGAGCAAACCAGTGAAAACTGAGGAAAGAATGTTTCTGTTAAAACCGAAAAAAAAATTCTCCCTGAACCACAGGATTACCATAAAACGGCCGGGGAACCAAATTTCTAGCACCCACATAATTACCACGTGGATTGTTAAAGCTTCTAAGTGCTGACAGTAAGGTATCATTCAGGTAGGTATCTGACCAACGCGCCATTTATAATCCGAGCATCCGTCATCAATGTTAATGGTTTATTTCTACACGCCATAATCGCAATGGTAAAGAATCGAAAACGAAACGTTCTCCTCACCAGAAGATGCTCCAGCACGGAAAAGTGTAAGACCAAAGGGAGAATGTTTCCTTTAAAATGGAAAAAACCCATAAAACGCGGAACCGAATTTCTAGCCTTTGTTTGGCAACCAAATCAAAAACAAAAGTTTTTGTACGTCTACTATATACAAAAACCTGTATCCAAAATCCACTGGTAGAAGTAATTACCTTTTAGTATTGAGCACGCAAATGTGCAACAACTCTGCGTACGCGCCTAGATTATCCTTGCATCCGTCATCAATTATCTGAATCATTTGTATTGATGTTGAATCATTTGTGAATCATTTGTTGAATGCGCAACTTTTGAATTTATCAACACAGCGCAATAGAAAGCTTCTACTTGTCTAGCAACCTTCACCAAGTCATCATCAATGGTTTCATGGCAGCAGAAACAAGTTCTAATATTACCCCCTACCGTAGGCCATAAATAGGCCTTGAAGCTAATTTCTCGTTTCCTTCCCAGATCCACGCGTGGTTTCATCCATTCCAGCCATACCCCGACGATATCTGTGAAGGCAACTTGAGTTGCATTCATTAATCGTTGTGGCCATCATACGTGAGCTAGAAAAACAGACAACGGAGAGAAAACAGTATTTAGTCAATCGTTAATGGTTCATAACACAACATTAAGTTATACAGGGTGATTCAAAAAGAATACGCCAAAATCATCAGGCGATATTTCAAAAATGAAAAAAAATAGAAAACCTAGC
>JBAHVQ010000362.1:4598-16663 GCA_036872915.1 Nanipora kamurai | reverse complement strand
CATGGATGCAAGCGAGAGTGGAAGGGAAAGTAGACATTCGTTCCTATCAAGTTCGAACAGAAGATGGCAGGGTTTTCGGACGAAATCGACGGCACCTTAAATATTCAAGGTACCCGCCAGAGGAAGATACTACATCCCTTGATGTCCAACCACCCGTGGGTGAAACAATTACCACCAGAAAACATACCTGAACGACCAAGTGAAGATTCCGTTGTTGTCCAACCAACTGTTCAACCTCATGAGGAGCCTGAGAGAGGTCTAGAAGAACAGCATACAGCTGTGAATACAACGCCGGTTACTTCAGACGGTTCATTGACAACACGAAGTGGAAGAGTTGTTAGAAAACCCTCTCGATATCAAGATTATGTAACATGAGGGACTGAGATAAGTCATTAGTTTACTTATATTAATAGTAAGATCATCATGTACTGTTTCATTGATTTATTACTTGATTATTCATTATTGGCATTTATCTTGCTGAACGGTTAGTTAGCATAGAACTTATTATTCGGATGGAAACTTTTAAATGACACTGAAAAAAATTATTATAGTTATTTATTTTATTTTCTGTTTAGAGAAGGGGGGATGTAATGTTATGTATATATGCTGTGCATATAGTAATTTGCACATCCGGTTATCCGACTTTGTGTATAAATAAGAGTGCTATTACTGTAGTTAGTGAGAGTAATAAATTTGCTGGGAATCTTGAGTATAGCTGAACTATGGCAAGAGACGTTACAACTGTGGTCGAGTTTACTGAATAGGAATCCAGTTCCTGCTAATGCAACAGCATTGAATAATCCTCCAGCTATTATGCTTGCCATCTTTTATTCTTTATTTAAGATTTTTTTAATGGATTGGTGGGGAGCCATTTTTTGTCTTGTGCATACTTTACCATGAGGGATCCTGCTCCAACAGCAGCAGACAGTTTGAGAGTTCCTTTCATGTTATCAGGTGTTCCAAGTTTTTCACCAAGAACTTTTTTCAAAACCATTGAAACTCCCACTGCTCCAACGGTAATGAGGACTGCGTCATAAATTTCATTCATGAATTCTTTTGTTGTCATTTATTTTATATAGGAAAAGAATCAATCAAAGCTATCTAGTTTTGTGGTAGTGCTCACTGTTTTCTCATGTTTCATAGATTTTTCAGGGTTGCTCACTTTGCTCGAGGAGCTCGCTACGCTCGCTCTCCTATCGCGTTTGTAAGCAAAGTATAGACTACCTACTGCAGTGACAACTCCTACAATTCCAGTGATGTATCTATATCTATATCCATCACCAACACAGCAATCCTCCGTATTCACCGTGCTTGCTACGCTCGCTTCTCTTGCTTTTCTTTCCTTTGCTTGTCTTGATATTGCTGCAAGTCTTCTTCCTGCTTCTACTTTTCTTGGATCTTTAATTTTCTGAGTCTTTGGCGAACTGATTTATTTTATATATACTTTTTCTTAGTCTACTTAAATTTACTTCAAAGTTACTTAAAATCTACTTGCAAGCAAGTGTAAAACCTATGTAAAAAGTAAAGAGTGATGATGGAGTGTAACAAAGTGTGCAAACACGAAACTACAGTTGTTGAAGATAGTGCGTTTTTTTGTGTATTATGTGGTGATAATATCAACAGAAGAAGATTATTCACAGAGAACCGTGTCGGTTCGGGTATAATAGAACCAAAATATTCACCACACTCCTAGATGAGTGTGGTGTTGACACTTCAGGTGTTTGTATGGAAGTTATACATTACTTTGACATCTCAACTCACGGTAAGAGATTAATGAATCCAAACTTTATACTGTGTCAGTTATGCAAGAAGAATGGTATTGACGTTGACAAGTCAAAGTTTAAGTTGCCAAAGTCTAAGAAATATCGTGAGAAACATGAAAATATTTGTCAAGAGATTTTTAAAAAATTAGGGTGGAATTATACCAGTATACTTTGATTCATACTTTGCTAAGAAACTATCAATCAGAGGACTGTAGTCATTCACCACATCATCCAGAAATCTTACTTCAGACATGAATGTCTTTTCATCTGGAGGAATCCCTCTCAGCGAATTTCTAATCTGAATAAGTACCTTCTCATAACTTGTATAAGTGAACTTACATCTCCCTACTTTGTTGGATACACTAGAGTTAGACATATACCCCTTGATCATAACACCAGTACCTGTCAAAACACCAAGTATGATAGGGTTCAAGGTAACACCACCTACTACAGCTCCTAGAAGTTAATCCAATACTTGACATATTTGCAAGCAGCAGTAGTCTTTTTAATCTCTTGTATTTTCCCTTGTGATAGTAGAAGAAGAGATCGAAAAGTTTTTGTTTTTCATCTGTTGATAGATCTTTTGAAATATGATTGAATTTAATACATGTTTTACGGTGCTCACTGTTTTTATTTGACATTTTATTGTTTACAACAAATACTTGTTAACAAAATTCCACCAGTTACTGATCCAATCAAAACAACCTTCAGATTTGAACTAGGTGTAACTGGATTAGTAGACAACACATTGTGTGTAGACACTGGACTGCTTTGCTCGTTCAAGCTGTCTAAATGATTTGTTATTACTGAATTCTGATGCATCTTTTTTGTTCCATAATAATTTACATTCTTATTTAATCCAAATTTCATGGTTTCATCTGATACTTTTAGCTTGTTGTTATATCCCACTGTTGGATTTTTCAAAATGATCAAATTACCAGGAATCAACCGCAGAGTCGGACTAATAGCCATGTTAAGAATCACACTGGTTGATGTAACCGCTTGATTCATATTGTTCAACCATGTTGATGTATTATAATTTATAATAGAATCCTCTACAATCTGTCTAAAAACTTTGTGTTTCCAATGAGGATGCTCTAGGTCCATGAATACTCTGTTTTGTCCTAGCTTGAGCACCAAGTATACTATAAATGTATGACTCGATGGATTGATTGAGTAGTTCAGTTCCTTGAGTTGTTAATCCATTTGATTTCTTTGGAATGGATTTCCTATAGCCATTTTTCAAATCATGTATAAAACCAGTACCAGGTCCATAATGTTTTGTATATTTACTCATATCCACGACGTTCTGTCCTAAATGCTCATTCTTGTATCCTATAACTTCTTCCCATGTCCATTTGGGTGTATGGTCTTTCAAAAAATTAGCTTTATACTCATTCACTATATATTCAATTTCATGATTTGGTAACATTTCAAACTCTCGCATAATTATTCTTTGAACTGTAAAGTATACATGAAATCTCAATCAGCATAATTTGTTTAGGAACATCTGGTTTGAAACTCAAGTGTTCTATAGATACGCCTGAAGCATAAGTTGCTATCCATGTTCCTACTAAAGATTGAAAATAAGGTTCTTTTAGATCCCACTTGGTGTTGTTTTTGATTGTTATATTTAGTGGAGGGAGATTACTCAAAACAGTCTGTGTTATTTACATATATTCTAAATATATTGATTGGATAATTTAATACATATTCGACAGGGAAATTATCCCAATAATATTCTTTTCCATAAAAGTCTACTTGTCGTCTACCTTTTGGTAACTCTTGAACTGTCCCACCCAATCTCCATATTTTTGGAAAATTGACATTTTCAATTTTAGAGTCAGAGTTTCATAAAATCTTCAACACTCATTTATTTTTTATTCAATAAAATAAACTATGAAAGAATAACTGTATTCATCAAAGGAAAAGAAAAAAGACTAGACTTGGATGAGACAATGTTTGATGGAGATAATCGTGAAATTTTAGTCAAGTCTGCAGCAATCTATTGGAATTATAACAATGTTTACATATGATGGAAGAGACATCTCAATCACCCCAGGGTATTGGACGTTTGACATGCTTGTGAAAAGTTTGCTAGTTTTGGAAAAATAATGCTGACTATAACCTCAGATGATGGAAAATGCACCATTGAATCAGATAAGAACATGAACATAAAAAGCTTGGGTTTTTTGCTTGGATTTGAAAAGAATAAAGCTATACAAAAAAATACAAGTGTTAAAAGTGACTATAAGGTAAACATTAACCGAGGACTCTACTATATGTCAATATGCTGTGACACAGTAGACAGAATGAAGAATTTTAATAATGAAGGAAAAAGGAGTCGTGTGATTACTTTGCTTCCAATAACCACGAATCAAACTCTGAAAGGATCAGCAGCACCTTTCAAGAGTGTAGATAGCAGAGTCAGTATCAATAAGGGACACTGTAACAGTCTTAACTTCAATGTTCTTGCAAACAACAATGTTAATCTAATACGGAGAATACTCCTAGAAGTATATATCACGTAAGTGAAACATTACAGAAAATAAAAAATGGAAGATGAAGAATTTGTCATTGAACAAGAGTTAAGAGACATTTACTACAACCCAGATGCGGGTTACCAAACTCCAGAGAGACTTTATCAAAAAGCAAAAGAAAAAGGATTAAATGTCAGTAGAAAAATACTAAAAGACTAGATACTTTTACAAGATACAAACCAATCATCAGGAGACATAAATTTCAAAGAACATTCATCAAGGATTTAGATGATCACATACACATGGACTTGGTTGATATGAGAAAATATAACACCAGAACAAAGGATATTAATGGATATTGACTGCTGTTAAAATTCTAAGTCACTACAAATTCACCATTCCTGTATACAGGAAGGATACTAAAAACATGACAAAGACTGTGGGTGAGTTGTTAGAACAATTCAAAAAAAGGTTTGGGAAACACCCAAAAGTAGTTCAGTTTGATGAAGGAAAAGAGATTTATAACAGAGGTGTTAAAGAACTTTTGAAAGAACACTGTGTTGAGTATTTCTCTACGATGTTAGATAGGAAAGCAGCTATTGTTGAAAGATTCAACAGAACTCTAAAAACAGCTTTGTGGAAGTATTTCTACAACAAGGGAACTTACAAGTGGATAGATATCTTAGATGAACTTACAAATAACTGTAATCAAACTAAACACAGTAGCATATTAATGAAACCTGCTGATGTGAACAAGTCTAACAAAGACTAAGTGTGGTTTACACTATATGGTTATGGACTAGGAGAGTTTTCTCTACCTAATTTCAGAACTGGTGATATGGTGAGGATATCTAAATACAAGAATATCTTTGAAAAAGGTTATGAAGCTAATTTTACAGAGGAGAGTTTTAAGGTTGTGAAGGTATTCAGAGGTGATCCAAACATGTATGAGGTAGAGGATCACAAGGGAGATCCAATCATTGGAAAGTTCTATGAAGAGGAACTATCTGCTGTAAATAAAAAGCATGACATATATTGAGTGGAAAAAATATTAAAAAAGAAAAAGGTGAAAGGTAAAAATATGGTGTTAGCGAAATGGTTAGCTAACGATAATAAACACAATTCTTGGATTCAAGACAATTTAAATGGCTGAAGGTGGATTTGATGACTTCGAAATGAATGATATAAATAAAGAGAAGAAAGCAAGCTTAGTGACCGTCAAAGTGAAGAAACAAGTTTTAATGATGGCTACGACTCTGGTAACAAAAGCATTAACATAATCAACACATATAACCCAAAAAGTAAATATAGTAGGGTTGACTACAGAGAGTATGTACCTGATGTAAATAAAGACGCTGAATCAATAAGGAAATCATTAACTAAGATAGAAAAAAATCTTTCAAAAAGATATTTAAAGTTAACCTTGAAAAGAAAAACAGTCCAAATAATAGTATATTGTTAGGCAACACTGTATTTGTTACCATTGAGTTCAAAGGTAAAAAGATTGGTAATGTCAACAAGAATTTAGAACTTGAGTTATTTAGCAGAAAAAATAAATATGTTGATGAGTTCAATGAGAATATGAAAAAACTCCTGCTGCTCTAATTGAACAACAACTCGGTGGGGCTTATGAGTCCTATGAACCAGAAGTTGTGAGTAATATAATTGAAAACTCTATCAAAAAAGTAGGTATTGAAGACAAGATTTAAGAGAATTCACAGGAGTTTTAGATCCAAAGGGAAAAACTCTACAGGAAAAGATAGTCTCTGGAAATACAAGCAGATCACTGGAGACTAGAAGCTCTGAGAGAAGCGGATGTCAACAAGGAACAATTAGAAAGTGTTGCAAAACTAAAAGCATATAATATAAGACTAAAAATTAATGAAAAACCTATCCATGAAGAAACAATATCTATCATCGACGAAAACACCAAAAAAAGTGACCTTGGAAGACTCGGAAGATTCAAGAAATGGGCAAAAGAAAATCACATGGGATTGTCCGAGATTGTTCGCGATCACAATCTCTGTTGCTGGAATCGTTACAACAATAGTCATTGGAGCGAGAAAAGCTTTAAAGCAAGGAGCAAAGGCAATGAGTAGTCTTGTGACAGCTATTGCAAACGTTGCAAAGAAACTAGGACCGCTGATAACATCTATACTAAATCTAATTGCACAAATTTTAACATAGGGAGCAAAAGGTATTGAATTCCTTGCTAAAAATTTATGATTACTGGCTATTGCATTAGCTTATTTCGTATACGATCAGTACAAACGGAGAAAGCGAACCCTAAAGCGAGGGTGAACGAAGTGAGCGCGTTGACAAAAAGAAGTAAACTCTTTTTTTTCACCATGCATAATAAATGATGACGACAAGATCAAAAGAACTTGAACCTGGTTTTAGACGATCAACAATGTCTGAAATTAAGAACAAGAACACGACATGTTGTGACTTTCAATCCAAACAAAGCAATTCTGGGTGAAGAAATTTATATTGACATACCAAAACTCAAACCAGTCACTTGTCTCATCTCAGATTCACTTCATCCTCAGTTTGATTTTAAAAATGCAAATGCAAAATCGTGGTTCCTCAACAATCTCAGCAAACGTCTTTGTGAAAGATTTGTAGTAAAATTTGCTGGAGAAGTTGTTCATGATAATACTGGTGAGAGAGTATTTGGTGTTTACAAAGACCTGGAGAACATCAAATGAACAAGACGACATGATAGAGTATGGAATTGCAAATGAAAATCCAAGAAAAGACATATCTAAAGACAACTCGGGAGCAAAATCTGGTAACACATCCAAAGTCTCTGACTCTCTAATGTTCGAAGTGTATGCGACCAAAAAAAGAATAAAACTTGGAAAAATACTTGAGGACGATGGTCTGTATGCACCACATAACATGATTAATAACATACAATATGTCATAACTGTACCCAAAGCAACAGACATTATGGTTGCACAGACTTCTCAAACAGTTTGTGGATACACTCTTGAAAATCTTGAACTTGAATATGAAACCGTAGAGAACCAAGACCTCACTAGCGATGTGGTGAGTGGATATGAAACCGGAAGATCACTGTCATATGAGCACACAACCCTCTTGAAAACAACAGAGTGAGCGAGCAGTAGCACCACAATTAATGAAACTATCAATCTACCCTGGAAAAGTATGAAAGCTGTGGTGATGTTATTCAGAAGTAAGACAATTACAGTGAACAATATGTTTACCCAAACATTGAAAGTGTCAAAGTCACCATCAAAGGAATTCCAAATTCTGTATACAGTCAAGGAATTCCCAAGTCGAGATTCTTTGAGGAAGCAAATAGAATATTTAATCTTGACAAAGAACAATCCATAACTCTTAGAGAATTCTTCAAGGAAAATTTGCTTTGGTCATTGATCTAAGAACTTTGAATGACAGATTTGCATGTGAAAATAGTCAAAACCTTGTCAACACACAATCTGGACTTTTGCTGGAAATTAAGAAAAAAGCAACAAGTGCAAACATTATGTGTAAAACATGTTTTGTCAGATGGTCTCGTAAATAGTGAACAAAGTGAGCGCTGAATCAAAGGTCCTGTAAAATAAAAATGAACACACCGTTCAATATGATCGTTGTTGGAATGACATCATGTGGTAAAGCTAGTTATCTTTTGGAAATGTTGGAAGCGGAATATTAAACATTTTGATTATGAATAAAACCTATGAGAATTGGAAATATGACAAAGACGAACACTACATTGCAATACCTTGTAACCAAGATGATGTAGAATTTTATCTAAAATTTGTGGTTAATTACGCCCCTGGAACAAATAGTTTAATCATTCTTGATGATTGTGCTAGCAGAAACAGAACTAATGAACTTGTAAAACTTGCATTCTCAGCACCACACTTTTTACAATCCAAACAAAAAAGACAAATACCATAATAGAAGAATACTTAGATGTTTCGGACAAAAAAAGAGATTGATGAAATAGAAAATATTCTAAAAACTAAATACTCCAGATTGGAAATTAATCTAAGACATCCTTATGGATACCAAATAAAATGAGGACACTAAATAAAATAATATTTTTTCCTTCTTACTAAAGTTCCTTCTACCAGTACATCTAATGACAATGTCAACGAGGATGTTGAAAGAAAAACAGCAGAACTGATCAAACTATGTGAAGATGGGGAAATAAAACAGTCTGTAAAAGTCATCAGAAAAGCTTTAGAAAAGCAATCAACAAAATCTGCGTGGAGTACTAAGCAAAACAAGCTGACAAAGCAAACTCTTTCCTGACAGACACGCGAATAAGTAGATTCTCTGATCTCTTGGGAGGAGTAGTTGGTATCAAAAGCAGTGAAGAATTAGATGAGGAACTCAAGGCTGACAAACTCTTAAGAAGAGATGTAAAATCTATTGTTGAAAGATTTATGCCATTTTTACCATTTTTAGGTATAATAAGTGGTGGGGTTACAGTTGGTAGACATGTAGTGAACCACAATGTGGTCAATCACAAAAGTTTTGACAGTAATGATAATTTTGATAATTGTGAAGAGCTTCACAAATGAACTTTGTTCACTCTTTCAAATTGTCATAATCTGAAAACGAATATTAAAATTTTGTTACTCAATAGGGTTGTGATCAATGTTATACCATTTTTCACAAAAAAGTTTGATACATCAAAATGGTTTTCTCCTCTATAATTCCTTTTCAAAACACAATCAATGCAATATGTCCTTTAAACAATCCAGTTCCAGCCAAATTCATAGAAAAATCAGTGAAGTTACTTCTACTACTGAAATTCAAAGCTCCAATTTCCATTTTATCACTTACTTGTAAACCTGCTGAAGTAAAATTTGTCAATTTCACTCCATTACAATAAACAGAACTTTTATTAGTTCGTGGTGAACTATTATCATTCCAGTGTACGGATAAACTACACCATTTTTTGAGTGATCCTGCGTTGGCTTTGTTTTTGTATGGTGCAACAGCGTCACTAACAGCACCTATGTATTTGCAGTATTTGGAATAATAAGATCTCCAATTGACGAGAACCCTACTTAACGATCGCCTTGTCTGGAAAAACAATTTCTTAACCAAAATCTGCTTGCATTAAAACCTCTCAATCTGTAAACCACGAAAAAATTTATGTTTGGTGTACCAAATGATGGTCTCAAATCTACGTTTAAATTAAAAATCTCTCCTCCATCGAATACCATGAAATAATTGTTATTCACTCTGTTTGTTTTTGCACAAAGTTTGGGTTTTATGGTGTTATCACTTTGAGTAGCATTATTTTGAGATAATGATTGATCATAAAGATTAGGTATTTTTCTGGTGGTTTTATTAAAAGAAAGTTCGTTGTTGGTTACTCTATCTATCTTGTGAAATCCTGTTGATTCTTTAAGTTGATTTAAAATAATCGTTTCCAAAAAGGAACTGTTTAGGTAATTCATGTTTGTGATGTCATATTTGTTGATTGGACTATTTTTCATAATTGCTTCATTCAAATTGAGCTTACCAGTGATTTTCCCTCCTGTTTTGGATAGACACTCTTCATTGTTTTTATCGTCATGATAGCCATTCATCTCTTTATTATAAAAAATATTTTTTAGGCAATCATTATTAAATTTTATAATTCTTACCAGAGTTAGGAAATTTTTTTGGAAACGTACACAGGACAATCACGTGACAAAATATTGTAAACCGGTTTGAACTGATTAAATCCAAGTCATTTTTTAAGAAAACTATAGAAGACTTTAGCCTTGACCTTGGGAACCGGTTTAAACTGGTTTATTCAAATTCATTTTTTAGAAGACTATAGAAGACTTTGAACTTGGTAGTTTTATTCAAAGTCATTTTTTAAACGACTTTAGAAGACTTTGACCTTGACCTTGGGAACCGATTTGAACTGGTTGAAAAATGTACGCAAAATCACGTGATAAACACGTGATAAATATCTTGTGAAAATTTTTTAGAATGATTTTTTTCTTTTTTGTAGCCAAAAAAAATTGTCCTAAAATTCCGCCAGAACCCGCATTTTACATACTACCATTTGGTCCACCACCCTCACTCTGTTTCACCAATCTCTTCATCCCAGTTGATCCCTTGCCTACAAAGGTCTTGAAGCAGCTTCTTTGACGGGAATTGCAGGGGAAACTTACCCAAGAGCATCATACATGGAGTTCGTTATTGACAACTCCAACAGCGTGGCGGTGGTTACTGTTTAGGCGATCTTCAAGCTAAACGAGTCCGTCTCCACACGCCTCAAAGCGTTCTTCCTACCGGTAATTTACCCTATTTAAATCTAAGTCAAGGACTTATAGTGGACATTCCTGTCTGAAATAATCTGTATGACTTCTTTCGTGTTGCTGATACATTTTACTGGTTCAAAATTCTTTCTTTCTCCAGCAACTCGGTTAGACCACTGCCCATCTTTACAACGGTATTGGCTGTTGTTGTACATTTCTAGCAATCATTCAAGTAAAAATTACGTTTTTCCGCGTTTTCTACCTCTTCTTCAAATTCCTTCTTTTTCAAATTCCTTTTTTTTGGCATCGACTGCCTTTCCTAGGCAAAAACGCGCACAGCCTGGAAACGAAGTGCTGCTAAAGAGGGGAATTTGCATTCTACATTTGATTGGATCATTAGACATGTCGTTTGGCCACCACAGGAACCTTAGAACATTGTGGTCTTGAGGATTTACACCTACTTGGTGAAACATGGATTTGATGTCGGTGACAAGGATAACTGGCTGTTCTCGAAATCTAGCAAGCACGCCAGTCAAACTGTTGGTAAAATCGGGGCCCTGTAACACCTACTCATTTAAACTCGCTCAATCGACGCAGTTTGCCAGGTTTATGGGGATGGAATATTGCAGGATGAGGAACGTAGGAAACGATCTTCTCTTCTTGATCGATTTCATTTTTTGATACTCCTGTCGCATAGCCTTTATAGATGTACTCGTTGATTGACGTCTTTTGTATTTCTCAAACAGTTCCTGTACCTTCAGAAACAGTGCTTTCAAATATTGGAGCCTTGTTTCTTCCAGCAGACGATTATTCCGAAGACATGTGGGTTTATATCGCCAGGGTCCTCCCACTTATAGTGACCACTCACCAGTTTTACCGAATTTTGCATCTTCACCAGAGCTCTTTCATCTTGCACTGACACACTCTGTTTGTGATCTGAAACTGATCTCAAAAAATCAATTTCCCAAAATTTCTTAACTTGTCAAAGGAGAATGTCGTGTGAAACAACCCCTTGTTTTTTTTCTGTTTTCCTTCGCGCGGGACCGTTGGGGTTGTTAGAGGGACAGCTCTTTGCTTACGGTTTTGATACAATCACGCAAAGTAGTTTATATTTTTTGGTTTTATTCTAATATCGCATACCCAATTTCGTGCGTCCTTCCTCTGTGAAGATCAGTGTAAAAAGGTGTCCTATACAGTGGTGTCTCGTTACAGATATTGTTAACGCTACACATGGTACTTGACCTTAGTGCGCGTGCATGTGCAATCTCATGTGTTCATCACATGCGTTTCATTGTAATAATATCCCTTTAATACCCCTTTAACACATCTCTCCCCTTTAAAAGAAAACCTCCTGGTTTTCGGTGATGACAAAACGTAAGCATATGTTAGAATTAAGTTCGAGTAAAATGTTAGAACAATTGGTAGTTAGTCCATTGTTGACTGTTCCTTTTTTTTTTCCCCCAGTCATCGTTCTTTTGCCTGTTCATCTCTTGCAGCTGGACATATTCCATTACTGATTGAAGTAAGCTGTATCAGTTTAAAGTTGCCACACGATGATCACTTTATCTTGTCAAGTTCGT
>JBAHVQ010000361.1:83580-94029 GCA_036872915.1 Nanipora kamurai | reverse complement strand
GATTTAAATTTTACGATTTTGAACGCTTGAAAACTCGCTTTCGTGTGAAACTTATGAATATTTATATAAGCAGAATGCTGCTTCGCAGGGGTTTTTGGGATCATTTGGGTGGACGCGGTAAATTTAGGATGGGAACTTCAGTGACAAAATACTACTCAAGCTCGACAAAAATTTTACTAGAACATGATATACAGGGAGTAAGGCACCCAAAGGTCAGTCTGGAAGAATGCACTGTTCCCCAGCTCTAAGATGGCTGTTATGTAGAGGGTGACCCGTAAATCGGAACTTATCGAGAAGTCAGTTTCAGGTGCAAAGCTGTATCCTATCTTATGACAATACGGTGCGAAACAATTAACGTTCCCAGGCAACTTAAATACTGGGAACAATCAGCTTAACTCTCCCTGCTGTTGACTGTTACTGCCACCGAGTTCCATGTCTGATATTTTTTGTAGTTTATTAAAAGATTTTTATAGTCCTTTCGTCCATTTCAAAAACGGCGTGCTTCAAGGGATGGCTGGTCTTCCAGCACATTTGCTCGCTGTGACTTCATGGGAACAACACTTGCAATTCTTAAAGTGGGAAATTACATATTTGGTGGTCATACTGCATCAAATTGGGGTGGAGGTTGGTAATTGATATCAATAAGTAATATCATAAAATGGAAGGGTATTTGCTGCACTAATTAATGTATAGGATAATAATTAATAAACTAAAACGGGAAAATAAGTTTATCCATTTTATACCATGAACAATAGAAAAGAAAAAGAACCTACGGCATTGTCTCGTGATATCACGAGGAAAATCGTGATTGGTTTATTGTTTGTGACGCCATCTGCGCACCTGTCCTTAAACGGCTGATGAGCCCGCATTGTGAACATATATGTCGAATTCCAGATCTTGTGTAAAAGTAGTTAAGTTTGCTTACATAAATTTTCTAAAAATTTTCCGAAAAAATGAATCCAACAAAGGACTCTACCTGTTTTAACTACGATAAACTATTAAGAGATCTGCTAATTAAAGCTGTCTTTTATTTTAGGATCAGGCTATGTCGATGGAGGCGACACTTTTATCTTCTCGCTTCGCAACAAAGGTCTTGCTCCTTTTTAATCGATCACTACAACTACGAACAAAATTTATCGCAGTTCTTCTTACGGATCAACATTTGGTGGGGGCACGACCTCATCATCTATTCCTACGCAAATACTAGCACCAATTCGTACACTACCAACTCCAGTTACCAACTCCCTGCTGGACAGTCTTTACTGGCTGGCAGCTATCAATTTACACCAACTGAAGTTAAAGTTTTTTACAAGGAGGATAAGTTTTAAGACAAACAACAAACATAAAATCAATGATGATAAAAAATGAAGAAACATCACACCTGTTATCTGATTTCTCTATCCTGCAGCATAATAGAGGTGCATCCAGAGTTTTTGAAAGGGCTTTACTGCCAACGATATGTTTATAGCAATCTTTCTATATCCGTCAGTCTTGTGGTATTATGATAAACTTTCAAAAAGTTCATAGGTGTGAGGTATTTTACAGGATGGGTAAGTAATGGGACAGACAGACCATACTGGGTGGAACCTACCATTTCACACCACCTGAAATTAAGGTATTTGACAAGATGGATAAGTAATGGGACGAACAACTAAAAAACAAAACGCAGATCCCTTTATCGCCTACTGGAATAAAGGCGGACACAGAAAGATGGGACGAGCTTACATGGCTCTAATTCTCCCGTAAACTCCAATTTCCAAAGAGGTTCAATGTGATCATCCAGATCTGTCTCGTAGCAAAGAAGAAGAATTCATATCCTCCTTCCATTAAAGCAACGAATTCAACTTGGTATCAATACTTGGAATGACATGAAACGCTAGAATTTTTTCCAAGCTTTACAAACTTAAAAACAGGTCTAGACTTAAAATAACTCAAAAAACGTCTGTAAACGTGCGTGTGTTTAATTTCGTTATTTGAACGTTTCCCCTACCTGGATTACTGAGATGAAGCTATTTTGCAATCATACACATTTCTATGTCAGAGTATTTAATACATTAATTTTACGATTCGTCGACTCGATGTTTTTCACGTAAGTATAGTTAATTGGGAATTCTTGAATGCATACAATTCAACAAAGAAAATTGTGAAGTAACATGATAAACTCCTTATTTTTCTAATTTAATTGGCGGTCTGTACTTCAAAACCAATATTCCGTCCTCTTTCGGGTAAATTTAATCGCAAATTTCTCTCATGTAATGATATTACCTAAAATTAATGCTAATCTTAAATAAAAATTTATCCGCTCTTTCGTTTCCTCAGATTCAAACTTTATAAAATTAAACCTCTTTAAATATATGGAACTTCCATTAGAAAGCACCCGATTTCTAAAGCAGTGCCTTACGAATTTTTCTACAGAAATCATGAAAAACACGGGCCTAGTTGTAGAAACATTGACTAAGTTAAAATCTGTTTAAGCGTTAGGAAGCGATTGACTAAACAACAGTTCATCATAGTCCAATGTCAGATCTACCATACGATGGTCTACGCTAGCTTTTGTTCTTTCGCATTCCTTGATTTTTGCTGAGATAGTCAGTATTTTTACGACACACCGAGGAATTTTAAACACGGCTTAACCACTCATTCCGATAAACTCCCGTTTCTGCAATTGGTCCGGTATGTATGTCAAAAAACACCCGATTCCTCAGACAGGAGAAAAAGTAATAAAAAAGGAACTATTTCTTTCGATGTATCTGCCAAATGTTGGTTTACAAATTTTTCTCTATTCAATTAGATGTTAAAAACCTTTTCTACAACTGGCCCGTGGTAGATGCTTTAACAGTACAGACCTCAAGAAGAATAGAGTGTTTTCATTTAATCCCTAAATCCAATTGAAATAACTAAGGGCAAATGTCAAGAGCAATGTTCGTGTACCTAACAAAAGAAGATGATGAAACTTCTTTTATGTAGGAACACTAACATGGAGGCTATGATGTCAAGTGAAAACACTCTATCATAAGTAATTAATGATGTGACTTCGGAGCATTTTGGAGAGTAACTCCTTTTTAAACATCCGAATGCATTAGAGCTTTTCTAAGTTCCTTTTGCATGACTTTTTGTGTAAGCGACCGTTTGCTTCTACTTCTGTCCTTTTCTTTCCGATCCTTACTTGTTTTCCGCCGCGAAGAAAAACTCCGCTTGAATATCGTTGTTGTTAACGTTTCTCGCTGTGTATCGTCAGGAATTGATGTCAAGGATGAGGAGAGTGATGATTTTGGTCGTTGCGTTCGTTCGACTTTTTCTTGCGCTGGTTTGGCAAGAGACATACAGCTTGCTCTCAGTGCATCATCTAAAACTCCGCCACAGGCTTCAAGAACACCTTCTGCAAACCTCAGATAGATCTGGGCTCGGGATTCATGCTGTAATTCCTTAAAAACGCCAGAAAGACGAATAGTAATTTCAAACATAGGTATCGAGGATTTCTATTCCTCACGTACTAGTTTTTTAACGTCTATCACGCAAAAAAACCTACAGGATCCTTGTATTTATTATCCATTAAAAACAGGGCTAGCGCATACGATGGCCAAGGCTATCTTAATATCTATCAGTGCAATGTTACTGGAATAGAAAATGGCCCCTGGAAATTAAATTACAATAACGGAAGCATAATTATCATACAATTAAATGAGATTTGAATATTTTAAACAAATAAAACGAAAGGGTGACATAATAGCGTTTTAAAATTTACAGACCACCTAGATGTAAATTTTAAAATAAATCAAACAATGATCCATAGATTTAAATCAATTATCAGAAGTTAAAAAGTAGAAAAGTTCTGATCGAAGCTCAAATCATCTCCAGCGTTACTCGAGTAAGTTACAGGTTCGTTTTACATAGTCAATTCATACGATGTGATTAGAATAAACAACAACAAAAACATCAACTTTCTTATCTTGTAAAATTATAATCACCAAATTATCATTAATAAATTAAATGATTTTTGAACATTCTAAACAGCGCTTAACTCCTTCCTGTCCGTGTAGGTCCACAGTGACGTATGAAGACTTCAGCATTTAACTCTGGCTAACGCCAGACGATTTTACTCGTCTATGGGACAGTCTTCCGATGGGAAAGAGTTAAACTAAAAGGTCTCATTGACGACGTTTCATTATTTACAGATTGCGTCTTTATATCGATCACTTGCACTCATATGCTAATCCACCCATCTGGAGGACAACTTCAAATTCCAACGTTCAATAGATCGAATGTATGGAATTTTTCGCCAACAGGGAAATAAGTGCAAGTGGTCTACAGTAATATTAATAACATCAACAACTGCAACAAGATCTAATCTAGATTCATCTTTTCAGGAAATAATTATCCTTGCCTTTCTGGATTCTAATGTTGAAATTTATTTACGCTTTCAAGCATTTCCGTTGAAAGATTAAGCGAAAAACAGATTATACAGTAATATAGAGGACAATGACGATAGTGAAAACATGATAATGACAATCATTATAATCATATTATTGATGATAAAAATGACGCTGATGATTATTATAAAATAATTATAATCAATCATCACGATCATGTCCATGATAAAGAAAAACCTTACCCCTTGAAGATAAAATGGACCAGCTAACAAACTAAAACCAGCAAATCCAAAACCTGTTAAGATTTCAAAAGAGCAAAACAATCTTATTTAAATAATTATCAAATCATCATCACTCGTAAGGAAAAAAGTGCCGCATCCTTCCGTGTAAAATTGAACTAACACTTGGAAAGCCCAACTAAGCAACTTTGGAAAAGACCAAAAGCCTGGGGCGAGTTGTTTTTTGGGCGGACAGGGAACGTGAACTTTGAGATTAAAACCTGCAGAAACAACTCATGGTTAACAAATAGAAAACTGATAACATAAGATCGTAAAGTAATAGGAAGACTGCAATTTGCAACCGATTTTAGCGGATGAAAGATTCGCTATTCCCCCCAAAATAGTTTCTCGCCTCAGGCTATTACTCTTTCCCAAAGTGACCTATTTGGATATGGTTTCGTCTCTAACAAGTTTCTTTCATTCCTCTGCTTGTGTTCAAGGAAAGCTCAAAGAACAATAAAAAAGGGAGACACACGACCATTTTCACGTCTATGTGAGGGTCATCTATTATTCTTTTGTTCTCCAGAATTTTTCATTAATAAAAAGATGATATTTTAAAATCTTGAGTGAGATTTTAGCAAGTCTGATCAGCGAGTCGATTGCAAAAAAAAGAAAGCAACATGAAAACGCTCTTAGTGAAGCCTGTGTGGAATGAGGACGACGTTTTCCATGCTCGACGATTTTCTTTGTATTTGTGTGAAAAATTTTGTCTCGTCAGTTCTCAACTTACTTTGAAGAAAGTCTGTTCCTAGCTGCTTCTCGGCAAAGTTTAATGATATTGTTGATTGCATTATGGTTTGAACAGCTTGGAGACATCCAACGTCCTGACTGTGGCCCAAGACCATGGCCAGTTTACTGCTAATCAAGGAATAACTGAAATACAATGAGCATATACTCCATCACACTATGAAACGTAGGTCGAGTGAACTGAAAGTGTTAATCATAATCAATTCTTCACCACGGAAGTAGCCAGGATTTTAAAAGGTAATGGCTGAATGTCCACAAGATTTTTGGTGGCTCCATTTGTACATCATAAACCTGCAATCCAGCTGTATACAACTTTTCTTTATAGACTGTGTCACTATGGTATTACCCCAAGTAAAATTGCCTTATAAAAGTGCTTCATGATATTTTCCTAAATTTTTTTGATTCGATGTTTGTGAAAGTGGATCGTTCAAGTTGGTGGTGTAGTCTTGAGATAACTGGTGAGTTTGTCGGAAACAAATGGCGTTTTGACGGCCTCTGTCATCTTCAGGGTCAAGTGACAATAACTTTCATTTCGAAAACCGTCGAAACGTTGGTAACTTCGAACAACACCAACAGTCTTTCTCAAGGTTACAATAACCTAAACGATGAACTTTCACAAGTACATAACGACGCTCCCAGATTCAAACCATCTACTTTTTTGTTAAAGTCTTAGGAAATTTTTGCTGATCAAACTGTGGAACGCCATGGACTCAGAAAAACTCTTGAGTTCTAGTGGCTTGGTGGTTAGAGCGTCTGACTAGCATTCAGAAGGTTGCGAGTTCGAGTCCCGTGTGGAGCTCAGAGTTTTTCTGAGTCCATGGCGTTCCACAGTTTGATCAGCAAAACTTTCCTAAGACTTTAACAGTATCAGACTGCAAACTCAAAATTCAAAATATTTGTTTGTTCTCTTAGATATTTTTATTGACGGTTGCTGTTTGAAATGGTTTCGTTAAATCCAAAGTGGTGGTGGGTGGGAGCGTCTCCCAAGGCTCTTCCTCTGACTTCAACACTTTTTTTGACGTTACGTAATTCGCCGTAATTCCAGCCAAGCGAATTGGCTCGGCTCTGGAAAGACTGGGCTCTAGGTAATCAGCTCGAGTTGTGATTGGTTGAAGGTTTACATCGACCAATCACATCTCGTGCTAGTCACCCAGAACCCAGTCTTTTCGAAGTTTTCTTAGGCGGTCAATACCTATTGCACTCTGAAACCACACAAGCTGCCGTATGTTCTTGTTTATCATTTTTAATTTAGTATTGCTTACCCTTGTAGGTCGCCTGCAGTGAGTGTACGTCTACGTTCAACTTACCAAGGGTAATTTAACATGTTGATAAGATACTCACATGACGGGGAAGACTTTTGGAAAGACGAGGCTTGCTTCGGCCAGCACTTCAAACAAAAACTTTTCCAAGGCATCGTTATTTGTATGTTGGACTAAAGTCGACTGAGGAAGAAACAAAAAACAATCAAAAAATTAAAAAAAAAAAACCCCAGAGTTTTTAAAATTGAATTCGAGGAAAGCATACTTGCTACACCACCGGATTAGGACTAAATAAATTATTAGAGTTTCCACTGTTCTGAGGTTACATATTCTTTTACTTTATACCGTTAAAGCTGCGGAGCTTTGTATCTTCATGACACATCTCCAAACTTACACACACGTGTATCAGATCATATAGCAATCTTGAGCCTTACCAGCAACACAACAACAAATCTCTGGCACAATCAAAATATTGACCACTTGAACTTTTTTTAACCATTATAAAATTCTTTTTTCCTTTTTTTTCTGAATCCGAATGTATTTTTTGACCCTATATCTGACACATTTTTAGTTTCTTTCTCCTCGTTGGTTGATATAATTAGGAATTAGTGATTTCGAGAAAATGGAGGATTTAGTTGAGTGCAATTGAGTAGAATAAAGCAGAGTGCACGAAGCAATATTTAAAAAACGGGTAGGAGTGTTTTAGACCCGATAAAACACGTGTTACGAGTTTTTTTGAATGGCTTCAAAAACGAACCCCTCAACACACTATTTCACGAAAAAAGTTTAAAAATTAATATTTTCTAAGCCGAGAAAATGCGATGAGCAAAACGTATGTGTGTCTGTATCACATATAAAGATACGATACGGTTGTGATTTTCCTATGTATTTTCCTCATAAATTATTAATGAGTTTTTGAATAAATGATGAAGTAGAGTGTAGCATATTTTGATAGTGTCAGGTGGGAAATCAAGGAGACTGGTCAGAATTTCATAGAATAGACTGGGGTAAAATGAATTGAAATAAAATGGATTTTGGTGGAGTGCAGTAGTACAGTAGCACAAAATGGAACGAAGGAAAGTGGAACGGATTTTTGAAAAAAATGAATTCCATTAAAAAGAATGACGTGAACGAAAATACCGGCAAGTACGTTTAAATGAGGCAAACAACACATCACTTCGACGTACCGAGTATTCAGGGACTGGGGCGAGTTTGGAGGTGAAACAAGTATAAAATTTCGCAGAAAAATGACATAAGTTCTTTTCATGCAGTTACTCTCAACCCACGTAGTGGCAAATTTCCTTCTTCGACTTTCAACTCAGAAATCCTGAGCAAGTCCACGATAATGAATGCAAAAACTCTGATACAGTATTTCACCTTCAAACTCGTCCCAGCCTCTAATAGTCGACACGTCAAAGTGGTGTATACCTAACAAACATTCCCACAACGAATAAAACCAAGAAGCCATTTCAAGAACCTTACCAGTGTGGCCAGAAGTAACGCTTGAGTCTGGGTATCGTTCACCACACCAGGATCAAGTAATCTATTTTCCACTTCAGTTGGCCACGCAAAGATCTCCGTTTCAACATCAGAAACTTGTGCTGGTCCAGGAGATACAGGTGACTCAATAACTATAGTAACAGGACTAACTGGCTTCGAGTTTGGTGGAGTAATTGATGACAAGCTGTCAGGTATGCGTTTGGGTCGACTATGCATGGAGCTGTTAGGGCGAAGTCTGGTACGTATTTCGTCAGATATAATGAGGAGTGCTGTTTGAAATAAAAAAGAAACAAGTCAACGTGGCGTACAAGAATTTCGACGTACCATTTAAGACAAGAATTATCATTAAACTATACCAGCAAGATAGGGAACGGTTTCCTTATAAACAGCAAACTTTTCTCTCCTGTAAGAAAGTTATGAAAAACATTTAGATCTCGTGCTATAAATACGGATTTGTTTAAAAATACATCTGCATACGTATAAAGTGTATGGGAATATGTATGTAATTGCCATGCGTACAATAGAATGAATGAATATGTGCATATGTCCCTGAGTGAGGGGACACAAATGGTATATCTAAACATATACTGATATATAGTGAAGATATATGACATATTTATACTCTAAAAATAAAAGCTTTAAAATTCTGTATCCATGACGACCGCTATAGCATCGATCATTAGACAAACAGTAGCCTAACCAATCATATAGCAGCCTTCGTATTTGCAGCAGATTTTATCTTACATGTGATTCTTATACAATCTTACATGTGATTTGATTTGTGTTTTCCCGCTATATTCAACATAAGATTCAAAATTCTGACGGCTCGTGTGTTCGTTGAAGGACTACTGTGTCTCAAACCTAAAAATATACGAACATAGTTTCATTTCGAGAATCAGGCAAGTGTTAAGGATAAAATCGGAAAATGAATGCAAAGAAACCAGTATTACCTTTGAGGAGATATGCGACTAACGCAAAATGGAAGTTGTTGGCAAAGTTAACACCAACATTGTGATCCATTTGTTTACAATGCCATTCCATGCGCGGATCTTTGCGGAACTTCAATAAAACCACGTCAGCACTTTCATAATCAAATGCACCATGGGATTCCAAAGTTAGTAAGGATTGTTCAAGCAAGTTGAGACCGCACGGATACAAGGAACTTTCAACAAGCTGAATAAATTAAATAAATGATTAATTAAATTAAATTTATCAAAAGTATTTCCGCAGGTAATATATGAATCTGTTGGATATCCAACTTTCGTACACTAACATGTAATGAGAGTTCTTAGTTGTGCATCGCCTGAGAACATATTACGTCAGACCCAAGCTGGGCTATACTTCGATATCCAGATTTTAATATCATTCAAAAACTCATTAATAATTCACGAGGAAAACACAAAGCAAAATCACAACTGTGTCGTATCTTTATATGTGACAAAGAAACGCTCGTTTTTCTTGTCGAATTTTTTTCGGCTTAGAAAACATTAATTTTCAAACTTTCTTCGTAGGTTAGCGTGTTGAGGGGTTCGTTTTTGAAGCCAATCGTCGCCTCGTGCTTTATATCCGATAAAACAATCCTACTCGTTTTTTTAATATTACTTAAAATACAGATTTTAAAACAACGCCAGCCAAGCAAGCAACCACTCAACCAATAAACCAAAGCCAGGCAATTAATCATTACAAATAATTAAAGTGATTTTTTTGTACTGATAGGTTTTCAACCTACTTGGAGTGTTGCTATGGCAATCCAAAACGCAGCAGTATGGAGCTTCGAATTCTGAAAACCAAAAAACAAAACTATTTTTCAATAGGAAATACAGAAATAACAACAGTTTATGTTAGGATACTATTTAAATACTGGAAAAACTAAAAGCATAAATGTAGCAAGTATTTGTCATCCGGCAACGCCGAACAAACTTTAAACCCACGGCTACCTGGCTTTTTAAATAGAAAATCAGTTCGAAGATACATCCTTTAAAATAAAAGGCATTTGGATCATAAGGTAGAAAAAAATGAACAGATTTATGTTATGTTTTTGTCCTGGAGGAACAACGTTTTAACTTTCTTTAAAATGGATCGTAGTGAACCTTCCCTGAGGTTACGGCTTGCTGACTACTCCGTAAAAAAAAAAACACGAAGTTGAGGTTTATAATATACTTTGCAAATTATATTTGCGATATTCAAAAAGTAGAACTTGAATAAACTGAAATGTTTCTTCTCAACAATGAAAACAGGTAATGTGAAACAGTTAACTTTGTAAAATATGATACTTAAAGGCCTTTTATTTAATCG
>JBAHVQ010000361.1:55688-83480 GCA_036872915.1 Nanipora kamurai | reverse complement strand
GAGGAGAGGAAAGGAGAGGAGAGGAGAGGAAAGGAAAGGAGAGGAGAGGAGAGGAGAGGAGAGGAGAGGAGAGGAGAGGAGAGGCAAGCGAAGTGAAGTGAAATGAAATGAAGTGAAGTAAAGTAAAGTGAAGCGGAGTGTGTGGAGTGAAGTAAAGTAAAGTAAAATGAATAATAATGTTAATCTTCTATTAAGTAATATTAAAACGCTTACTTCTTCGGCAATTGAAGTCTCTGAGGATCAGGAGGGCCAAGATGAGCTAACAATGTCGTTAACTTCTCAAACGCACGTCGACCATAAATTTTGAATTCACTATTGAAGTGAAATATATTGAGGATGTGAGCCTCAAGTGATTGTGGGTAAGAACTACTAAATATCAAACATGCAATATGACAATTACTCTTAACTATACCCACCCTCTAGCGGCCATATACAACCCAATTTTCTCTTGACTGTGCCATAACATGCGATGGAGAGACAAAATGTTGGCATCACTGACAAAGGAGTAAACATCCTGGTCCACCCTTGACAAAGACGGACGGATGATAGAGATCTTTTCAAAATACCTGAAGGACAGTTCGTGTTTAAAACAAAGACAACAACATTAAGGATACCGTCACAACAAATCCAACGTTTTCTTTAACTAAATCTCCGTACTGTCTAATCGAGAACCTCGACGTCAACAACACGCTCAAAATTATAAAAGACTTGTAGGTTGTATGGTAGTACTAAGAACTCGAATTTTTCACTTTCTAAAACTAAAACTATCCAAGTGAACATCGGGGCTTGGATACCGTAAATTTTACGGAAACTTTTTAGAGAGTTCAATGTTTCGAACATTTTCAGTGGCACGGATAACTTACTGCTGTGTTCTTGCGAAGTTCTCTTTTAAAAAGTCGTTGAGTGGCTCCATGTGCTTTTCTTTCGTAAACAGTACATTGTTGGCTAAACCCTGCAAAATCTGTAATGAGAAAAAAAACCTACATCACTGGCCATTCCGAAGTTGGGCTAGGAGCCTGGTTACCACAAAGTTGACATTGCATCATGGAACTGTTTTTAGGGACGAGCCTTTTGCACTGAACTCAATATAGACTGGAAAGTTGACGCCAGACAACAAGCTAATCAAAAAGTGAAGTAAAAAATTGGAGCCTTTTGGTGGTTTTCCCCCAGGCCCCACGTCGGTTTAGTTTTTAGTGTTGAGTCCTCCCAGAACAATTTACACGGAGGGTTCCAGGGGCTACTGAACAACATGGGGGTTTAGTTTTCGACCCCCTGATAAAATTTTGGTTGTCGAAACCCCCTAGATAGCCATGTCTTGGATGGGGAACTTACCACCCTAGAAGTCATAATGCGTATTCGGTGTCCAGGGGGTTAGTTTTAGGTTCCGGTTTTGGTTAAGGTTAGAGTTATTGTTTGTGCTAGGGACTGGTTCTAATTAATGTAACCGCGTGAGGGACTGAGGGAAACGACCAATGTCGGCCATCTTTGGCTTCTCTTTTTGGGGGGCAGTCAGCCTTCTAGCCTATACAGAGTTCAGTGATCTTTCGTTATTGTCCCTGAAGACAGTTCTACAATGCATTGCAAACCTGGTTGTTGCCGGGTCTCCAGTGCAACTTCGGAATGGCGAATTACGAGAGGTAAGACAACGACAGAAAGTAAATTTGATTCATTAATATGATTTTATTGAGGTTATTATCTAGCCGTCACTCAACTTAATGAAGTCTAAAATAGGTCCAATGTATTGGGGTTTTTTTTTACCTTGGAAAGAAACATTAGACCTCTTCTTATATTGTCTGGCGGAGGTTGTTCAGTGATTCCAAGCATTTGCGGAGAGTCTGAAAACAATTTTAGCCACAATCATAATCAAATCAAATTACGATTTCAATCAAATCAAATTACGATTTCAATTAAATTAAATTAATCCAGGTAAACGTGAAGAATAACACACGTCCGAAACGGTATCCGAAATTCGTAAGTTTTGACTTTAGTGAGTTCATCTTTTTCCTCTCGTTTACTATCACATACGACGTTTTTAATTTATTGCATGACCACATGACCAGGGAACTGGTACTGATGTACAACATTTCCCTCCATCGGCGGCCATCTTGGCTTCACTCTTCCCTCAGCTGATGAGTTAGTAATTCAGTTATCGTAAATAGCGTTCACTAGACTTTATTGATCAAGATGGTGAGTGATGTTATCGTAGCATTCATTATCATTGCCATTTGCTCGCATATTATAACTATTGTTATTACTATCTTTATAAGACTTACTATAAAACAAAACATATACCGAATACAATCATCTTGTAAAACTCAAGATATGAGTCAAAAAAGAGAGAATGTTGAAATGGTAGCATTTCGAATTTATTACAAATTCATCATCAGACCAAGTGAGACTAAGACTTACTAATTGCTGGATTGATAAAACGCAAAAAAATAGCACTAGCAACGGCCTCGGTTTTATGTTGACTGAACCTTTGGCTGACCACCTGCAAGAAAAACATTAACCACATTACATATTATCTAAATCAGAGCACCGACCACTATTCATTTAACTCTTTCCGTGTCACATCTCTACGTTTGATGAGTAAGATCGTCCGGCGTTGGCTAGAGTAAAATCATCAAAATCCCCCGTGACAGGGAAGGAGTTAAGGAAACTCTTCAGACCCCATCTTAATCAGTGTCAAGAAAACGGAATGAAAGCAGTATTATTTAACAAACCTTACGTAAGCAGTAACAAAGACATCTCAGTGAGCTAGGGAAACTAAAACAAAACGAAAATTCTTTGACTAAAAGGTGTTGCAAGGGATAATTAACACACAAGATATAAGTAAATATGTCTTTTTACAAAACAATGTTAACGGCTGCCAGATTGCAAACTTCGGGGAGCTTACACTAATAAAGCGCACTACTCAGTTGAAAAGATAAATAAAGAAATCAACAAAATATTTAACTCTTTACAACAGGTTCTATTTGTTATATAAATCTTTTTGTTTGCTCCATTGTATGTTCATTTACTCAGAAATGTTACTTGGCATTCAAAAAAACGTTTTAGCTGTGATTTTGGTCATAGAATTTATTTACCACTGTTCAATTTGACCAACTGCCTTGGCCAAGTAATCAAAACAATTAATCCCAAGCTGGTATCGTACCGTCTAATGGATCACTGTATGAGGCCCTTCCGGCGTTTAACCGTCTGGGGTAATATGCTCACAAGATTGCAAAACACAATGGATAAGCTAAAAGGAACCCTTTCTTTTTTCAAGAAAATGAATAAATTCAATTCTGACATAAGCTGGTGTTTCTAAATATAAAGTAAGACTTACTCGCCAAACGAAGCTAGAAAGCGACTCAAAAACCTTTCTGCCAGATTAAGCAAATTTTTTGTATTCTCTTCCAGATTGTCACCATCTTGTAATCTAAACGAAATACAATTAAGTTCGTCAAAACGAAACGCTACGATAGCAATTTACGAGAAAACCAGATCAACAACGGAATAGACCTTCCTTCTTTCCTATGAGAGGTGAACATAAACGGATAATTTGTTTCAGTAAGACCCAAAACGTCGGATTGAAGCAAAGGTTTAATTAATACAGTAACCTATAAACATAGTAAAAACCACTAATTTTCAAACTGTTGTACCAATAGCAGCCTTACCTAGCTGGGTCAATTTCATACGAGCTGTTCACACTTTCAGGTTTAAACAAAGGTTTAATTAACGGTTCCAGGAGTGAGTTGATGTAGTTACCGCCATAAATTTTGAAACAAAATGTCATCACTTTGGTGGCTAGACTATTGCCGCGAAAAAGAACATGCCACCCTTCGCAATGTCGAACCTAAAATGAAAGAAAGCAAGTGCATAACATACATAGCGAAAGACAAAAAAGAACAATATTAAAACAAGGAAGTTCGCTCCATAACATGTACCCGAAATTCTCTTCTTACTCCGCCAGAGAGTGGACTGTATTTTCTATATGATCACATCATATACTTCTTCCTTGCCCCAATTCTCGCGTGTCGTCAGAAATATCTTTAGTGTTATGAAAGATGGGTTTGTAAGCTACGTCAAACCCTTTGCTTACCACAATTAGATATGCATGTCTACTTGGCGCCTTACAAAAGCACGAACTTTTAAGGTTTTGCTGGCAAAGAAAGGGTTACAGCCTTTCATGCCAGAATAGCGTTAAACCACGTCTGATTCTTCACCTGGCTGCGTTGCGAATTTGTGCGTTTTTTTAGTAGAATTTGGTAGTTTACACTTTAAAATGTACAAGCACGTATATACCTCTTGAGAGAGAATATTCCATAAGAATTGGTACAAGAGATTCATAGCGTCGAACAGAGTAACAAAAACTTGGGCCAGATCATCCTAAAAACACCAGGAAAAGCGAGTTAGTAGTTTGTAGCGAGTTGGTGCTCATGACTACAACAGAAAACATGAGAACGACAAAAAGTCCACAGCAAGGATCAACATAACTGTACCAACGGTCACACAGCAACAAAACAATCGAAAAAACAACAAGGGTAAAACAACTCACAAATACTATGCTCATAGCGGCAACACTACATAAACAAACCTGTTGGTTGGATGGCACAACATTCGCGAGAGCCATGGCTAGAGGCATATCTCCTTTATCACCCATCGTTGCCATCAAGTTAGCGAGACGGTCATAGCGATCTCTGATCGCTGTTTCTGCCAATGTGTCAAACTCTGTACCCTAAGGATAAAAGCGAATGAGTATCTCAAACGATTACAAAATTAACACTTCAACAAGCTAAGCCAAGGCATGCCACCCTAAGCCAAAAGTACTCCAGCAACCAACATCAATTAGCAGAACCTATAACGTCAAATTATGTACAAAGTATTACGATCACTCTAAAAACCTTGAACTCATTCAGTTCATGTCTTTGGACAGTTCAAACTGTGAACTTCGTGTGAAACCCTAACGGTATAACTCAGTGTAACATTAATGCACATGAGATATCAAGCTTTATACCTGGTTCAGAGTTTTCATCAAAACTTCCATAAAGATAGCTCTTGTTGTTAAGTCTTCATGATAACCAAGTCCTTAAAAAACAAATATAAATCAAACACCTTTGATTAAGAGTTAAATGGATACCAAAATGTGACCTATAGACACAGCACTCAATTAACAGTACTACAATAGCTGTTCATCCAAAGTACTGCAAAATGACCTAGAAAAGACTTTTGAACTCGAAGTGGCTCACTGATCAAACGCTTTACCAACAAGACAAGCCAAACGATAGTACTCGAGATAGCTGCAGCCCGCAGTAATGCGAAAATTCGCCAAAATTGAATGCTTCTGCAGATGTCGGAATAAAGTAAGTTTTGACCCTCGGTCAGAAAATGGTAAGTTTCGTATCTTTTTTTCAAAATGTCAAATTTTTGATCATTCTAATGGCACGTTGGATTTTTGTCAAAGACTAACATCACACGGTTTCGCTTGAAAAAATAGAAACGTGCTTACCAATTGCATGAGTAAGACCAGAATCAATGTTTGCACTAAGTAAATTCGACATAGCTGCCACAGCACTTTGGTGTAAATTATCCTGGTAAATTATCCTGCTTCCTTGCCGCTTCTTTTCCCTGAACTGAGCTTCGTTACAAGTCGCACACCTGCTCAGCAGGTTAAGAAATAAAGTAAAATACCTGAAGAGAAATTGGGAGACTTTTAAATGAGAAGTATTTCATAGTTGAACGCAGCGCCGTTCGGGTAAACCGTTTTTAATTTAATACTTATCAATTTGCACACAATTAACAACACCAGGGGTCGTTTGTTCCCGGGAAGATTAGTGATTATTTTGGATTAGCAATTTATTCAGTTGTCAAATCTGTGTATTTTCGTTGAGTACTCCATTCCAAATTTCACAATATAAATCTTTTTGAATCCTCTCAATGTCAGTTATTGAAAATTTGTACTTTTTTCACCAAGATCCTTAAAACTTATTCTCTTAATTTCCTCTAGTCTGGGTATAGTCAATCGCCTAAGATTACAAACCAAAGCACTTACTTTAGGAATAATTCAGATTTTGCTTCCATGATATCAATGTCTGTTGCTTCTGGTTGTAAAGGAAGTTCTGACAGTAGTGACGCGATTGCTTTCATTGCGCACTCATCTAAATGACTATAAATAAGATTGAGACAAACAAACGTGATGGAACAGTTCGTCACAATTCTAAGGAGATCAATTGCGATGCAAGTAGAAGAGTAACAGGGTGGTGAGCAGTGATGACAAGTTGGGTTGCTGTAGGGCAGGTCAATTAAAGACAGAAAAGAAGAAGAATTGAGTGTGGATGCTGGGTGGTAGTGGTAACACAGGGGAACGAGGTGGACGATGAAACAGTGGGACAGATATAAAAGCGTAAGAGGAAGCTGAGGCAGAAAAGTAGATGAAAGTGGTAACAGAGGAGGATGTTGAAATTAATAGTAAAGGAAACGATGGGTGGGGCCAAGGGTGGGGGCATGGGTGGAGGACTGGAGGTAGAGACAGACGTTAAAGGGAGGGGGAAATAAGAAATGTTAAAATGGGACTGGAAACGAAAGTGGAAATGGAAAAGTAAAGAAATTGTCCACGGAAGAAGCAGCAGGAGTTGAAAGTCGAGGTAAGTCTTGCGGTCGAAGTGCACGATAAACTGGAAGAGAAGCTAGGAATGGAGAATGACATGGAAGCGGAATTAGAGGGTGGGGAACTGTGGAAGTGGAAACAGACAACCTGGTAAGCTTGATAGAGTAGATACAAGAAAAAGGTGAAAAAAAGGTCCCGGTAAAGTTGGAAAAGAGGAAAAAGCAACATCAACAGGAACAGCAGAAACAATAAAATGAAACAACAAAGTGTAAGAATGACCGCGAAAGAATATCGAAGAAAAAACATACCGTGCATTGACCGTTATTTCGTAAGGTGATTCTGTCTCTTCAGATGAAACGTGAGCGACCCAGTCAGATAAATACCCCACCAACTTATTACGAAATTTAATCTCTTGGTAAAACAAAACTTCATCTCTGTGGCTCATGAGCTAAAATATAGGAGAAAAAAAGCAATAGATGTAAATTGTATAACAGTGTTTACCATTATAAATGTGGAATTACTCATTAGTTTATGATTTCAGTTGGTTTATGTCGATTTTCTTTCATTTTAGTTTTAAATAATCACAGCGGTATATTTTCGGGTTGTTTTTTTTCCCACGAGCAAACTCGAACGTTAGCTACTCTTTTTCCATCTTAGGAGCTTTATATTCCTATTCGTTAAGTTTTTTCCTGGATAAAAAATGTTTTCGTGTAACAAATATTTACTGTTGCCTTTAAAATGTTACTGAGCTAGCTCTCTCAGACTAGACTGGTAATACAACTTGCCAGACGACACCATACTTACAGTGAGAACCAAAGTGCAGATTCTTGATTTAATTATTAGGGTGTGCATGGTGAACGGCAGACTTCTTACATACCTTCAAATAAGAGTTACGATATTGATAAGTTGTAGAAATACTGTTCGACAAAAATTGGTCAAAATTTGCACACGTGTTTGGTAAAATATAATACCACTCGGGGCAAAAAGACCCTCGGGAATTTTACGAAATGACCATGATCCAGCAGGAGGTTTAACTAATGTTTACAAAATGAGTGGTCGTTCTGAATCGGACACACTTGCAAAAAAACATGGTCGTATTGATATACCTACATTGACTTACCTGATAATTGAGATAATCATGGGTTCAATAATTTCCATTTTAAAACATTCAACCGAAACCTCATTCTTGTTCTCAAGAATGTGTTTCATGATCGAGATAACCTGCAAGTCGGGTAAGGACAGAAATTACTATAACTCTAGTAAAGTGGACGATTTATTGTGGTAAGTAAGAGGGTAACTGCATTCCCTGAAACGACGTTTAGACCAAAGTTATGAGCACCTTGATGAGTCAGTCATTACAGCGTCAGCTTCTTTCACACGAGTGTAAAAGAGAATTTCTGAAAGAATGGTGGATTATCAGAACTTCCTTCAGTTACATCTCCTCTTATCTTCAATGACTTTTTGGACCCGCATTCGATTCACGAATACGGACAGAAATGCAAGCGGATAGAAACTGCCCAATTATAACGTGAGATTAACGTAATGGAGTTAAATATCATGCAATAGGCTATTTCTGAATTGTTTTCTTCTGTTTCCGTTAAAACGAGGCCCACTTTTAAACCCCTCACGTTTTAGGCAAATCAGATCAGTTGAAGAATAAAGGGTGTGCTGGCGTATTCCTCTGCTGAAGGAGTAGCGTCGGAACTTTGTTCTCCTTCTTCAACATGGCTACTGTACCGTCAGATGAACACACTCTATAAGGGTATAAGGTATTCAGTATGCAGGATATAAGTATATACGATTACCTGGTCAACGAAACATGTGTTTAGTTCTTGAACGACAGCCTAAAAAAGAAAACATAATCAAGCGATGTAGACATTTCCTGTGTTCCAGCTCCCAGCAACAAACGCACGTGGGTCAAAGAACACAATCGGTACTCCTAATTTCACTCTTATCACAACACACGCAAAAGTGCAAGCAATGAATTAAACTACAAATCAGGTATATGCAGAAAATTGTAATGATCCCTGACGACAGTATTTGTTTTTCCGCGTGTGGCCCTTCCTCACCTCACCTCGTTTCTCCGAAGTATTGTTCTCATCGCCGCCTGACATAACTTACTTGTCCGGTGGAGGAGAAAAACGTATCAAGATCGCAACGGATTTCTTTAAACAAGGTACTATACAATGCTGAGCTCAGCTCTTGCCCAATGAGGTCCTTCACGATAACACGTATCTAAATGAACCAAAAAGTAGGAAACCGTGATCAAATTACGAACGAATTAAAAATATCTGCCCTAAATCGATACACATTTTAAGTACATTATTTTTTCTTGTTTCTTTGCATTCTCTTGACATTAATTTCATTACATGCTTCTTGAAAGGAAGCCTCATTCGTTTTGTGGTAGATTAAAATTTGACAGAAAATAGAGTTTTTAAAGTCCATCAAAAAATCTAGCAATATTGATGCGCAAATCAACTCTAGACTGAAGCCTAATGAAAATTCAACATATTCCGGTTTTCTGATCTTTTATTTTTTGATCTTTTATTTTTTGATCACTTTTGAGTGAATTGCCAGATTAATCTCGGTAACGTAACAAACATTACGAGATGATTTTCTCATTCTGATTACATTTCATCCGGAAAATGAAAGGAAAATCGCCACTAAGACGTTTATTGAGAATACAATCAAACACTTGCATAACTTAAGCTTAGTTTTTCTTCAATTTTCGCCCAAGATATTGATCCGTTTGAGGTAGATATAAAAAATTTCAATTGTTTAAACGTTGAAAACGTCGGGTAGGCCTTGTTCTTCAAACGCTCTGCTCATTCTTAGATTCCAGAGTCACTTTCTTGGCTGTTTAATATTTTATATCAATATATTATAGCATCTTGTGAGAGCAAGAAATGTACCAAAGTGTTCTATACATTTTTTCAGATACCATGGCTGACTATTGAGAACAAATCTCGACTAAGCCCTGCAACGAATACTTTAGTTTTTATAACCGCCGTACGGATGAGTAATTCTTTCAGAAATTGAAACTTGACAGGATTTTTTTAGGCTTTAAGATTTCGAGTGTTGCGTCATGCACTTCCCGACAGTTTTATTAGCATCTGTTCTAACCTCTAATTCTAATTTTGAAACTCCTTCATTGTGTCTCGAAATCTCTTTCATTCTTTGTTTAATTTGCACAAACCTTTGTTCCGATGTGTTCGTTCGTACACACACTGAGTCTTAACAACTTGTTCACAAACCTTTATACAAATAGAAAAACAAAGACAAAACAGTGTTTTTTATTATACAGACATTCGTAAAGCGAATCTCATGCTTTAATTTTTACCAGTGGTGAAACATTTTTAAACCAGTACGTAAATTAAGCACTAAGTAAATTAAGAATGCAGGTAAATTGGGCGCAAGCCCAAGACCCAACGTGGAAAAAGATCGGCGGCAACCGAGATATGCCATTCTAAACAAACTGGTATTAAAAGACGAAAATTGGGTTGAAAGTCGTCGAAATTTTACGACAATTAAAATCACAAATCCATACTAACATATCGGACTCTATTTTTCTTCATTTCCATCCTGAATAACTTGCGAGTTCAAAAAAGTAATCCCGATTAAGACGACGGTTCAATGATTTTTTTCCAATTTTAGATAGCATTCATGTGTGATGAGTTAATCAGACGTTTGACCATTAATTCTTTGGCTCATGTGAACAAAGACGCATCGTTGAGAAATCTAAGTAGCTGTTTGTTAAGAGGTTGATAGACTGCCGAATATATGTAGCACAATTCTGACGTTTCGAGCAAAGCCGCTTTTTTAGAGAATGAAACGTGTTCTTCTTCAGAGAATCAAACGCGTTCTTCGTAAGCGAATGAAACGTTTCACTCCCTAAAGACTACCAACCTCTTAACTTTCTACGCTGTTTTATACACTGCCAACGCAGCATCCTACATAATTAGCTGTTCAATTTAACGATGTGAGCATAAGAAGAAAGTAAAACTAATGTCATCCAATGGAGAGTAATACTGGGGAAAAGACAAAAATAGACTCTAAATCTAGGAAACTTACAAGACGAGATAGCAGAAGAAGATAAAATTGAAGAGCACTTTTCTAGAAAAATTAAACTAGGTTAAAAACGCGAACCCGTACTCAACACATGATATATTAACTCCTTCCCTGCCACGGGGCGCTTTTTAAATATTTTACGCTGGCCAACCCAAGACAATCTTACTCGTCAAAAAGAGAAGTGTGGCAGTGAAGGAGTTAATCAGTGTATTAAGAACAGACCAAGCTTACATCTTCACCGTAGCGTTCTCCTCCTGTACCAGGGATGTCTGACGATTCAGCTTTCCAATGAGCGTTCTTGAGCGATTGATGCGTCGACTAAGTAATCAAAAAAGAGAAATCACCTGTAGTCATAAAGTTTATGCAATCGTTCTAATGACAAATTGCTCTCCGACGCTCTGATTTGGAAAGAAAGCTTATTCCTTAGTTGCAAATTTTGGAATATTTGTTTCAATTGCTCGATCCTAGCCTCACCGAATGGTGGACACTGACAGATACACTGTCATACTAGGTTATCTTATCTAATGCATACAATATTGATGGCCGAACTTGTATAAGATTTATAAGACCAGCCGTAGTAAATTCTATACAATTCGGACGCGAATATTGTATCTCTCTTAATATACTAAAGCATTAATATAACCATGTTTTTCAGCTATTTTGGTGACATGGGCTATTTTAGCTGAGAAAATCGAAGATAAATTTTGTTACAACGAACAAACGAAAACGACTAGGACATACCAATGAAAACGACTGTTACAGCATGCTAAACGAAACGAATAGGCAGTCATTTCGTTTGTGTTTTCCTCTTGGATAATTAATGAGTACTTTTGAATATTTTCATATCCATATATTATATGTTCACCTCATATCAGGATGTTCTTTGAAGCACACAGCACCAAGTGAGCACAGGAATCCAGTCATGTAATTCCACTCATTTAAGTAGCCCTTTATTGTAGACGCGAGAAACAAAATTTCAGAACTGCTTGGGAACCAACTTCAATAACAACTCTAACATTGCCACAAGAACAAACACGAACACAAACCGACAAACACAGGCGCAACAAAAGCGCAGGCAAAGACACAAATGAAGATGAAAAAACAAAATAGACAATCTGACAGACAGACGAATACACAGACACAAAACACACAGGCACAGTGAATTACTTAAAAGTACAAACACCATCACCAACACAAACACAAACACCATCACCGACACAAACACCAGCACCAACACCATCACCGACACAAACACCAGCACCGACACAAACACCAACACCGACACGAGCACCATCACCGACACGAGCACCATCACCGACACGAGCACCATCACCGACACGAGCATCATCACCGACACGAGCACCATCACCGACACGAGCACCATCACTGACACGAGCACCAGCACCGAAACGAACACCAGCACCGAAACGAACACCAGCACCGACACGAACATCAGCACCGACACAAAAACCAGCACCAGCGCGAACACCAGTGCCAGCATCAACATAAACACCAGCACAAACAGCACAAATACAAACACCAACACAAACACGAGCACAAGCACCAGCACAAACACCAACTCAAGAATGAATCATGAACATAACTATGATCAATAACGTTTCTAACCTACGACCTGAAAATAGAAAAAAATAAAAAAGTCCATCGAAAAAAGCATATTAGTAACTATACTTCGACGCTGTCGACAGAAATTTTGCCGGATGAGCTAAATCTTGACGTGGTCCGTCTTCTTAGACTTTTCCCAGCTGGTATCGGCTCACCGGGAATCTCCTCTTTCGGAAAGTGAGTGAGAGCGCGCGTAAGCTTTGTCCAGCGTGTAAATGTACCATCCCACGCCTAAGAAGATATGATAAAAATGTTAACAAGTCCAACAAAGGAAACCAATTTTAGAAAACTGGTTGTATTACAACAGATTGATGACAAATTGATAAAAAAATTCATATCTTTTTTTTTTTTGTTTACACGGTGCAATTTCGAATTAGCTATCTTAAGATAATCGTACACCTTCAGAGGATGATTTCGGTTAGATCAAATAGCGTCTCGAAAATCCTCGCACATACTTCAACGATACTTCATTTTAACACTTATAAAATTTTATACAAAAACACACCAAAAGTTATGTGTTCAATTAAAATTTCAAATATTCGGTAATTTCGTTTCCCAGTCCATTGAGTTGGCATTCCAGGAGTTCCAATGTAAAATAAGCTTTATTAATGATAATGGTTGTTCAAAACAAGGTTACAACAATAAAACCAGACTGAAAGACGTAACTAACTCAACGAACGTAACTGTCAAAAAACACAACTGATGTCAACGTACGACGTGAGCAAATTAAACGCAGTAAGTTTTCGATATACTGTACAAGTGTCATAAATTGATTCTAATTAGTAAATATATTTTACTGCTTTACATCCAACTTTAGTGCTATTCAGCGAGTTTGAAATCTGTCTTCTTCATGGGACACCTGAAGACTCTTACCACAAAACTGTAGTCGCTGTAAATTTTCTGGAAATTGTTTACCTGTTTGTTCCCAGATGTCTGTAATCTGACGTTTCGTAGTATTGCCATAATCTGCTTTTGAAGAGCAACACGACCTTAAAATTAAACCATTGTAAGTCAATATTCAAATTACGACTTTCGTTTATTCAAATGTCGACCGAAGAGGACAATTTGTGAGTTAACCCAGGTCCTTTTATAACTTTTATAATATCAATCAATCCATTTCTCTGTTTCTCTATACCTGTTGCAATGCCATTGGCCAAGTCCGCAAGTTCCTCGTACACAGAAAAGATCGCGGTGACCAAATTCAGCTGCGCTATGTTGTCCATACTGTGAGAGGCCACGATGTTTACTTCCGTACAAAGAAATTTAAGACACGACAACGCCGTCAAAATTGCTTCGGCATCAGGATTCCACAAATATTGTAAAAACACTTCCTAACATATATAAAAAATACGTCAGTTCTTCTAGAGTTGTACAAAGCTCACAATAAACAAATCTTATTTTATGATGTTAATTTTTACTGTTGTGCAGCGAGACGACAGTTTGAGTAAACTGACGAAGATTACAAACCTCTTCGTTTCCGATTTCACGTAGGAAATCGCGCACTCGTTAATAAAACTAAAACTCATTTCTCAAATCTTTCTGTAAGTTCATTTAGAGCCATCATGGTAACTACAGGACTTCTAATACAGCATGCAGCTAATTATTTTAAGGAATATCTTACCTCTAATTTGACACGAGCTTGCGAAGATGCAAGTGAGTGACACGCGAAGTTGGGATCATTCTATGAATTTCAAATATACATTTAAGACTTACTTAAGGAGACGCTGACAGCAGCTAAGTCTTCGATGCAACAAACACGCAAATGTTACTACTGGTTTCATTCTTCCTTGGAAATTTTATTTTGGTACCATTACAAGCCTGGCTTAATCTTGCAGGGCAAACTGTAGTAGTAAGCCGTATGCTCGGAAAAACTCTGAGCTTCAGGCGGGAGTAAAAGTGGCCACTTCCTGAGTTTTTCTGAGTCCTTGGCTTAGTACATATTTGTTTTTAATTATCATAAGTAAACTTGCTCGGCCATAAGAATTCTGTTGGCTCAATGGTTAGGGCGTCTGGGTTTATCAAAGCCTTAAACTGGTGAATATCAGTAACCGACTCGAAATTTCATGAGAAAGGAAAAGGTAGAGATGGAAAGGAAGTGGATCGAACAGGGAGAAGAAACACAAGGAAGAGGAAGGGAAAGGAAGAGAATGAAACAGAGAGAATAAGGGAGAGAGGATGGGAGTAGGATGAAATAGAAAGGAGAAGTGAAAGGAAGAAGAGGAAAGACAGTCAAGGCAGGGAGGACACAGGAAGAGACATGACGAGACCGAAACGTAAACAAAAGAAAAGAAAAGAAAGGAAAGAAAAGGAAAGATAGAAAACTCAGTGGACCACGGCAACAAAATCCAACATCAGTCAATTACAAAAATTACCTGATGTTTCTGGATGTACTCGTCTCTGCATCCCATCAGTTTTTTCATGTATTTCAGCAGCCATAAATCCTTGGAACCATGATTCACTAAAGCATCTCCTACCATATGAACGCACTCAGAACTGAAATAAGAAGGTTTGTGAGCGTCAGATACTGCAATCTTAGGTGAGGATTTGATTAACAACACAGCGTTAGGTAAGTTTTTAAAATGTTGCAGCGAATGGCCTGAAAGACCTGGCAGGGTTTCATCACTTAGAATTGTTTTCTAGGAAACAAACACGTAAATTAGTGTATTCTGCGAATAGGATATACTTGGCACAAACCTTATCTCCCAAAATGAGTAAATTGGATCGGAGGGATTCCAAAGCTGGACATTTTCAGGTGAATGAAGAGTCAACAGTGTCTACACAAAGGTAGTGACATGAAATTTACATACGGTCAAACATCTCCAGCAAAAGCTTTCACTTCATCTTAAGTCCTGCAAAGCAAAGTGGTGAAGACTTCTGTCCAATAGAATGAGCTTTTTTTCTTCCATACACATGAACATAGTTGATATTTTGGTTTCGCGTCTTGAGCATATTACATGAAATCATGTATCCCCATTAAAATACCAACATTCTACAAAAAACAAACTCCCAACCAAAGAGAGTTTAAAACATTTTTTCCTAATATATATATACATATATAAATTAATAAGTTCACCTGTGACGCCTCTTGCGAGACTTCTTTCCCAAAATTAGACGATAATATCAGATGCACAACTCCTAACAACAGTCTCTGAGAACTTTGATGTATTTCTAGGCCTGTTTTGTCGGGATTCTGAACACAATAAAAGTACAAAAGATACAATGATCTACGTTCTGCAAACAAAGAAAAATTTAATATCGTTCAACTTCTGGAACCTTAATGGTACTTACAGAAAAGGCGAAGGCAGGGTCCATTCGAAAAAGACGAACGAGCCATAGTAAGAGATCCTTTTCACCTTTCATAGTCCCAACTTCGTCTTCTTTTTGACGTTTTTCCTTCCCCTTGTAAAGCTGAATGGTAATTACAAAAGTAGCAAAATAGAAAAACAGTAACACAATATGAGGACATTCTTCTGAAGGTTACATTGAAATACTCCTTTCTTTTATTGAACCAATATCTCCCCCTCTCTTTTCCTTATCATTCCTTTTCTCCCTGTTTCCCTCCTACCTCTCTCCCTACCACACTCCTTGCGTTTCCTTCCCTTCTTTCCTCCCGAAGACACTCTCAGTCTCAGTTCTTTTCCTTTTCTTCCTTATCCATTCTTTTGCTTTTTTCTAATTGTTTCTCCAATCTTCCCCTCTTGCTACTGCAAGGACCTAACTGAACAGATTTTGCCAACCTGACTCATCCGCGATCCTCCATGGTGAAATTCGAAGCCTCTGAATTTCTCCAATGTTCTCTATAAGAACGATTCAATCAAATTACTTGCAAATAAGACTACGCGTTGACTAGTTTGATTACCTACAAGCCGTTCAATACTGCCGACGGAACAATCTACTTTTATATCACACGGCTTGACCAAGTCGTGCAATTCTTCATACGCGATACCATGAAGTTCACGAAGAAAACAGGAGAAATTGTGAACGTGAATAATTAGGTTAGAAGCTTCTTTAAGACCTAATACTGTATATATGTCATGATGGAAGTTTATCGCGCAGGTTTTGAGAAGGACTAGTTTGTTGACTGACGTTTCGACGACTTCAGCGGCATTCATCTTCACAGGAAAGTAAACGTCGAAACGTCAATCATCATTAGCAGCCTTCCTCAAGACTACTCTAACCTGGACAGTCAACTTCCAACACGCACTGAAAAAATTTCGTAAGATCTCGTGTACAATTAAAACTAAACATTACATTGCTCAAAAGAAGTCCCTAAGGTTCAAACCTTTGGGTACAAAAGAATCCAGTTTATGTGTCCAAAACCCCTCCCTTCTAGTTGGGACAGATACATCCGTCTTATCAATATAGTCAATATAACAATATAATCAATCTAGTTGGGTCAGATACATCCGTCTTATCAATAGAAGGGAGGGGTTTTGGACATATAAACTGGATTCTTTTGTACCCAAAGGTTTGAACCTTAGGGACTTCTTTTGAGCAATGTAATGTTTAATTTTAATTTATAATTGACGTTATGTATATAAGAAGCGTCTTCTACCTTGTATCTTTCATTCTTGACAAAGGGGAAATGCCCCGAAACGTTGAAATAAAGTTTTTATTAATGTTAAAATAATTGGAAATATTAATGGTCCCATGTAAGACATTTTAAGTCCAAATACCTGCAATAAAGATCGCATACACTCAGCTTTAGAATAAATTACTTTAAGAGTGGGCCACCAGCTTAGTGGAGTCTAAAAGAGAAAATTCAAATCCGGGGGTCACTTAATTTCAAAATAGCGTCCATTCCAGTTGCAAAGAAATTAAAAGATATTTAAAATTGGGCGAGAGGTATGCTTATGTCACACCAGTGCCAATTGCGCTCACTGAACTCGACATTGATCACTCCGTGACAACGCGTCCTCGAGAGAAACTCGTTACCACGAATAGCGCTCGTTAAGGCACGGGTACAATTTACGTGCACTTCGCATACGCAAACACATAAGGCATTTTCACTTGTTGTCATAGCAACTATAATTGTGTACTTTAATAACAGAGTATTGATAAGCTACTTCGGTTAGGTAAGTTACATTCGGGTACTTTTTAACATGTAAATTAGTGGGAATTGGGTGATAACTTTCTTTTCACACTTTTAATACTGTAATACACATAGCTATATAACTAAAATACCTGTCTAACAATGGTATATAATCCCTTTACGTAAACTACACGGAATATGACTGGAGCGGCTGGCGTCAAACAAACATCAAAATGTTGGCTATTGCGATAGTTGATGCGAAAACTTGAGACAAAGCAATCGACCATGAGTGTTTCAACAGGTATAATACTTTGTGATACCAATGTAAACGGCTTGGTGACGTTGAAGAGAAGTGCCTAAGAAAACGACGAGACAAATTTTCAGTAAAGTCATTTAAACTTAAACTTGAACTAAAATATAAAGGTCATTTAAACTATAGGTTATCACTTGACAGGTGTCTAATCTATTTTCGTGGTTATGTTTCCAATCCACATATCAGGTAATGATAACAGCTTGTTGAATGCAACATAAACGTTTTTCCACAAAGTTCTTGATTCAGAAAACTTACCTTCAACTCATTCATGACCGTTAATACAAGGAAGCATAGTACTGAGTTGTCCTCAGGTCGAACGTACGTTGCACATTTGCATAACTTTACACAAGCAATGGCCGCACTTTCAGAGAGTGGCTTGGCACTGGCTAATGCAGTCTTCAAATGTTCCAAAAAATCCCTCTGAAAAAAGAATATGTCTAAGATACGTGATCATCGGCATCTGTAGATTATAAAACTACCGATTATTCCTTCGCGGAAGTATACAGAAATAGAAAATAATATAACAGAAAAAAATTCAAAGATAGCACTTCGCTAAAAAAAAATGAGAAAATGGGATAAGCAAAGCCCATTGACATTTTTTCCTATTATCTGGTACAATTGGCATTAGTAAACTTTTTACTCTGGTTAACGTCAGACGATTTTACTCGCCAAGGAAAGGCCACGTGAAAACCCGCCGATTAAAGGATTAATTATTAAATAAGTCAAATTGCCTGCCATGTTTAACCATATTTCGATAAAACGATATTTCGATAAAACCACATTTCAGACAAAAATTGCGACCGGCGTCAAACATCAAGCCAAAGTGAAATAAGTATTAATATTGGCGGATGTTGTGCGGCATGTGGTAGCTTGGTGTACATAGATAGCGGTAGCTTGGTGTATAAGGTGTATGGTAGCATGGTGTATGTGGTAGCTTGGTGTATGTGGTAGCTAGGTGTATGAGAGCATCTCACCGGCGATCAGAAGGTTACGGGTTTGATTCCCGTCAGGGGCTCAGACAACTTTCTGAGTTAACAAGCTTGACGAGCATGCGCAATTTCGGTCAAATAAGTACTCTAATAATTACGTTACCTTGGTTTCCAAATGTGTATCTTGCTGTTTTTCCCCAGATGCTATTGCTTTCAAAGTGTCCTAGGTCATATCACAAGAAAATAAACGTCATCAAAGGTTTTTCATATATCTTGCTGTTCCAACTCCGGAATATCAAGGACTGAGAAAAAGTTTGAGCTCCAGACGGGACAAGAAGTCTATATACAATAACTTATCATTTCAGTTTAACCCATAGCTCGGCTCGTCGAGGTTCTGCAAAGACCTTACTTAAGCTTCGTCATGCCGGGGTTGAGTTAAATCAGAAACAAACAGCGTTGCCCTCTTCACAGGAAAACTAGTAATGCATACAGTACTTACCGGACTGAGCATTAACAACATGATCTGTAGGGGCCACACAGCAGCTTTCCGTTTGGAGCTCTCGGCAAAAGAAACCAGTATCTCAAAAAAACTGTCACACAAATCTAAATTGAACAAAATAAGCATGTGAATACTATAGGACTAGATAAACACGCATTATAAACGGTATACTGGTGTCTTACCTGACAGTTCTTTGATCGGATCCCTCTGAACTCTGGCAAACTCATCAGCGTTGTACTTGATCCAATTCCATATAGCCTACAACGAGCGGACAGTACTCGTCTAAAGGACTCAGTTCGTTATTACTATTATAGTTATTGTTTGTATCTACACACCTTTATTATTATTATTGTTATTGTTATTATTATAAGACATCGCACAACATACAATGTATATTGGATATTAACTTGAGCATCAAGTTGCATGAAGCAACCTCAGATTTCAAGCACCTTCCTCAAAATTCTTCCTGTCCCAAGTAGTACCGACATCTGAATTTGTGCAGTTTTGATTAAAATTCCCATCTTCTTAATCCTATTTTCCAAATCTCTTGGGACTGTTCCTAAAGCTCTAATTACCACCAGGATTATTTTAACTGTCACCTTCCATAATTTAGCAACTTCTCTAGCCAAGTCCCTATATTTTTCAATGTTTTCGTTCTCTTTTTCCACCACCTTACAGTCGGCTGGACAAGCTAGGTCAATTAGTTGGCATATTCTTGCCATCATTATTATTATTATTATTATTATTATTATTATCCAGCTAGGTCAATTAGTTGGCATATTCTTGCCATCATTATTATTATTATTATTATTATTATTATTATTATTATTATTATTATTATTATTATCCAGTACAGCAACCCTTCATAAGAAGTTTTATTTGTTTGGCTATTAGTGAATTATTTAAACACAGAGAATTTGTTTCAATAAAGTTATAAATTTACTGGCATTCAAATTCATCTCTAAAATAATAAATGGTGGTAATGGGCTCCAGTGTCCAATTATTCTTGGGTAGAATGATAACCTCTGAGATTTGGTTGAGGCATTTACAGGGATAAAAGACTTTGGACATTCTAAGCGTTACAGTAAACAAATATTTCATGCATTCGGGAGCTTGTTGTTCATTCAGACGACCAGTGAACATTCGTCAAGATTGTACTCTCGTAAATACAGTTCTAAACCCCAGATAGGAAGAAATCCCACAACCTTCTGATGACGGGTGATACACTCAAACCATTGTGCTACCAAGACCCAGATGGCGAGCTAAGGTGCAGGTTCCCCACATTTGCTGCATATGCAGCCAATCCACATGGGTGGCACCTATTGATGCCAGCTCAGTGTTGTGTGGGTATAAGTCATGGTCTTCGTAGAGTGTTTGTTAGTCAGTCCTAGTTTTACAGTAACAGGACATAAAAGGGATGGGGAAAGGGATGGGGATGGGGAAAAAAAAAGACAAGAAAAATGAAAAGAAACACAAGACAAAAAAGGAAAAGATGACAAAAGCAAACAAAACAGAAAAAATATTATGAAAACCAAAGGAAGGAGAGGAAAGGTACAGAAAGAAGAACGAAAAGAATCCAAATGATGTAAACAGAGAGATTAAAAGGTAACAAAAACCAATCTTATTGGCTGACTGGCTCCAAGGAAGCACTAAGCAGGCAAACAAAAAACCAAAATAATAAATGAGCAACCAAGTACATCAGTACAACAGACAAACAAGTATGTCAGCTGCACTGTAGTATAAATTTTAACTTACTTTTTCCAAAGAGGATATCAATGCCAACTTAGCAGGTTTTTTGAGAGACTTGAAGGTATCCAGACTTTCTAAATTGTATGCAAAATTAATATAATAAAACTAATGGGATTGGTGCTACCTTGGTGCAAGAATGCTGTAATTGTAAAAATTAAACCACAACTGTCCAATGACATTGGGAAATGTTTTTACTGGGAGAACAATACATGTATATGTATGATGAATGACCCCAACATTTGGCTTTTTACATTAATCAGGAGGGTCAACAATGGTCAATTACTTGGATGAAAAATTTATCACTTTACCTTCCAATAAACAGATTAATGATGATGAGGTTAACTTCAAATATCGTATTAGACTGAGATAACAAACATCATTGCTACCATCATCAAAACTTGCTAACTGATGCAATCTGCAAAATAAAGAACAAATGTTAATTACTGTAATTTTGAAAATTAAAAAAGTGTGTACAAATACAAGATAATAAGATTTGTCAAGGAAACGTGCCTTAGAAAGCCTGTTTATCTGTGTAGAGGGGCAGTTAAATTAGCCAAGGAATTGTCTGAAAAAATTTGCTTGGTGTTACAAGGGCTTCGTAATAGGGGACGAAGAGTATTCTTGTATTCCAAATGAATATGCTAATATTTGTTGCTTAGTTGACTGACATTGATACACAAAAATGTGTCCAGGTAGTTCACATGAAAGATGAATTAAAGTCTGTCTATAGTTAAAAACATTTTGAAAACATCCTTCTTTTAAACCACACTTAATTCTTAAGCACAAAATACCAGACAATTAAAGCAAGTATTCCAGCTGACTGTTGGTAGAAAAATTGGTTCAGATGGAAACTTCAACAGTATCAATAAAATCTATAGTAATTAGTACAAATTTTGGATGTTGCTTTTGTACTTCAGTTACAGCTCAGTCTACCAAATCAAATCAAGGTGTCTATAATAAAAAAATGTTGTTACCTGAAGGAAACTTTATTAAATATTGCAGAGAAGTGAAATGAGCTGATGTGAGATATGATTTTTGCTGCAAGCTTCTGAACTTCCATTGCGTGAGGAAAGTCAAATGTCTGGAGCACATACTGTCAAAAAACAAGAGTCATATGACTGTAATACTGCATACCTTGCTGAATTGAAGAAAAAACTCTTAGCTGGATGTTTTACCAAGCAAAATCTTAACTGAATTAGAAAGTAATTTAATTTAGAGATATCAAGTTTGCATGGGCTTGCCAGCTTGAAACTTGGCAAAATGCCCTCACCTTAGTAGACAATTGGTTAAATTTGAAAAAATATCTTTATGTCCTTACTACAAATAATGATACCTACCAAAATATGATCTAGGAAATAGTAAATTCAAAAACAAAACTAGCCATCTGGCAACAATGTCAGGTAAACTTAACCCAACCCTGGTACTGGCAGTATTCCCTCTCAACCTGACAGGGCATGTTCCCATGATGTGTAATACCCTATGGTATAATTAAAATCACACTGTCATGAGTATGATACAGAAGCATAAAATTAACTGTTTCAATAAATATTAAAAAACTTACTAAGCCATGCCAAAATAAAAGATCAAATTTCAAACATACTTATCAAAACAATATTTAAAAATAAACTACTAGTACATTCTTGATTCAGCCTTAAGTACTGAGCCGTCACTTTGTGTGTTCAACCCAATAAAACACTGCAGCTAATGTTTATCTTTAAATTGATTTAAAAAGTTGGAATAAAATTAGTTGCTATGGGAGAAATGAATAATGATACTGATGATTAACAATGATAATAATGACAATTAATATTAATAACAATAATAACGATAATAATCTAATGAAATCATGATAACAATAATCATGATAATAAATTGCTATGGTAATTAAATTTCAAGATTTCCCTACATGCATGCACATGATCACTTAAAGCATTTATAAAGTTGATTTAAAAAAACATCTGTTCTTGACAAACAAACCTGAATAATACTTGGTAATAACTTTGACAACACATCATCCTCAAGACATGAACATTGATCTGGATACTAATCAAAATATGGATAAAGATTACTTCACATTATTCAGAAATATGTCCAGTTAATGATAGGAAATCCTTCTTTTCATAAAATGTATGGTATAGAAAAAACCAAAATGTAAAATAAATTGCCTTTTTTTTTTTTAGTTTAAACCTGAACTGTCTTGTAATTTTATTAAAAGACAGCTTCAAAGCCTCCTCAAATTACATTGCTGAGGAATATGTCCAGCAAAAGAAATTTTCAACAACCAGCTTGTACTGTATTGTAGAAAAATGTAAAATACTGGTATGTATTTCAGAATCATCCTCAGGGTAATATGAAATGATAAATTCACTGCACATCCTTGTGGATAGCGTTAAGTTGTTGCGAGAATTTCTCGTGTACTTAAATTGGATAATAACTCGCCTCCAATCCCTGTAGACTTGATAGCTCAATAGGTAGAGCGGCGGACCAAATTCCTGAAGGTGCGAGTTCAAATCCCGCTCGAGTCAACTTTTTCAGTTGACTTCAGCAGTGTAGGTTAAATGTGAACTGGCATGTATTGTGACTTAATTACTATTGAGACAACAGTGGATCCCCTAAATCCTGTGCACCAGATTTAACTGTTCTGATTTTCCACTTACCTTATAAAAACATTTTTCTATTGTGCTAAGTATAATAATGTTAGATTCTGCAATTTGGTCTTTCTTGTTTGACGGGAAAGAGTTCTAATAATATAATGAAAAGATATAAAACCCCCGTATCAGCCATATGTAGTGAACATGTGCTGTAAAGACAATTTGTGAAGCATAATTTATTTCTATGACTTTTACATCTCCTTAGACAGGGCTGTGTGCCTTTGACAAATTATATGCTCTTGATTGTGCTGAAAAGATATAAAACCCCTGTATCAGCCATATGTAGTGAACATGTGCTGTAAAGATAATTTGTCAAGCATAATTTGTTTCTATGACTTTTACATCTCCTTAGACAGGGCTGTGTGCCTTTGACAAATTATATGCTCGTGATTGTGCTGTTCATTGTGTGTCTGATCCCTTTAGGCCCTGTGTACATCCCTGTGACAAGTAAAATCATCTAGCACTAGCCAGAGTAAAATACCAAAGTTGTGCCCTTGTCCTTAGGGAGTTAATCCACTTAGCAAAAGATTAACCAATTGTTAATTTACCAAGTGTATCACTAGATGAAAAGAAAAATACTTACAATATATGCAGGCTCTTTGATCAGTTTGGATAGTCCTTGCATGACCAGAGGAAATCTGTGCTCACTAAGAGTGATAAGTGTCTCCTGAATCTTCTCAATGCTCTCCTTTGACTCATTATGTTCTGGTGTCCTTTCATGGGGAAGCTAAAAACAACCATGAATAATTTGTAAAATTTGTGCGTTGGAACATTCATGGTGAGGTTCAGATTTAGATGGTTATACAGGAATCCCTTCACCTCCCATATAACAGGGGTACAACCAGGAATTTGGAAGGGCAGGAGTCAGAGCCACTCAGAGGGCAATAGAAAGTCACCAATAGGATGATTTTCACTATTTTGAATAGAATAGGTCCACCTGGCTTTGGGAAATAAGGGCAAAATACTGTTGCTATAAGGGCACGCATGAGACCTTCTCCTAAACAGGTAGGGGTCATAAACCCCCTAAACTCACCCCCCCAGTATAGCACAGATACAGTGTAATATCTATGGCAGCATTACTAGCAATTATAGAGAAAAATGCAACACACTCTTCTGAGTTGGTAAATTTGCAATATTTAGGAACAGATAGCCTTTTCCAGCCTCGACTTTAGTCAAATTTCAAGTCTGATTTCAATTAATTATTGTAAGTATTAAAGATTGCAAATTATGACAAAATTAAACCTTATATCAAATCCAAGTTTTATAGTTTGAATTTGCATATATAAATTACTTCTTTTATTCTTTTGCAAAACTTCCTGGTATGCCTTTTGCTGGAATGTAAATGTTGAGTGTGCCCTAGGGCATACTACTTTTATGGCAGTTCATTGTATGCAGTAATCCCTTTTGCCTACAGCTGAATCCACTTCTGATTGCAGGAAATAATTAAACATGGGAACCTCATTTGAAGAGAGTTATTTACTATCTCTTATTTATAGTCTAAACATTTGATATTCTAAACATTTGATATTCTAAACACTTGATATTCAGGAATGTAAAAACTTCCTGGAGTATTGATCCTCTTTGAACTAACAGACTTTCTATCATATAACCAGAGGAAAGACAGTGAATAACTCCCCTTAGCACATTTTAAAGACCATTCTATTAAAAGATTGAACCTGATAAGAAATACATTGGGGAGGGGGTAGGTAGTATCATGCTCCTGGGCTACTCTATCATCATGAAACCTTAGAGAGTTTACTAACCCCAAGACTAGACCTTATCAATGTCACTGGAGACTCTTTTGAACATTTTATAACAATATCCACTAAACCCTTTTTGCTTCAGTGATGCAACTATTTTTAAATATCTTATTTCACTGCTTGGATGAAATATTAACTAGGCCTAATATTCATAAGCAATTTTTAAAGCATTATTTAATGCACTTTTCAAAGACAGATTTTTTATTTCCTGAGCTTAAAAAGCAGTTCGCAAGGAGTTTCTGCAACGGTGATAATCAAGCATCAACATTTACCTTTTAGGTAATGTTGTTTAAAAGTTATATTAATTTAAATTCCAGTTACAACTTGTCTTGAAGTCATCTGTCAGGAAGAGTATATGAAAATCTGTTAATAAAATTCTTCCATGAAGTACAAGAACACCTGAGTGAATTAACTACATGTATTGACCATAGAAACTGTTATTAATCAAATAAAGTCTGTATTGATTGTTGCCAGTTTATTTTACCTGAGGTAGAAATCTAAGACATTACCATGGATCATAACAATTAGATATAGCCCCAGCCCTAAAATAAATTTGCAACTGAACACTTTATATTCTCATATTCTTTGAGCTAAGCTCTTTATGATTTAGAGGAATATCATGCAATTAACAGACTTTTGACTTAACAAAACATTTACACAAACTTTATAAGCTCTTTTGTAAGTGTGGCAGTTGGGTAATTGGAGATGCTTGCGTTACGTGGATACTGTAACTGCAAGCTCTTCCTTGTGTTTTCTAACTTGAAAAATATAGATATTTAAGAGCCCAACAATCAGTCTTATTTGCCAAAAACATTATTCTGAAAACTTCTTTCGGTATTCTTTCATCTCTCTGAGTGAAGCACTTCACGCTGTCATACAGAATACACTTGTTGAATGTAAGATATTCCTGCTGATATACAGGACCGATCAATAATTCACACATTAAATTTCTCTAATTAATTCGTAAACTATTTCACATTAACCTCCTATTAACTACAAATACAATTTTTAAGCTAAATAGAGAGACGAAAGGTTAGTAATTCCAGACTTAAACCACGGAACTGCCTCTACTTGTAATCTAAGGAAATTAGTTACTCCGTCTTGTAATCGGAGATCACTCGTTTCGGTTTATAAATAACCTTAATCCTTTACAACAATTTAGCAGCGGATGAAATAATTTAAATTGGGTAAGAAAAGAAAACTTCTTTAGCAAACAACGTCTGTGTAATTAATAGGAAGTTATTTCCCCCAGAGACAGCGCTTTACCAACAATCGCTCCTCTGTACTGCGGTAACAATATATGAGCAATACATTAGTCATTATTGAGTTGAGAGGGTATAACATATAGTTTGCTTCTGCACTTTCAGAATCATTAAATTATATTCAATTTAAAACATATATCGCTTTCATTTACGAAGATTACACAACAAGTATAAGGAAACTGAAAGCTTGAAGAAATTTACCTGAATTTGAAATCGCTGCAAAGCAATTCGAACCCATTCGTCCGGCTTGTTGACCAGCATATTTTTGCGGTTCCGTGATATTGTTGGTCATAATTCAAGCAACCATAGTACGTATGGTTGGTTTAGGATTCTAAATCTTTAACCGATGCAACCCTGCCTAAATTACTCCCATGTACCATCGGCATGAGGCGTCCCGTGGTTTTTACCAGTGTTACTTAGAATTTTCATATCAGTGCAATTGGCTGCCAGAGATTTTCAAAGGGAAGGAAGACGAGGATGCATAAATAAACCACTCCCATCGTATTTCCGGCCGCGTGCAAGCCACTTTATAAAAGGCGTGAGATCGAAAATGGACAAGCAATCCATGCAGGGTAGGTAAGGTCCGATGGTGGGGGCGCATTTGTTTTTTTCCGATGACTACTTACACCCTTTGACTCTAAAATATCATTGATGATGGATTTCCATAGGAAAATGACTTATCTACTTTAACGTACGCTTATACGTGCGAGCTTGGTATTGGTGAATGCATCAATAAATCCCCGGACTCACTAACAAGCTACCCAAACATGGAAAATTTCCCGCCAAAAGTTTATTTGAAGTTTTTATGTCCCACGTTCGGTCTTGTTGTTTCATAAAAGAAAGACTGAATGGGTTTTTGTGTTTTCAAGTACTGTGATTCAAACATGTGGTGTGTTGTTTGACTTTTTTAAAAGCTAAGAAAAAACACTCGCTTGTTTTTTATGCCACGTTGAAGAAGCTTCTAAAACTGGTCTCTGATTGATATGATATTGATGTAGGGTGAAGGAAATTTTCGATTGTCAGAATGATATATTTTCTGATTGATAGTTGATTATTTTTGGAAGAATTGCTCACTTCATCAATATGATAATGAAGTCAACAGATTTTTATCGATTTTTTCATAATATATTTGATTTTACTGATAAGAACCAGAATCCAAAGCCAGACCCTAACTCTGGTCCCAGTCTTAATTCAGTTTAAACTCAAAAGGTCCAGGTTATTTTTTTATTAATAACTCCATTTTTTGTTCCAAGGGGCAAAACTTTTTAACATCTTACCCAATGAAGTAAAAGGGGAAATGTCTATTATAAATTTTAG
>JBAHVQ010000361.1:22900-39570 GCA_036872915.1 Nanipora kamurai | reverse complement strand
ATACATTAAATTAAATCATACATTAAATTAAATAATACATTAAATTAAATCATAATTATTATAATCATAATTACAACTATATAATATACTTAAACGTAATAAATAATAAATAACAAAAACAGGAATATTAAACAAAATAATATAATAAATGCAATGAACATTATTTAAAACTGACAAAACCTCTTCACCTTATGCTGAATTCAATTTCCTGAAGTACAATTTCTAGCCAGACAAATATCAATAATCCGTGCTTGATGTTCGTGTGCTTTGAATGTCTCACTACGTCCTAATAAATTACTTTGCCTTTTGGCAAGTAAAATTTTATACCTATATGCTCAATTCCTGCAAAAGGCCCAATCAATTGAAGAGATTTTTTTAGACTTCTCGATTTCCATTCAAAAGCAGTATTTTTGCGGAGTGGTTTTCAGTCTGTGATATTTCAAAGATGTTTTGGAGTAAGAATAAGAATGCAGCGTGAAGTCATGATTTCGTCATTAATTATTTTTAATGCAAGCAGGTTTACCTTATCACGTCCATGGGCCGCCGCATCATTGCAAAGTGCATCAAAGGTTGCTTGGTATACAGGATCTAAAATTCCTCCGCTGGTTTTTGCAGCATAATCAATCTTATTTAACCAAGACTTCCTTGCTTCGCCTCTTTTTCTTTCTTCGAAAGTTCGCTATATATTCAGACACAATGAGGTGGTGGGAAAAAAAATTATTAAATGATGGGGCAAAATACATTGCAAAACAGAGGATTAGCATTGGGAAGTGGTAAAGAAAAAGAAGCTATCACAGGAAATTCGTATTCCTGACATCGTTTCAGGGACGCGTCTAAACTAGTGTTTATTTTAATTTATGTATTTTTATCCGTTAGTCTCTTTTTTAAAAATATTTTTATTATCGTTGTAGGGTGACCCCTTGGGCGCTGGGCATATCGGGACAGAACATACGGGTACACAAAGAGTTTGTGAAAAATACAAGGGGTAGCTGGCGGGAAAAAGGTTAAGAAACTATGGTCTGTCTAGTCTATCTCTAAATGCTGCGTTAAGAACTTTACCTCAATACTTGTATGAAGAAAAATAACAATCGCTTCAAACGGATCTTCGTCTGGGAAGCATATGTTGGAAATGGTGTCGATATAATCGTGTAGTTCGGCACACGTTAACTCTTTCCTTTCGTTGTGACTTTCATCCATAACTGTAAATGAAAACTGTCCGTTTACCGTGTTTTAGATCTGCATTGCCAGTATGACACTTTTACACGTAGAAGAAGTGAAGAAGACAAGAATAATTTTAGTGAATAAAAAACTAAGGGTACAGTTCATCTTCCATTTGAATTAAAGGAAAGTAAAGTTTCTAAGGTTAATATGTGTTCTTTTAGTGAGCCAAGTGACTTGTGCTAAAATCTGTTCGGTGACATGTCGACACGTGCTAACTGGACAGGTACTGGGGGATTTTGATGCACCGACGTTTGGCAAATTTCTCCTTGGAAACGTGGAAATGGTTCTTGAAAGCTGCATTACTAACACTTTCAGAATTGTAATCCAGTGCTCGTTTATGTTAAAGGTCCTTAACTAAACGAGAATGCAAGTTAGCGCAAGTTTTAGTTTGTGCCTCATTTAATCTCCGACTTTTGATGACTTGCGTTAGCTTGCAACTAATTTGAGCTTGCTCAAATTTCGCGTCGGCTTTGACGTCTTTTCTCGAACAAATGATGCAGACAAAAAACTAAAAGAAAAACCGAGCAAGCTACTGACGAACTTTTTACACCCATAACTTTGCCATCACTACAATAACATAAGAGCTAGTAGTCTAAATGAAAAGAAGAACTCATATGTATTTGAATCTCTAAATTGTTGTAAAAGCGCCAGACACATGACTGTACACTTTTATTCTATTTCATATGCCAGTTAGTCTGGTAATAATCACCTTCCATTCATCCTCATATTGTCAGTTGTCGACACTTTCATTTTGTAATTTTGTAGTTTTCTTAAGGAAACTAAAGTATTTAGGAAGAGTTTCTACCTCGCTCTTCGACTGAATAAATCCTCGCATTGAAGCTTTGGTGAAGTTATAAAAAGGCCTCTCAGCCGAAGCGTTGATCGTGAACTTCTCGTCAAAGATTTCTGCCTGGTCTTGCACTTGCTTAGTTCTTCGTTCTGGAACACTTAGACTAATATCATGAAGGTCGCTGAAGAGACCGAAACAACTTTTAAATAAAGTGTTTGACCACTTGTAACTCCTTTTTCTGTTACATTGTTTCCTGTTGCTAGTAGAACTCACTACCTTCCTTGCCCCTTCTTCCTGTTGATGGCCGTAATGTCACGAGTTAAAACAACACTTACATTCTTGAAATTGAGGTGCAGTTGAGATGTCTTTCCACTTCAATAAAACTTCGACAACTTCTTGAAAATTTAACACGCCTGACCTATCGACGTCCCAGAAGTCAAAGAGCTGTTCGACCATGTACTTTCGTTTGTTCACACGTGCTTCCAGTCGAGCCTAGAGGAAAAGAAAACACATTGCTCGTGAAACCAGCAGAGATGAAAAAGGCAAGACTTTAAGAAATAAAGCAAGAATGACATGAATGTAATGACGATGAATTCTTTCATAAAAGTTTATCATTCAGGAAAGGAATCCGATGAGGGACCCTTTATGTCCTCCATATACTACATAAAACTGCATTATCATCACTTCAAGTGTCGCATGGTTTTTAGTCTGAGCGGGAATCTACTGATTAGGCAGGTTTTGAAAATTATAGAAACCGTTAAAAGGTTGTTGGAAACACTCAGTCAGACTCCATTTCACCGAAGAAGAAGAAGATGATGAAGATGAAGAAATAGAAGAAGAAGAGGAAGAAGAGGAAGAAGTAGAAGAAGAAGAAAAAGAGGAGGAAGAAGAAGAGGAAGAAGAAGTAACAGAAGGAGAAGGAGAAGAAAAAGATGAAGAAGAAGAAGAAGCAAAAAGAGGAATAAAAAAGTTTAATAACGATTTTTATAAGTAATGACAAGCAGATACCTACAAACCTTTTCTAGTCGTTCCACCCGTTCTTCATCACTTTCGCAATAACTTGCTTTTATGAATCTTACTAGACTGTCAAGGGCAGACCTATGAAGGAAGAAAGACCATTTACTTGTTTTCCACGATGATATTGTTTAACAAAGCAGAATCGCTATTCAACGGGTAATACCTACCTCATGGGCTCATCTCCCAAGAACTGTTCGCAAAGATTAACAAACTGCGTTTGATTGAGAAGATTTTCATCAAATGCCGAACCTGTTGTCACAGACTGTGAGTGATCATCGGTAATAGCAGAGTGACTGTCCTCTGATGATAACTCATCTGTAAACAAATACGAAACATTGGTCAAAAGGAAGATACAATATGAAAATGAACGAGAATTTTTCCTTTTGGTGAAGTAGTTTTTCCTATTCTATTCAAAGTCGGTCAGTTCACAAATTAAAACCTTGCAAGGTGAAAGTCGGCTTAATTTATGTAATTTCTCCCTCAGATATTCAAACGCCGTCTCGGTAATGATTTCCTTTATGTTCTTCTCATGAATTATCAACGAGTTTGAGATGTGTATGTGAAACACCAGTTGCATGTTTCTGACATTTTTTGGCGTTAAATCAGGATATCCTCTGAAAATTACATTCACACTAACCTTCAGAAACTTTCTGATTTGGTTTGGGAGCAGCTTCTGTTTCTTCCTGAGATAACTCGATTTTGTCTTCTAGTCCTGTTTCGCTGTGATGGCTCTCAACAGTTTCAACATGCTCTTGCATCTCATCTTCGAAATCATTGCTAATTTCATCAACATTTGCCATTTCATCGATATCTTCTTCTTTCTTTTTGTATTCTTGTTCATTTTGTGTCTGATAATTCATCTCTCTCTCCTTCGTCTCCGACATTCTATCCTGATTTTTTAATTTGTCTCTAGAAAGCTGTTCAATTTTGATGGGTTTTTCATCTCCTGTCACCTGTTCCTCGGCAATCCCATCCTCTTGGCACTCTTCTACGTCAACAATAGGCCCTATTTCCCGTTAAAATTAGAACAAGAGATCGAGAAGTGTTCGCAAATGCTTGCAGATAATTATGGAGTGGGAACCAAGATGAAGATGGCGGTAGCACAAGTTTACACTATCAAAGTTTCTTTCAAATCAGCATTATTTCGACTTTATTTCGAAGTCCATTAGTCTGATGATTATGAAAAATACTCCAGATGTCACTGATTCATTCTTTCGTCTTGATTTGACTTATTATTTGTGTTTTCAAGATGCTGTTATTCGGATTATGTTTTATTTTATATTGCATTACATGTGAAATATTTGAAAATGTGAAAAACCACATGTGAAATTTAAACATTTAATTATGGCTTTTCATTACGCGGGGTGGAAACAGCACCAAATGCTCGCGGTTCCCGCGCCCTGCAGTTAAAACATTAAAATGACATTAGAAAATACTTCCTGTGAAACTTAGACCAAAATCCACCTACATTTTCTTGGATTTCGCAATGTCTTCTTCACATTCTCTGTGGAGGAGTCGTAGTAATTACCCAAAATCTCGAGCACTCTTTTACGATCTAAAACCCCAATCTTAAACAGGGAATACAGATATTTATTACATAACAATTGGGTATTTACAAGCACATCGTGTCACGACGGTATCAATACATGATGATTGCCACTGTTCCGATAACAAAATCGCTTGCAAATCTTTCGTCAATAGCAATCGCTAAACGTTTGTTCATCATTTGGATTTTGAATCGCGCTAAGGGCTAAAAAAAAAAATCCGGTATGAATCGTAAAATAGGCACCAATAAGCCACACTGTACAGTACATTGTTTCGTAAGTTTCATGTACTGTAGTTTTGTTTGCCAACTTATTCAGCTCTCAGGCACTTTGAAATGCGTCGTTAGAACCAGATTACACGAAGGTAAGCCAGCAAGGCAGGTGGAATGTACGCTTAACTCTATTCGGTTCGGCCCCTCAAATACAAGATGTGAGTGTACTATGAAAACGTTTTGCAGTATTTACCTACTTCTTGTTCGGATTTCAACTCGAAACTAAGTTTTCTGAAATCTGCATCAAAATTGAGTCCGAAAAGTGGTTTATCGCGCGCGTAATATGACATGAACTTTAGCAAGAGTTTTTTCAATTTCCTCGGAACGTGATGAGTTAAAGGTATCTCACCTTTAGACCTACTTCGGCAACGTTCAACAAAACAACAGCTATTTGAGTCTTGGTAGCACAATAGTTAAAGGAACTATAAAATCTGTACAGGTTTAGTGGTACTTACCCCATCATGGTCACAAGCCAAGAACAGTGATTTAAGAGTGTATCTACATTAACGATAAGCAAAACTAATGGTTAAAATCACCGAATTAAATCGAGTAGTATCAGTAGTCATTAATGAACAAGGTTTGACATTCTGGCAATAGATGTGAACAAGTCTCTCTCCATTCAGCACTTGATGTAAGGTCTCTACTGATTGTCTCCAGTCGAATTGTTAAAATTTTCTTGATGAGCGGATTTACTTCAAAATTCCCTACGGCTAAGCGTTTGGGCAAACTGTTTTTTTTTCTTTATTAGCAAACGAAATTCCGACATTCCATGATACCGTTCTCTCAAAACACTCAGTCTGTAAATACTAAATGCTGCCCAGTAACAATGTTACTGACTGACTTGAACTACAACAGTCAATGGCAGTCACGGAATTCTTCTCATTGTTATTCATAATCCCCTCGAATTTTTATTTCCCTAACATTGATCTTGTTTTGTTGTTTTTTTTAGTTTTTTATTACATCACCTGATAGTAACTCTTTCTTCAGCTTGCTGGAAGTCATAGGCACATTTAGTAAGATGTTCCATAAATTCATCGAATGCATCACTTGACATGCTCATTGTGTGGTGGCCTACAACCTGTTGTAATCAGACTTTGAATTAGCTAGGAAAATGTGATGTGCATTCAGTTTTTATTCAAATAAGGAGTTTGCAAGAATCAGCTATTTTTTATTTAACTGATATCTGTACATTGAATAATCAACTCACAAATTTCTTTTGTTTTTAAGTAGTACATTCACAGCTAACAATTGGCATATTAAAGGAGGCCTTTGGTGCCATACCTCCCCTCATTCACAGTCTTGCATCAGAATTTTAAACTTATGTTAGATTGACGCACTTATTCTTGCTTGTTAGATTAGTGATCTTCACTTCAGAATAGGTCACCAAAACTAATTCAGAGCACTATGCTTTCAATTTACTTGGCTTTTGGACCTCATGGGCAACCATAGGTTCACCTCAGTAAAAGCAAGCTATGCCATTTCTGCTGTTTCTTATTTAACAGTAGACAAACGACATTGATAACACAGGATGAATCTTTTGAAGGTCAGGTTGGAAGAGTTATTTGTCTTGCAAGACCACTGGCATACCATTGTCCTCCCAAGGTCTCACATACCCTCACAAGGTCACACATGTCCATACAAGGTCTCACATGTCCTCACAACTCTCTGGGTTAAAATATTCACAAAAACTCTAGAGTTTCTTAGGCCCCAATTAGCTGACCAAGGTCCTCATTTCATCTGAACATTCTCAGGACATTACCTATGTTAAACTATGTCAGGAAAGAGGAAAGCTAACTGAGGTAGCTCGTTTGTGAAAATGGGATTTTATATAAATGATGCAAAATTTTCATCATCTAAATTAATCTTGGGAAATGCTTCAATAATTAAATTACCTCCTTAAACTCATGAACAGTAAGTTGTCTTCCAGTGTCATCAACTTTTGGGATTTCAGTGTCAAAATGTGCACCTGCAAAACAAAATTAATTCAAATTGCATTCTACAACTAAGGCACTCAGTACACAGAGATATAGGGAAAGTGGTTTACTCTGTTTGATTCATAAAGTAATGCTGGCTTTGGAATTATACTATAAAATAGTAAAAAATATGTCTGTTTTATTTTGAGTGATTCACTGTGGTAAAGCCATCATTGTTTATGCAGGTAACCCTGTTAACATATAAAGATAACAGTCAGTGATTCAGGCTGTCCAGGAAATGAATTCCTCATGAAGCTTTTTGGTGCTGTGACTTATAGATTTGCACACAACATCTGACATGGAAGCTTATTCTCCAAAATTTACCTCTTCTTATAACTTCAGGTAATGACTCTGCATATTCCAAAAATGAGCGCAATGCATTTTGTACCTAAGTATGTGAATCAAGAACACAAATTACCATTAAAAGTCTAATAAAGCTTGACATATGAGCATTGTGTGGGGAGAAAAAGTGGGAAGGGTGTCAGGTTGAAAAGTAAGTGTGGCATAATTTGACTTTAGATTTTTGATTTCTACTCATGATTTTGTCAAAGCAGATAATCATTGTGAGAAAAATAAAAAAAATGGACAGTGTTTGAATTATGAAAGCCAGGTCCCCACACCTCTGGCACAAAAAGCATATTGAATACTGTACCAATATATTTTAAAAGTAGCAGGGACAGGTCCCCTTCTCAAACACCTGGGGATATTGATGCTCATCCATGGTCAGACATTAAAAGAGTTATAGCAAATCAAGATTAGAGCCTTGACACATTCACATTTACTTGCCAAGATCTCCAAAACTGATAACTTACCACTGTCAAAGGTATTGTCCCTTCACTCTGAGCCCACTTAATAAATAGATCCTCAAGTGCCACATCCCTTTTTTGTTGTTCATCTCCTTTTGTTCGTTCCATTTTTTCCCTTTCCAATCGTTTCTTTTGTGCGTCAGCTTTCAATTTTGCTAACCTATTGGTATCCATTTCGAAAATTTCGCTTTTTAAATCTTCAGCAACTTTCCGCAGCCCCTTTGCATACGGTGAAGCCTCCGGAAAATTACTGTACATTGGATTATTTCTCATCAAATACTGAGCCAAGTAGTTCACAGGATTAAAACAGGATGATTGTTGTTCACTGCCAACCAAGTCACGTTTCTCAACTTCAGTCAGCAGTTTCTCCAAACCCATAATCAACGAAGGAAATAATCTCTCAATAAGGTAAATTCTTACATCCAAAGTTACGGGATTATCGTCCATCCACTCCCTAGCTAAAATATCCAGGGGAATTTGTCTATTCTCCGGGAAAGTAGAAGCCATGTCTTCCAAACGTTTCCTTCTTTCGGCTTTTACTTTTGCAATTTTTTTATTTATCGCAGTTTCATGTTTCGCTTTCCACCGGCGAACACTATTTCGAACGAGCTGTCGTATATGAGGCGTCGAAATGTTTTTCTCTGCCTCGAAACCACAGCCATTCTCTACGTCAGTAATTGATTGAACTTCACCAGAACTCGCCATTTCGTCACAGTTGTTCTAATTGCTTTCTACTTTGCACGCAAGGATAGACTTACAGCATCATAAAAGCTTGAATTCTTCCCCGAGTAATTCTCACGACAGATGCTACACATTCTACAATAGAAAAATAAATATTTTACTCGACCTTATTCCACGAATCTGCCGTTTTTCATCGCAATGTTTCCAAGGTTACCGTCAAACAATCCCGGAAGTATTCTAACTGTTATTATTATCATTATTGCACATTTCTGCTTTCAGTATTACACTCATAATTCTGCAAAATATCGCAGTGCACAGCTGTCAACATCATGCCTTGTTTTTTAAGCGTAATACAGGCACCGATCCAAGCCAAGCTGAGACCTGCTATGTGGCTTCCTTTCATAAGAAATCTACATTCATATCAAGAAAGGTATTGCTTTATTGATTTAAGTAATATTTATATACCTGCTGACAAGCTTCTGAATATGGCGACATTTTGAAAGACGATTTACAGCCTTGAGCTCAACAGATCAATGCTCAAAACAACGAGTTTCCTCTCTGATCTCGTGACCTTATTTCTTGCAAATTTGGAAATAATCAAGGAAGAAACAAACTCCGAACAATAATGTCAACCTGATATAACTCAAGATATGATCTAACTACAATTTCACTGTATTTCTCTTGATCTTAGCTCATATTTTGAATTATCAAGTTGACATTATTGTTCGGAGTTTGTTTCTTCCTTTATTTCCTTAATTTGTCGGCTGGTTCTGGATTTCGGAAATAATCATGGAAGTAAATTTACTACTTTTTCAAGATGGGAAATAGAAAACCTCACTCCAGCTGTATGTGTGCAGAAGGTTGTGGATTCCATTGCATTTCTGGCTGAGAAAGAGAAAATCTATCTCCATAAGGTAATGTTTTAAAAGCATAATTATGTAGGACACTGGATGAAATCCATTTGTGAATGTAGATTAGTGTAAAGAAGGAACAAGAAGGACATGAGTGTGCTGATAAGGGCTGTCAATTGGAGGAAGCGAGAAATTGGTTAAATAAAGGTGATCTGGTTTTATTTCAAATGATAAACAGGTTTTAAAAAATAACCCTATTAAAAAAAAACAATACTTGTTAGACAAAACTAGGTACAATTAAATATTTATACCTGAGGCTGTATATCAAATTGTTTCAGGTCACAAGACTATTAATTTTTGTAAGATCATGTTGAATCCATGACCTTAAGAAAACATAATGATGAGAGTTACATGATGATAACAATATCTCTCCAAATTGGAAGTGGTGGCAATAAATATGTCTGTGCCTTTGGGCTGACGGTTACTCATAAAATAAATTTTGTTTTGTTTCATTTCAGGTTGATCGAGAAAAAAACTTTCTTGAGATATTTAGTTACACAAAGGCTGAGTGGCTGGATGTTGTAGAAATTGAATTTCGGCCGGGTCAGATATCTGGGACAGAAGGCTTTGTAAGTTTGGTTTGTGTTACAATAAACCTCTTAATTTCAAGTCCAGGGTGACAGTGGATGATTTTGTTAATCAAGAGGAGATGTCTGCATGGAGTTCTGGGTTCAAGGGTTTAACTAAAGGGTGGGGGAAGACATTTTTGGGTGTAGGGGCACGGCAATGATCAAGATGCATAAATCCCACAACTAACTTAGCAAGTATGGGCTATTTGTTTAAGAAAAAAAAAAATTACTTGTATACCCCAAGTTACAAAATAAATTATGAAGTATTGCATATTCTCAATAGCAACTTCTTTTTAATTATTAAATCCTAGTTGAAAAGAACCAAATAATTTTTGTAAAAACTGCAACTTTATCATACTGTATCTGTTTTTAAGCGGTACAGGAGACATTTGTGGAGTACAGCCAATACAAGTTATTATACATGTAAAACAGAAAATAAAGCAGCTTGTATTGATTGAATGGGTGTCATTTTGGATTGAATAAAGATTTAAAAGGACTGAAGTTAATTTTAATACCTTTAATTTTGCAGGCAAAATCATTTTCAAGTGGATTTCTTCCTGTTTGGGTGCCTCTGTCTTTCTTTTTCAATATGGTAGGTGTTAGCTGTTATGGTAGGTGTTTGCTCATGAGTGTAACCCTTTTCTCTTTCTGCTTTTTAAGGTGTTCTTTTTTGTCCCATTTTATGACAACAAGTTAAACAAGAAAAGATTGGAAAGAATCAAAGAATCGATGAATGTTTACAATTTAGAATAAGATTTTGTTCAAAGCTATTTAATATGCAATGTATCATTTCATATTAATATTCTTACAAAATATATAGAGTATTAATGTATCATTGTGCTGAGTAAAAATATCATGTCAATTGACATTAAAGAAGTGCAATTAAATGTAGTAACTCAGTAAACATCCTTCTACTTTCTCAATTTGATTAAATTATTTACTTAGTTTTTTACATGGAAATCTTCAGTATCTTTATAATTATGTAATTTATATGGTTATCTACAATTTACAACATGTAGAAAGAATATTCTAGTTCCCAGGACATTACATCTAGGCTCTGAGCATTACGTTGTTGCTTTTTCCTTACTGTTTTAAAGTCCTATGTCCAAAGTATGATAAAGACTAAAAGAAATCTTTAGTGTATTGACTACCCCATATCATCACAAACCCTAGTGGCTGGTTGACCAGAAATCTTACAGTCATATTGCAAGATATGTTTTCTGCAGGTTTGCAGAAGTCTATTATTCATTTCACCCAGCCACCACTAGCCTGATGCCATTAATACTGGGTCACACAGACTGTCAAATCACGGAGCCATGTTGCAACAAGGCCCTTTCTTGTAGACACTTGAAGAGACTTGTGGGAAGAACCTGGTGTACTGATCAAATACCAAAAGAGAAAGGTGAAGTAGAAGAGGGGGGTGTAACTGAGGCAGTTTGCTCCAGATCCCTAGTCCAAGAAGGCCCCCTAAACAGATACATCTGTAAAATGGCATTATAAGAAATTAATGTGAGAAGAAGCTCCAAATTTCTATTTTACCCTGCCCCCCCCAGGACTCTGGGCAGGTCTGGTAAGTGGTTTTGTTGGGAGTTAAATGATGTCCAGTGATTGGCTGTCCTAAGAGTTTGTTAATTACTGTAGACATGTCATTAGCTGAACATTGTCCACATACTCATTCCTAGCATGATCAGTGCTCATTCTAATGCAACAACCATACAGATTCCTATTATGAACATTACTCATTTGAACATAATATGCCTGTCACATTTAGCGTCAACGCGAGAATTCTTTTCGATTTACCTCGATTAATTCTTTAATGTTTCAAGGAAACTTGGAGAGAGTTGTTACTAATTTGTTACAAGGAGAGTTTCAACATATTTCTGAAAGATTTCGAGCTGGTGAAAAGCTAACGCCAATCTTGGTCGCAAAACGTTGCACGTATTCACGGCAGTGGATGCAAGCGGGAATCCGTTGTTCGTTTGCTGTAAACGTGAATCTTAACTTCTCGACTGTGTTTATTCAGAGAAAGGATATTTCTTGTGTGAATATTTCTAGTATGAATAACACAAATTCACACTCGAATTCTTCAACAATATCGTTATCTCCAGTTATTTATAAAATGCATTCTAGGAACGCTTTCCAGTCTACGGAAATTACTTTACAATACGTCTCAACTTTAAACGATGTAAGCCACCTAATGATACAAAACATCTATTGAAAGCTGCATTTTACAAACTTCATACGTGCGAACATCCTTTATTATTTTGAGATTTTCCTGGGTATCAACAGAATGAAGTCTTGTTCTGTATTTTATTGGTAAGACGTTTCACCAATCAGCATCGATCACTCACTCGTCGAGGTTCTCCAAATCCTTCGCTTTTATCTTTTTCTTAGCTAATCCCACAGGTTAAGAGTCGTAACCAGTAGGATTTCGTGGTTTACAATGCTACGTGATAACAGATCAACAATCGTTATAACCAATTCGCTAATTGTTTACCAATGCTAAATATATATATGCTAGAGGTCACTTGAAGGGTTGAAATGCTAAGAGCTTCCGCGGAAGTGTGTTTCTACCTGTCTATACAAAAATAGTTAAAAAAGGATACGTTCGTGAAAATATTCCGCTGTCTTTTTCCTTAGTTCTTCAACGCTCTCATTATCTTCAGCCCACTCCAATACAAGACGACGGCCGTACAAGTGAGTACTAGTACACAAAGACTTGAAAGCTCTCTAAACAAAGGACGTGAAAACATCTTTTAATCTTTCAAAATCCGTTGAAAGCAATGCCATATATGTTGCAAGGCTGCCACCGATATTTCTTCAATTTTTTTTATTTTTGTTAAAGTTTATATGAAGTGATAATTACGTTTTTCTTATATGAAAGAACTCTTGAAATTAGAACGCAACGTCTATTACACTTTTTCCATCTCTCACTTCTTTGTTGAAGATATCAAGATTTATTTACACCTTGTATAAGTCAATGTATAATGAGTTATAAAAAAATCACGCATATCTTTGAAATTATTCTGTTACATCACTAGAAACTTTGTTTGGTGTTATAAGGCAAGTACACCCACATTCACAGTTTCGTGTGACATGGTTCAATAACTTTAACAATATTGCTAATTTTACAACAATTCGTTATGCACCGTGATTTATCCAAGGTATTATTTACATATAAAAATATTTTACTATCTCAAGAACGAAGTGAGATATGTAAAAAGTGTAAAAGATGTTGCGTTATAATTTCAAGAGTTCTTTCATATAAGAAAAACTTAATTTTCACTTTATATAAACTTTAACAAAACTAAAAGAAACTGAAGAAATCTCGTTTGCAAACTTGCAACATATATGGCGTCGCTTTCAACGGATTTTGAAAGCGACGCCATATACTCTTTGACCGATAATCAAAGTTCGGTTTAGGAGTGGCGAAAAAAATAACATTTCACACTTACAATTTTTAGTTTGGTTATTTTTCAATGTTGAAAAATTACCTTGGCATCCTGCTTGGTGAGAAAATCAATAAATGCGAAGCCCCTGTGAGGCCCACTTCCGGACAGCTTTTTCGGCAAACGGACCGTCTTCAATTCTCCAAATGTTCTAAAATAAGTATAGGCTTTGTCATGTAGTGATTAAATAAAGGAAGAATGAAATAAAACATGAAAATCTTACGTTTGCTTTACTCACCTGATTAACCTTTTTCATAAAGATGGCCGCCTGCACGGAAGACAAATTCAGGGAAAACCCACAAGCTTCGTTTCCGTGCAAGCTGCCACCTTTACAAAAAAGGTCCAAATCACGTCAAGTTAACTTAAAATCGTTTCACGTTATCACGTATTCCCCTAATGTGTCTCAACATTGCTTACCTCACCACGAATTGCTTTTGTTTACCTTACCCCACCTCAGTCGATCCCCATACACATTACCTCACCACATATCGCCATCACTTCCTCTAACATCTTAGTCCACTCCGTGCGACCATCCTTACCTCATTTCATGCAACCTCGTTACATTTCATGGTATACAAGTAGAATGTTGGGTAGGCAATGTTGGACGAAGTGTGAAAAGGCACTCTACTTCAGCATATCTTACTTCATGTAATTATATCAAATTTGTAGAACACCACGTTTTAATTTATCGCTAAGCTTTCTGTCTGTTGACTGAGGACTTTGACAAGCTAAGCGATAAATTAAGACGTGGTGTTCCACAAACTTGATATAGTTACATTACCACCACCATGCAAATCTTGAAAGGATTAATCACATCCCACTTCATTTTTCAATCACATCCCACCGCCATTGCCAGTAGCTGAGTTTGAGAAGAATAAGCCAAAGCGTTGTTGAAACGCCACGGCCTTAAAGAAATTGACTTTAACTTGTTCTTGTCGAAACAACGACGCCAAAATTCTTTTTTAAGATCACAGCTATCTGATAGATACCAAGTTCCCACATGAACAGACTTTGTGTTCAGCAATTAATAAAATCACAACTTTTTATCATTTCAATTTCCATATCGTTATCCAAAATTCAGACTTTTACGGACAAGATGAATTGGGTAAAGAAACTTAGCATGATTACCCTTTACAGTTATTAAAAAAACAACGGTTTATTACCCAAATAGTTCCCTTAATTCTTTTCGAGTTGCTTCGAATGGAACATTGCGAACAAGAATCTTCGAGGATTTCTGCTTCACTCCAAACGATAATTTTCTTTTTGTAATCTCTTGCCTAGGATGGAGTCAAACGAATTAAGGATTGAAAGTTTTGTTTACAACTCGGAAGCCAAGATAACACTTGTTACGGAAGGCTATAATCGGTTTAGCAAACGAATAACTAACTTCTAAACCAGACTTTATCTTACGTTGGCTTTTTGTTGGACATCTTCAGCTGCAAGTTATGACCATCTAACTCAAAGTTCTATAATGAGACAGAAAATTTTAAACGCTTTCAAATGACATTAACTGCACTTTTGCCTGAATTTTAGGAACATTTGTCATTAGGGTCTGCTTTCTTGCTCATCTACTTTGATACTGGTTTTTCAAATAATACCTGCAACTCTTTGATTGCATTCAAAGCATCTGTTTTATCCTTGAATTCCACAAACCCATAGCCCATCGAAAGAAAGCAACCTAAAACCATAAAAAATTGAATACAGAAAAAGTAGAAAATGGAAATCTGAAACTCATTAATAATTTAAGAGAAAAAAAGGAAATCACTACTGAGCCGTGGTTTTGTATCTGAGGAAGAAATTACATAAATTAAGCCAACATTCACCTCGGTTTTCTCGTCAAATACTGATCCAAATACGAGTTTGTAAAAAACCTCGGCTATCGCCCCAGTTTTTAACAAACTTCAAACAGTTTAGATATCCTGATGGAACAGTCCTTCTCGTGTATGACATACTACTTCAAAAGGTCATGTACAGAGTGATAGGAACAGACAAAGTTAAGTCAATGAAACCATACCAATATTTTTGGAATCCTTCTTCTTTGCAATGGTAGTGTTAGTCACTTTGCCGAAATCACTGAAAAGCTGCGAAAACAGGTTATTTTAACTTTACCTTCTATATTAATTATTAATAATCTATTAATAATATATTATTAACAATCATGTACCCGCTTCTCATAATCTCGATTAAAAATCATACAAATCTTCAAAAAATCGATGTCATCTTTATTCAAAAAATTATATATTTCGGGGCACAGCCCTTCCTTCAGATTCAAGAATGGGGCTGTGCCCTGAAATATTTTTTGAGCAAAGATGAAGTCGATTTTTTGAAGATATATATATATATATATATATATATCGTTCAAAAAACCAAGCCCTTCGCCAGTTTAAAAAACATTTATAAATCTTTCAAAAATAAACTTTATTAAAACCTTTACGTTTCGGGGTCTGGTCCCTTTCTCAAAAGTCACAAACAACAGAAATTGGTCCCTATTTATACAAAATCTAGTCATCCATTATTCAAAAAAAAGTCTCTCAAGTTCAATCCCTCGGGAGGGAATGATACTTTTAATACTTTTATTATATACTATGATGTGGGTGAAAATTTCACATGTAAGATGGAATTATAAGGAACATTTTACATAAGATTCACATATGAAAATTAATTTTACATGTGAAATTTTCATTTCACATATAGAAATGGAACATTTTCACGTATGAAATAGTATTTTTATACGTGAACTGGCATGAAAATTTTTGTAAGGAACTACTGTCGAGCTCAGCAAGTTTTTCAAATAACGTTAACGAAAAATACACTTTTTAACACGATCGACGTCTTTGGTTTGATTAAGCTTTGCCTGCTCTGTGCACAATAAACTGACACTTTTATAAAAATCAGACATTTCAGATTTCACATGTGAAATTGGAGTATGTGATCGTTGTCTCACATGTGAACTACATGTAAACCACATGCGAAAGACATGTGTAAAACATGTAAAATTGAAAAACTTGAAAGACCGTATGTTAAATTGAAGCATTTTTTCAAGTTCACGTGTGAGCACATGGAGGGATCGTGTGGAATTTTCGTAAAGGTATTCTGAACTATTTACTTGAAAGAATGTTAACGACGGTAAAAACTCTCCCTTTTTAACTCTATAGTGACTGTTAGTGACAAACCTCTTTCAAGGAGTCTTCGCTTGTATCGAAATTGAGATTTTTTACAAAGATGACATGGCCGTCAGGTTCGCTATCCGAGTCTGTGTAAAAAACAAAACAAAACCATAGTGATTGCTATTAATGCTAGAAAAGAAAATAAAGGTTAATAGGGGATAAAATAAACAAACCTGAATGGTTTTCAGATTTATTGTCTTCAAGTATACCTTTTGGCTAGAAAGTCAAAAGTCAATCAATCAATCAATCAATCAATCAATCAATCAATCA
>JBAHVQ010000361.1:0-22800 GCA_036872915.1 Nanipora kamurai | reverse complement strand
TCAATCAATCAATCAATCAATCAATCAATCAATCAATCAGTTCGTCTGTCAATAAATCAATCAATCAGTCAGTCAGGTAATTTAGGAGAGAAGAGAATTCCCTGCAGTCTAGACTAACTTCTAGCTTGATTTTCTCGGTTCCTACATCACAACGTGCGAAATTACTACTAATCTTAAGTTTAGAGTTGTGTTAGGGTGGAATGTCCAGTCTGTGATAAAATTGCATGTATATTAACAACCTGATTTTCTATATTTTCCTGGTCTTTTTTGGGCGACTGATTTGAAGACAGGTCAAAGACGTCCGCAGGTGCCCATTCCAAGTAAAGAGGAACATTTTTAAACTATATAAATAAAAAAATAATAAATGAGAATTGGCTCGAAGAATTTCTGTATTTACGTTTCTGCGTAGTCTGTCGCCGGTAAACGTAGACTAAAATTCACACATCGTACCTTGGCGTAGGCGATCTTCTCAAAAGCCTTTGAAGCACTACTCAATTTTAAAAACTGCACAAGAGCAGTAACCCCGGATGGCGGCAATATAACCCTACCAAGATCGCCAAACGGGGAAAATAACTTTTCAATCTCATCAACTTTTGTTCCATTCTGGAGATTCTTCACAATAATTACTGTTTTGCTTCTCTTTGCTTCAGGCTGGAAAGATAACCAGAAGATATATAAGAGTTTTTAGACTTTATTGTATGAATTTATGTATTTATATTAGACTGTATTGTATGAATTTAAATGCTAAGTCTTGAATATACTTCAGAGAAAGCAGAAAACTAATTTGTCTTCTGTGACTGCGTCAGTAAACAACTTCTATTTATTGTCCACGGGTGTTGCGTTTACGCGAGCAAAATATCGGACTTAAGTTTTAGATTTTGGACAGAGACAAGCGCGACAAGTCGAGGTCCGTGCAAATGCTGAGGTGATATTTCCTTAGTACAGACCAAACAAGCAAGATCAATAAGTAGTTTATTACATGGCTTTACGGAAATATTATAGAAAACTACGAAGATGCGGTAGAATTTGCGTAGTTTTACTAACGTGTTTTATTTGTATTCTGTACAACTAATGAAAGCATGCAATCATGTAGTATCAAGTATTTCCAGTTGGTGGAACTTACGTGACCAAATGCATCGAGCTTCACGCCGTGGCTTGTGAGAAACTCCTTGGTCTCTGCCACAACTTGGGTCTCACCAAGAGCCATTCGTAAAGCCAAACCACCCTTGGCCTGTACGTCCAGCACATCGCTCTTGCTGGAGCTGTACTTGTCTGCCATGATTTCAGCAACTGCATTAACCCCGAGAAACAACGTGTTCCAATTATGGTCTTTGCTCTTTAAAGAAGCGACTTTCGCCCTGTGTTTCTTTTTGTAAGATGACTCCTTTTCTACTAGTAGTAGGAAGAAGGATTACCTTTACAGTGACATGAATTTGAGCAAGCGAAAAGGTCTATGGATCAGTATGTAGACAGCTTTCGATAATAAACTATAATAACTGTAAAGTTCTAAATGTACAGTAAAATTTTAAACAATATACCCTAGCTTCCATTAGCTTAACACATATAAAATCTATTTGTACAAAAGAATCAAAGACTACCCTAAAAAAAACGTACTGGACTTATACATTTTCAACGACTCATAGTCCGTCTCCAATACATGGATCGCTTATCTCAGGAAAAACACGCGTGCTTTGTATTGTGGGATAGTAGAGGTGAGTAAAACTTTGCGTTCTTGCTTATATATTGACGCTGTGAAAATGGTAAATATCTCATTGTATCCAACAATTTGAGTATAATCAGGCTGTTTCATGCTTTCCGAATCTGTGGAAACCTTGTCCTTCAGTACTGAATATTTTAACCATCATTGCTTTCTTGACTCTCTTGCTACATAAAGGCACCTGCCGACAATTTTACTCACTTGAGTATCCCATACCTTCTGTTTGTCCGTTTTTTCGAGATTCGCGATCCATCTTATAGATACGTGTTAAATTACACAGTACATCAAGATTTTAATGGATTAATTAGAACTGCGTAAGGTGAAATTAAAAAATATTTTTTCTAAGTGAAAAACAACATTTACGTCCTGTTACCTTCTTCAATAACTTCTCCAGTTTCTGGGTTTCTTTTGGGTTTGGCAGGTAAGAGGTGTAGCAGTCGTCCTTGAAATACACGACCGTCCAGTTCATTAAATGCTTCTACGGCATGCTCAGGCATCATAAAGGTTATGAAAGCAAAACCCATTGATTGACTGGTGTATTTATCAACCGGTACAAACACTTCAGTTGTTGGACCATATTTACAGAAAAGTTCTGAAAGTTCTTCTTCCGTGCAGGAATATGATAAGTTCCGCACATACAACCGTCCAGTCTAAAAGATAACGGCTAAAAATCCTTAACTCCTTCCCTGCTGCGGAAGTCATTCTATTATTTTACTCTGGCTAACGCCAGGCGATTTTACTGCTTGAAAAGCTATCAAAACTGAAAGTCGAAAGTCCTATGGTTTCGTGCGAGGGCTCCTAGTTAAGATGTACTACATACAATGTTCTTTTGATCTCCATGCAACAGGCCACCAAGTAACTAAATTCGCAACGATCCTAATCAGCCCACAGATATATGTTGAAACATAAGTTTCGCAAACAATAATTTAAACGTAAAAAGATTCTACAATACACTGAAAGAGACGCCTCAAGGAACACAACAAGCTGATATGACCTCTGACAGAGGAGTAAAGGCATTATGTGTGCATGAAAGTGTTCAAAAACAAGACAGTTGAAGATTTTTAAACTCTGACATTAAAATCGCATACAAATGACACTAATCGTAGACACACCTCAGCGATAGATAAATCCTTGTTTTCAGCTAATTCCATAGCATTTTTCGTCCAAGGTGGATCATTATCAGCTTCACTTTTCTCAGTTTCTACTTTCTTCTTATCTTCAAACACTTCAATATATCTTCCCTTGATGTAATCCTTATGCCTTGACAGAGCATCCTTTAAATCCTCCTTGCTTTCCAAATCAACATATGCTCTTCCGCTAGGACGGTTCTTCTTGTCCTTTGTCATTCTAATATCAACAATTTTGAGAGGCGATAAGAATTCCGTGATATCTTTCTTCTTGACATGAAATGGTAGTCCACGCAATTTTATGGTAAATTCAGATTTTCTCTCAAAGTTTTCCGGACTAGGTTTGTCTTTGTCAGTAATTTGTTTTGTTTTACACTCAGTTGCACTATTTGCTTTCTTTTCTGGCTTCATCATTTCCCCGACTTCGACTTCTTCATTCCCGTCAGATCCTTCTCTAGAAATCACCTTTTTCTTCAGATAATCCATGTCTGACAGTGTCACATTTGATGCTTCTTTCGAGCCTGTTTCGTATTCATCTTCGTCTGTTTCTGATTCTTCTTCAATGAAAAACCACAAAAGTAAATACAATATTCCAAAAATTTTCCCACCACCAACATAAGCCGATTGGTGCAAACTTCATTAAGCTAACAACTTGTTTACAGTGGTTATCTCAGTGGCACTATCTAAAGGCCTACTTCCACTGGGTGGATTTTGGGTGAAATGCAAAACATTTTTCTCAAGAGAGCTTTTGGTTAAGCGCAGTTAAATCCTTTTCTGTTTTCTCAGTGAAAAATATCATCATTGCTAGTAGCACAAACAGTTCCTATCCTTTGGAATATTTCCCAACTGTTTGTGAGAAACGATTACACAACAGCTATTTTGAATAACGATTTCCCAGTGGAAAAGGGTAGGATAGAAATAATGGATCAATGGGAAGGAAGATTTAAAAATTTAGTATGTGGGAGGTGGAGAAAGGGTTGGTGGGGGATGATGGAGGGAAAAGCAGGGGAAAGACTTGTAGACTAAGGATAATGAGAGGGCATATGGTAGATGAGGAAGAAGAGGGAAAGAGGTTATTTTAGAGGATGGATGTGTGGAAAGGATGATAAGATGAAAATTGAGAAAATGGGGAATTGGAACAGGGAGGGAAAAAGGAAGAGGAGAGGGAGGGAGTGTTAGTGATTAGGTGGGGATTATGATAAGGGGAGTGACTATGAGGCAAGAGAAGAGAGGGCAGAAATGAAGAGAAGAGAATGAGGAGAGAGAGAGGTGGAGGGAGAGAAAGAATCAAAGGAACAAAAGAAGCAAAAGGGAAAAGGAAAGATCAGAGAACAGGTACCTAAATCTACCCTAGCTACATTCTTGGTTACCATGATAGGATTCTAGGTACTGTAATGAATTTTACCTTTATCCTCCCTATGTATAGCATCTTCACCCCTATTCACACTGGAATCTTCTGACGGCACCTTTTCCTTTAAAATATATATATATGTTTTTTAATTACACTGTTACATTATATTGTTTTGATTACAGGTAGCCAGTTACTCATTTACCAAACATAATGGAATATTTTTTATAATTCTTTTTACACTGCAAAAGTTCTTCTTCAGCAGGATAGCCCAGATGGTCTTGACTGAAGTCTACCAGCCATTATTGCCAAGTTTTCAAGGTCAGCAAGGTCTGTTGGCAGACAGCATATTAAAACTTATTTTCTTGTGACTGATAATATGCTGTGTGGCCCAGTAAAGATCACAGGCATCAATAAAACACCAAAGTTCCATAACACAAATGCTCGCATCAATATAAATAAACATAACGTTATACGATATTATATTTATGCACAAGTTACAGTTACATTTGTTTTAGTTTGGTAAAATTCCGAAAATTCCTAGAGCTGCCAGATACCATGTTTAAAACATGAGATATGCAGTAACCATGTGATCACTATGCTATCGTTGGTCACTAAGGGATGGATACTTTGAACAACCCTTAAATGGATGTCCAATATGGCAGTCTCTACAGCAAAAAGGCTATCAATGTCACTTGTTTACATGAATTCTGTAAGGAGTCCATGCACTTGAAAGCATAAAAACAGATCAGACTGCAGCCCAGCCAGCCACATCACAGTCATATGACTGCTTAATTTAAAATTTCCCTTCTTTGTTCATAAAATACTACCAGTAATACCGTACCTTAATAACTTCACAATCCTCCTCCATTATCTGCCCCAGTTGTTCATCGTTACTCCAAGCCTGTTTCTGGCCTCGACTTTTATGAACTTCCAAGAACTCCTGAAACCCACTGTCATTCTCCAGTTCACCTAGTACCGCACTTTTGCTTTTCTTCGACGTCTTTTTCCTATCATCTTCCGGATCCGCAGCTCCTTCCACAGCCCTCTTCCTCTTCTCCAATCTCTCAGTTCTCTTTTTAAATGCTGAACTCTTTTCAGAGTACTTACTCCATGGTCTCGGGGCCGAGTCGTCGCCAAAATCCTTACAAATATCAACCTGTATCTTTGAGGTATCTATGAACGTATTATTAAAATGTTTGAGTGCCCTCTGGGCTTCCGTCTTGGTCTTATAACCTACGAATGCAAACCGTCTGAACACGCCATCTTTGGTATACTTTAATTTCAAGTCCGTGATCTGTCCCAAGTCGGCGAAGATTTGATTCACTCTACCTTCCTTTATATTCTTTGGAAGGTTCTTTACTATAAGACGAGACATATTCTTCCTAGTTGTGACTTTTTCTTTTCCAAAATACTGTTATAAGTAAGAAACGCATTTTCTCATCCCAACGTGGTGCAACTGAAGCAATGGCAATAACCGCTGACACGAGGAAACTTGAGCCCCTCGGAAACGGGGTCTCCGCTTGACGAGTAAAATCGTCTGGCGTTTGCCAGAGTAAAATTAACAAGTCGCACATTTACTACTGCGCTACTTAAAGGGTTAATTTCTCGGAGCTAAACTTAATCCTAATCCTAATCTCAATTCACTGTAATCAGTGGTATTGCTAGGGTTAAATTATTGGGGATCAAAAATCTAGCATACCCTTCCTGACTAAGATAATATCGTTTGATATCACCCAAAGAATGCCTTGTTTATTGAAAAGACTGTTGTCGAGATCTGAATAAAAAAGTTAATTCTTTAACCAAATGGGAGCGACATGAAACTGGAACGAAAGGGGAACCAGCCCATCAAATTTATGTTGGGGAAGCATTGCCCTCTGGCAGGTTTTTCGTTTTGGCTTTCTCTAAACTACGGGAGATGATGAACAAGGTGGTCAAAAGACTTAGCCTTATACAGGGTTCCCACATGAAAGCTAACTAGACTATTTTGCGACAGTATAGAAAAAGGTAGCAAATTCAGAATCTGAAAGTCCAGATGTGGGTGGATCAGGTGTGGGTGGACTCTGCTCCAGTGAACTCACTGGGCCTTTGAGAGGAAACGTAGCGGAAGGAGCTCTTTTTTCTCGCTTGTTTGGTGATTTTTTAAGAATGTTTTATCTGAAAAATTAAAACTTGCGCAAGTCCGTTGACTGGTCCATTTATCATGGTTAAAATCTTGATAAAAAACTTGGGGTTCGTATTCGACACTGTCGCATAAGAGTAACATTACTGCATTGGTTATATATGGTACAACTGCACGAAATTGCTTTCTAAATTGAAGAGCTCGAAACTTTAGGCGCTCTTCCGTCCAGAACATAACGTCCGGCAAAAGTCTTCAAAGCAACAATACCTTTTCTGGTGTATAAAAAGGCCGAGTCTGTTGACCACCTTATTTACTGACCGTTTGAACCAGACATTTCATTTACTTTAAATCCTTTAGACAACGCTGTTGCGCAACTATGTCCCAGTGCTTTTAGTTCCTTCAGATTAAAAGAACATTCTAGACAGCAAACTGCACCTGACTAATATCTTTGTAACATTCGATCTATAAACATCAAAAACACCGCCATAATAAGGACGTATAAAGACCCCCATTTACTTTAAATGCTTTGTGAAATGTATTCTTGGTATTTGTTACTCTGACAGCCGCTCTGAACCTCTTGCTGGCAGAGTAACTTTTCCTCGACATCCTGACACAACGGAACCGAAACAAAACTATAACTGAGCGCTCTTAAAAGGAAACAATAACGGATGATTTAATTCTTGGTCCATTAACCTCCAGCTGTTAAAAGGACCACAGTTGAAAAGACCTGCAATAAACCCATTTGTCCAAGTAGACCATTTCAAATGAGCAATTCTTTGAGCTGATTTTCACCAAGATATGAACTCTAATGTTGACTTTAATTAATGCATTGTCAACCAAAGAATGATCAGGCTGGACAAACTGTGCACGAAGGGCGCTTTGGTTTTGTTCAAATTAGTTTTCACTTAAAAGTAATCTGACTTTCAACAGATCACAAATCTCTGGGAGTTTCTCCGCAAAATGTCCCGGTATATTATTACAGGGATAAGAGCCCCATGGTTGGCCTCGACCATGGTTGCTTCTGAAAGTTATCTACATATCAGCATTTAAGCATTGTTACCAACGTGAGTAAGTGTTATATGACACTGTTCTTATCATTATGATCTTGAATTTAAATGTTGGATTGCATTGCATGGCGCATTGCATGAAGGAAAGCTTCGCGACCTCAGGGTATGAGATCGTTCACGGCAAGAAGTCGAATTAGAAGTTGCTAATTTCTAATTGTAAAGAGTACAAGGACTACTAATTAAGCAAGTTAAATATTGGAGTCCTCGATACTGTGTTTTGTTTATTTGCTTTTGTCCGTTAGTTTTGTAAACACTGCTGCAGCATGCGAAGCGAATAAAGGAAAGAGATATGCCTTCTTCCTGAACTATAGTCAACGTATTTGGCAAGTGTCACGGAAATTTCATCAGTTATGAGGCTTCTTCACATCAGGTGGATGTCCCTACTGAGAACAACTAATTAGCGGACCTCCTTCATTTGTCGCTTGCCTTTCCAACAAGCAAATATTTCATTAATTTCCGTCGATTCACAGTAATCTCCAGGCCAGAAAACCCTGTCTTAGCGCCATATGACGATTCACTTACGCAGCAAGAAACAAATACAGCGAAAAACAAACTGGTTCCAGAATCCGTAGAAAAAAAACTATATACTCTAAGAAAACAGGTGAAAAAGAGTAAACAAAATCTATACCCAATCCTTGTTAAACCCTTTTTTCTAATATATGTAAAAAGTGGAATATATATCGACTTTTTATACCTTGGCCTCCTCGATGAACTCTCTGCATGTCTGTAGAGTCAGTTATTGGTAATTTGAGAAATGTCCATTCTAAGATATAAACGGTGTAAATTTAATTCATTTTTATGAGTTAAACCAACGTATGAGGATGTAGTTTGTCACAAGAATTGTGATATTTTCTTTTTTGTGTGAGATTCGGCCACCAATGGATGTTGTCTTTCTGGTACGCAACAATGAAGGTTAGTCAGAAACGCCTTTTTGTCAGTTGCAGGCCAGTCATATAACCAGCTGTCTGGTTATTTCCTCAGAGCATACCAGCCAGGAATCGTAGCCTTACAAGAATTTCTAAAGCCTGGCTTACAATTCGGAGTAAAAACGTAATAAAGTCTTACGTAATAAAGTTTTACAGAATAAACGTTTTGAAATACCTTTACTCTGAATTATATCATGGGCTTTAATATTTCTTATAGGGCCACTAGGTTGATTCAACGAATAATGTGGCGTTTACACTCGATTAATAACATTTAAGTGAACATTGTCGATGAGGGAAATTTTCGAGTGTGAGAATATTGTAATTTTTTAAGAGTCTTGTTCAGAGCAAGAAACGACGTACCTTTAACACGCACGAGTGTATTGTGTGCGCAGTATTATGTGTGAACGCTTGACCCAATGTTTTAACTTCGTTCTTCAACTTAACTACGTTTTTCTCCACATGTAGATTTAACAGATTTGACGTAGTAAGTTTTGTGCTTATGTAAAGCTTTGAATCATGACGATTGTAGGACGTCCACCTAGCCTAAATCAATCGAAAATATTTCATAACCCAACATTGATATCGCCCGAACCTTTTCGTTCTAATGGCCGATTAATTAGACGTTGCAAGCCCAGACTTTCCGAGACTAAGATGAAGAGCGAAGATTGTGAAATCGGCTTGTTCTTTCGATAACATATGTGTAGCCTAAGCGGCAGCCTCACGATTATATTGCTGTTAAAACGTTGTAAGCAACGTAGTACATGAACGAGGTTTGATATATTTAAACACAATTTGCGCAATATGTACTATTGTCACTATAAAGCACCTGCTACTACAAGCAAAATCGCGAATCACCATAAATAAACTCGCATCCGTATAATGGAGATAATCCCATGCATATCAGCATTTCCCTTGTCCAAGGCCTTGTTTTTATAGAGCTCTAGTGAAATCAAATGTTACCTCCGAACTTACAAATTTTGTTATCTATGTCCCAAACATCAAATACGGCCATTGAATTGTGCTTTGATGTCCCTACAGGTTAGGCAGAACAGAAAAAATTTTCAAGTAGCTTTACATTTCCTACTCTTTAAACCTTTTTAGCTTTAGCATACCTTCTCTTACCTCGATGCTCTTTATTCTCAATTTGAAAACCAGATCAATCTAGCGTAAACAAATGCGAAAGCGACCTTCTCCAGCCACTAAACTTTTAAATCATCTCCATTATGCCAATGAAGATATTGCATGCTCATTTGTTAAGGAAATTCAAATCCCATTTTCAATATTGTGGTAACATTAATTGACCTCAGTGAATCTATAGCAGGCAATTTTCATCAAACAGCGGTCGGGTTTTCTTAACTGAATTTTCTTGAATGATTGGCGATCTGACTCGTCTTTGATTTGTTGGCCTGATTGATTACCACTTTGCAAAACTGGAACAGTGCAAATAAAATATGCTTAAACGAGAAACTAGCCTAATGTGCACTCTCCAGTGCTGAGGAACGAACTTGCCAAGAGGCGAAACAAAAAATAAACGAAGAATATTGAGGCGATACCCATTCTCGCAAACAAATTTTGGGGATAATCAAAGATAAAAATAATTTTGAATAGTTCTTTTTTTGTATGAGAGCATATGTCACATGTTAGCATTTAGTATAGTATATATTGATAACAAAATAAAAGCCCGTCAAGGTACTTGTCCAACAATGTTTGTTTTTTCTCTTGTACATGGTGATATTGAACTTTTCAGATTCAAAATCTTGGCACAGTTCTTGTTCTTCTTTGAAGTAATACTGTAAGACCTGAACAAATTCAGTTTTGTATGTGTATTGTCTGTCATACATTGTTTTTAGTGATACGTCTTTGAAGAGTGTTTACACCTATATCGCAACAGCTGGAAATAACTCACTTGCTACGCTCAGTTACACTTCACGTTTCCAGGCTTAATAACGCAGCTCAAAGCCCGGTAACAAAGTCGATTTTTTCTGCGATTTTATCATCAATATCGGCCATTTTGCCAGCAATATCGGATCTCTTATGAAGCAACTGATTACACTTGTCATCCAACGTTTGCACTTTTGTATCACTTTTCACACCGTGCATCCTTCTCTCTTCCATCAAAAACTCGATAACACTAAATTAAGAGTATATACTAGTACACCCTTTAAGCTAGATTTTACAAGAAGATCGCTGTTAAATTCAAGTGTGGTTTAAAAAAATGCGTTTTTGGAGTTTGTTTACAATAATCGTACTCAACGACACCGGTATAGCAGGCAGGGGATTCATGAACTTAGTCTGTATAGAATCCATGCAAGAAAAGGTCAGACGCAGAACTGATACAAAACCGTGCGAAGTAGAGAACTCCGTATAGTGAGCGCATAACAGCCGCTATAAGCCGTCATCGCCTCATACAGAGGGAAATGAAAAGTTGTAACTTTGGAAGCTTCCAGTTCGTTTTAAGACATTTTCACGCAGCTTTTTACCTTTCAATTATCAGACAAAGAGTGCGTTCTTTGCCGGAAATAACTAAAAGAATGTACAAAAACAAAGAATAAACATTTCGTCGTAAAACTCCCGTCAATTCCGTAACATATGCACTTGTAACAAATCCACGCGTTTCGGCCAAGTGGACGTGATCGCCCGAAACCTTGAAACAGTGGAGTCGACGCTGTCTACACATAAGAAATATACTGGATGCGTACTTTGTAATAGGATTTTGGATATGGGTTAAACTTTATTGTATATAAAAGACATGATTTACTCAGTATGTTAACACCAAAGCTACATTTTATTGTTGGCGGTACTTTTGTGATCTTTGTTGTCACTGCTAATCACACATGAATGACAGCCGCCCTTCGTAACTGTGATAATTTCGTCTTGTTGCAGACCCAACATCTCTCTATCCCCACACGTTTCGGGTAAAGCTATATCTAAAAGATATTCCCAGAGTTCACGCATTTGTTCCTATAAGTACAATGAACGGCCGCTGAAGACTCCTCGCTTGGGCCGCAATCAAATGAGAAGGATCTCCATTGGTCGACTAGCATGACTTTATTTAGGCAAAAAATAACCTCTCAAAGTTAGACAATTAAAAATGAACTGCAAGACGACTTGCCATCACAAACGGGCTCGCGGAAAAAGATCGCCGCAGAGAATCAGTGCAGCACAGCCGTCAAATTGCGAAATACTTAAAAAAATTACAGGTTATTCAAATATTGTTGGTCATGCTGCTTGATTTATTCAGAATTTTTATGACCCCGACAGCTGGAAGGAGGCGGAGATACCTCCTATAGTGTGAAATAAAGGAGTTAAGCGTTCTCCAGGCATAAATTTGTAAAAACAAACTGCTCCGACATCAATGCGCCCCGAGATACAGAGTGACTGAGTGGCGAAGGCAAACGAAGTGGAGGAAAGCGAATGATTCTGAAATATGGTCCAGTGTTCCGGATGTAACCTTCCAATTGTGGATAAATACTTACTCAAAGTTCTGGATTGTACGTGGCACACGAAATGTCTTCAGTGTTATGAGTGCAAGCACCTCTTGACCGAGAAATGCTATTCAAGAGAAGGGAAACTTTACTGTGCCAAAGATTTCTATAGGTGTGTTAATTGTAATAACCCGTTGATCTATTTGCTGAGATTGCTTTGGTACATAAAGACGGGATGTCTTAGTCAATCTAATTTTTCTCAATTCCCTTAACGAAGCTACTCGTGTGCCTCGTTGATTTGTACCGGAGATACACTCAGTGAACAAGGCTCATTTGGACTTTTCTTTTTCAGGCGCTATGGGACAAAATGCTCTGGATGCGACGAGGGTATTCTGCCGACGAATTTGGTGCGTCGCGCTAAAGATATGGTATTTCACGTTGAGTGTTTTTGCTGCTCAATGTGTATGAAGGAAATCTCGACCGGGGACGAACTGTATCACGTCGGAGGCAATAAATTCGTGTGCAAGGAAGACTATGACATGCAGTTGCACGATATTGAAAGTAAGTTTTTTTAAATAAACCTATATATTTGTATACAGGCTTGCGTATTATGAAAATTGGATCTGATAGAAGGTATCTTGATCCAGTGCAATCATTATTAGCTTTTTCACAAAGCGACAACTTGCGTTTTAGATACCGAGTCGCCAAAAAGGACGGACATGGAATGCGACGAAGCAGTGAAGGAGGAGGATGATGCAGTTTTGGAGGAGGACGGTGAAAATGGAGCCAACGGGAAGAGAAGAGGTCCGAGGACAACCATAAAGGCTAAACAACTTGAAATTCTGAAGGCAGCGTTCGCTGCGACGCCGAAGCCGACTAGACACATGAGAGAGAAGCTGGCGCAAGAGACGGGCTTATCCATGAGAGTTATTCAGGTCTGGTTCCAAAACCGAAGATCAAAAGAAAGACGGTTAAATAACAGTGGGTTAAATGGCTCTCAGAGTAGGGGAAAATCACGGAGGTCTCCAAGAAAGGGTGCAGAAAGTCATGATATACTAGAAGGAATGGTAGGCGCGCTCTTAGACCAACAGTGTGCCTTTCAAACTCAAGGTTTGTGTAAGATACACAAGGCTACGTACACCTCGTTGTATTCAAATGGGTAAAATATTTGCCCAATGAAAACTGCCTGTTCACTGTTACTTGCTTTCCTTAACGCATACTACAGTTATGTTTGTTTTACGTGAAAAGGTTCGTTAACAGCCTTGTTTACTGTCCCTCCCCGTCTTTCTTTTTTTCATATAATGATTAATTAGACGTCGATGAAATTGCGAATGTTGAAACAATTCCCCCAAGCCGTACGAGCCGTGCAAGTCAACACCAGTAGAGCAACATCGGTTTATCGAACAACAGTACGGTTATTTAGCAAGAAAAGCAAGAACAACGTTCATTATTGCACTAGTTTGGTACAACCGGCTTCTTGACATTAAGGTTTCCTTTAATAATTCAAAACAACTGGCATTATAATTTTAAAACATTGTGTGGCGGCGCTGTCCGTACATATAAGAGATGATAAAGGATTGTCCGCTGTGATTCTGTACCGTCTTACGACGTAGCTTCGAACCAAAGCGAACTCATCAAGGGCTTAATTTTTTCTTTCTTCCTTTATTAGATGCATTTGTTCTTTTAACCAACGGACTTCTAAAACGTCCTCAATATAAAACATTTTTATTATTTTTCCACAACAAACAATGTCAGAATCAATTGTTCACAAAAAGCAGGATGGTCCAAAAATTCACAACTCTTGCTATTCCACGATAAAGACGGATCACATGTATATTTTACCAAACGCTGAAAGGTCAGACGAGTAAAAAGGATGCTTTGTCATCACTTTGGAAGTTTATTTTCAATTTTTTCTTTTAAAACCAGAGGAGAAATTTGAATTATGAAAAGGCGAGAAACTGTGAACACCTGCAACAGATCCCACGGTTTGCCTCCAATGATTACATTGGACTAGCCGTGGATGTTCAGGCGAAAAATCATTCTCAGCTAACGCAAATGCAGCTGGTTATTTTAAAACAAGCTTTTTATACGAGGTATAGCGCTTTATAAACAGAAAAACGATCCCAATTCGCTCTCATGACCTTTGAGTTATCAAAAATTTGGAATACGCAAAACAACTATAAGCTTTTGAAATATTTTCCTGGCTTGAAGGTCTAAAACGTGGACGTACATTCTTGTCGCGAATTTACCTCACAATCTTGAACTCGTATGTGGTAAGCCACAAACAGCATTTTTGCCAAACTTTCTGTTGTCAGTAGTTAAGCACCACTCGTAAACTTTACTTAACCAATCTTTCATCTTTACTTTAGTCGTTTAACATTGTCAAGCGAAGAAGCTTCTCAGTTATCGCTCGATAAATACGAAAGCCACAAGAAGCCACGCGAACACCAAAAATTCTTTTGAGGCTCGTTAGCAACGAAAAGTTTATCTATAAAAATTGACAAAAATCTGGCAAGCTCTTTCGCTAACGAAACAGATTCAATTGGCTTATAAAAAAGGGCCATAAACTTTTTAGTAGGATTTGAGGAACGTATGGCTGCAAGTTTATTGCAAGTTCTGAAGAAGCAGCAGCGATAATCGCAAGAGTAAACAAAAATCCCTAATAGAAAATATTTGGGTCCTTAGAGTGTTAAGTAGATAAGTATCTTTTCTCCATGACTAGCTTATTCAAAAAGTCATAATTAAAATTTGTTTTTAAAATTAAAAGACACGCATTGCGGCTACTCGAAATGTATTTTAAACTCTTATCTTTTATGCCCTTAATGGATCGGTTATTTTGCGAGAAAGAATGAGACGGAAGGCAACGAAAGTCCACTTTGATAAAGTGTGTTAAACGTCAATGGCAGATGTTGACTTGGCTCGACACAAGGAACGAGGCGATCACACATAGTCAGGCCATCTGGACATGGCAGCTGTTTACTTGTTGCCAATTGCTAAAGCTAAAAGATTTCAGATTTGCTTCTTTCAAAAATACAAAAAAAGAAAAACAAGGAAGTCATACTTGTCGATTTAAATGTAATTTAAGAATGAATTCGCGACTTTGAGAGAATTTTAAATACTCTGGTCAGATGAGAATCGCTCGCATGCATTTCCACTTTTTTATTTTGAACTCAATTGAGGACGAGTGGCGCTGTAAGCGCCCTGAGATCGTATCAGAAGTGTTTCCAGTTATTCTTATCTGTTCATAAGGAGGAATAATCATGTATGTCTGTACCAGTGTGGGCTCTCACGAAGCTAACCAACTATTTTTTTAACTTACCGCAAACTAACGCACGCAAGATTCGCTGATTCGGATTATCGAGGAATTTTTGACGTGCCGCACGTTTTAAAGGAAAGTCGGATGTTTCACTGTACATTTTATTTCAATACATTTCAGATCTTCTCAACAGTGGAGAATACTATGGAAATCGAACAGTTTTTTCACCCGTTGAAGAACAGTTCGATGGTCATCATAGAATCGATGGTTTGCAGCCTAATGGGAACATGACCTCACCCGATAATGGCTACGTATCTGGGATTCTACGAGAGCAAGCTAATCCAAATTACATGAAAATAGCCCAACATTCGGCTCTTCATCATACCTCACTGCAAAACTCAACGCAGGAGGCGCAAGTCTTCGGCGGAAATGCCTATTCTTATCCCCCGTTAAATAATTTACATATGAACACGTTATCTACCATGTGGTAATGGTATGAGCACGGTAGCCACAGAAATTATGTCACAACCAATGACAAGACTCATAAACACACTGTCCCACTTAAGTGCATAGGAAAGTTAAATCAAAGTAACTGTAATTATAATACCTACAGTCCTTAAAGTAGCGTCGTTTTTTTTAAAAAAAATATAACGAAGAGTTTTCGCTTTGGAGTATTGCGAGCAAAGGATCATCCAAGGTGAAGAGAAGCGACAGACCGTGGACTCGGTAAGTCAGACCACGGCCATCTCATGTGTAAATAGACACGTTCGTCCGCGCGTATTTAAAACTTTGAAAGAAATTGTTGGACGTACACATAAAGTACGTCATTATAGAAGTATACAAGGAGTTCTTATAAGAGATTATTTGTGCTGAAAAGAACAACAATAACTCGAGAGAGCAGACAGGATGACGCTGTCAGTATCACAACATTGTATTATCAGTCAGAGATCAATCTATTATTTATAAATTCAACACTACATATGTCATATACTACAAATTAAAAGTAACTTAAGCCCTCTTTATTGTTGTTTGTTGCTTTTTTGCCTCTTTGTCAGAAGCGCGGTCAAATGGTAAAAAAAAAGCAAACCATTGTACATTTATCATTCATTCAGGCTTACGGATGGAGAATGCAAACAAAGCAAAGGTGTGAGTTGTTATACTGTCTGCCGATCTTAACTACGTGAGAACAGACCAGTTTTGCAGGGGATAAAATATCTTTAGATTTCAATAAAAGGAAATACTCTTACGGGTTTCAAACTGGGCCATGCCAGAGGAGTCATTGTGTCGCGGAACGACAGCGGAAGTGAGGACCGCTGTGCATGCTGGGCTGTGGTACAAAAGCTACGTGATGACGTGTGTCCCAGCTCGGAGTGATGTATGAGGGGCACCGAAGGAAGATGATACATTTGGTAGAAAATCACTGCGCGAGTGATTACAGCCCTTGTATACTTCATTTTCCCGTCAATATGGGAGAGTACTTCCAAGAACGCCCTCGGGAAGGTAGACATTTTAAGACTCTGTTTCCAATTTCGGTTTGACTGCATCTCACGTCAAAACAGTAGGAACTATGATTATATTTGGCGAAAATGCTGTTAAATAAACTGTACTAAATACGTTGACAACAAGGAGTTGTTTTTTAAGAGTCCTCTCTATTCCTTCAATTGATAGTTTTTTTAATTTCTCCAATCGAGATCTGTACGATAAATCAACAGTTTTCATAATTTTAAACATACAATGAACTAAAAACTTTCATCTAAAAATTCATCCGAAGCATCGCCAGGGAGAGCTTTCGCTTGGATTGGTGTTCTCCCCTGCGTTGTATATCAAAGAGGTATTTCATAAAGAACTCCCAGTATGACCTAATGGTGTAATTCAGCCGGACTTTCTTGTCAGCTTTCTTGTCGTGCATACCATTCTTATTCAGACTACGTTGGTTCCGTAGACAGAAGCCAAATACTTGTTCAAGCTGTGAGCTGTTCTTTTGTTCCACGACAGCAAAGCGCACAAGGGAAGGTCGACTCGGAGACAGGAAACAGAGAATGATAACAGCCACTGCGGTATCCAGTTAGTAAGACTAAATATGTTTATTCAAACCTGCAGACTTGTGAAGTACTGTAAAGTATTACTGTTAACTAAAGTATTGTTATCGGCTGTGTCCATCTTTCTGGGAGTGTATCACCTTCTCTCGTTTCATTTCCTCGTGATTTTTAAATACTTATTTTTACATTACCTTTAAATATTTGCGTTCAAATTAAAAGTAATTCTTAAACGTTCATTTCAGAATATATTAACCTTTTCCGGTCTTGGTTCTTCAGACCTCTCAGGGTAGGGAAGCACGATGGACCCATCCAGAGCTCATATATTTCGAAAGCTTTCGAATAGAAATTTTGCAGAAGATATATCTAGAATAAGTCCAGTCAAGAAAAATTGCAAACATCCATTCTGAACCTGTTATGACGTCATAGCGATGCCAAATGTGTTTGAGTCCCATCAACGTCCTGCTTCAATTACTCAGGTACGTTTTTTAATTTCGGTAAAATTTTGACGTGTGATGTGTTTGAATATTGCTAGGTTGAGAAATGAAGTATAAGTTTTAATTAGTTTGAACCGTCATAATGACGTCATACATTTTGTATTAAAGTAAATGGTTTGAACCTGAAAGAATCAGGACGTGTTGGCAATAGTTCACGGTCCAGGTTAGAGTAGTCTTGAGACTTACTGTGGTGTTGATTGAAGTTTCGACACAACCATTCTTGGTCCTGACTAGTCTAACCAGGACAATCAACTCTCACCGACACGTACATTTTGTATCATATGGTATTTTTGTAATACATTGTTGAAGACTGGATCTGCAACTTAATACTGAAAATATCACTTTCCAATCCCCCCACTTGCAAACAGGCATAAACAACCAGGAGCACAATGGCTGACCGGGTCCGAATAAGGTTAGTGAATACTGGTAACCAAAAAAACGCTGGTTACCGCACTAAAATTGTACTCTCGTGTGTGTAAAACTTACCGGAAATTCATAGATTAATTTTTGGATGTATATTTATTCGATCTTTCCCCACTGCCCGGAGAAAAGAACCTGGTGAAAGCTGGCCACGTGGCCCCCAAAATCTGGGAGGTAAAAAAGCGTTGTTGCATAGGTAGCAGGGCTCGTACCAAATATTCTAAATACGAATTTTCATACATTGCAATTCCTTTCAATGATGATTCCTTCACACCGAACAACCCTCTCTCTCCTAAGCTGTATATTTGATCATGTAGCATGTGAACAGCCTTCACCATGGTCTTGTCTCAAGCGAGAGGGAAGCGATATGCATGGAAAGTAATTGCCATACCGCGAGGGAAACTGACACTAACAGACAATTCTGAACAGAAACCAAAATACTTGGCATTAACTATATAAGATGCGGTGTTGATCTTGTGCCAGCAAATAGTTTCCACCGGTTTTCAAAACGACCTTACATTAGCTGGAGATAAACCGATTTTGTGACTCAGCTTAGTATCTAAGGTTTATCTTACCACGACTTAGCTAACGCAATATTGTTTACATTTCTGTCCGGAATTATCCGTTTTTGTGAATTCTTTCACGGTGTGATTGAGAGAAATTCCATTATTTTTATCTTTTTTTGATAGATCTGTCAAGGCAATAAGTACGTTTTCTTTTCTGCTAGAGAATGCATATCATTACAATCTCTGATTACTATACATAATACATATATTGTAAATTCCATGCCAACTATTTTGTCGATTCTTGCCTTTTTAGTTCCATTTTAGTGATTGCCCGTCGATGCACTTCATCCGGGCCATCCGCCAGTCGTAGATTTCTTGCCCAGGCCCAAAATTGGGCTAACGGAAAGTCAGACGAAACACCTGCACCACCAAATGCCTTTGAAACAAACAAGATACCATCGATATTTGGTGAGTTCATTGAAGTTAGACATAAGGAATTTGACACCACTCCAATTTTGGAGTTCTTCAGTTTAATATCCAAAACTAGAAGATCATATCTCTCAGTTTTTTAATTTTATAAATGTTTAATAAAAATATGAAGTTTATAAATGCGGAACAAGGCTAATTACATCCTTGGGTTAGTTCAATACCCTGCTATAAAAAGATATAAATTACAAGATGCTTGTTTTGAGTATTATTTAGTATAAAGATTACAGCATCTTTTGTCTCTTTCAGGGAGAATACCTGGTGGGAATATTCGCAAAATGAGTTTTGGAGGTTAAGTTATTCTCGGGGCTTTTTCTTTGCTTGTTTACTTAGATGGATTGGCTCATAAATTAATAGGAAACAAAATTATCTCTGTTCAGCCAGAAACAATAAAGCACAACAGGTAAAGAACTTGGAGAAGTAGAAATTTAATTGAACCTAAATCAATTCAGAAATCAGGAGTACCTGCATAGCTCTATCAACCACGTTCTGAGCCATGTTTGGCGCAACTACTTTAATCATTGCAATTTCGGGCGCAGCAACCTTAACAACGGGAAAGGAAGAGATTGATAAGGGCAGAGAATTTGCCATACATTGATGAAGCGATGCATTCTTTAGGAAAACGTGATACTTCGAGTATTGCGAGGTTTAACAAGTAGAAATACTAACCTTGTTTCCGGCAGTGTCCATGAGATGGGCTGCTTTAAGAGTGAGAAGTCTAATGACGTAAAAAGCGATCGTTAACTTTTTGCTTCAATGACAACAGAAGCGCGATTATTTTCATTTTGTTGGTTATACCTTGCTTGTTCAATCTCAGTGCGTGACTTTGCAATATCTTCAATAATCTTGCCCTGTTCAACCAAAGCTTTCCCAAAAGCAACTCTCGATTTTACCTGCGAAAACAAGCATTATACGGACAAACTTTACGAACGACCCTGAGAATGCGAGTTGGATGAAAGAAAACTAATTAGAGAATGATCTTAAGATTATACTGACTGAAGTCTTTTGAACGTTGTATGTTGGCGGTAAATAAGTCAATGATCAGTAATCTGACTGACTATATTTAATAATATTATACCGCAATTTTAAATTGTCCAATGAAAAAACAGGATTTGTACCATGTGACGAGGTGATTTTTCAGAGTATCTCACACCAGATCATGATTTAGCAGTGTGGAGTGAGATATAAAATATATCACCCTCTGGAGCGGGTGATATAAAATATATCTCATGCCGCGACATTTCGAGTACTACACGCGCGACCACACGCAGCTAAAAAAAGCAATAACAAAATGGCGGGAGCTGAGTCTGTTTCGTTTGAAGCAGACTCAGACTAAGAAATTGCTCGCATTTTGGAAATATTTCGCCGAATCACCCTCGCTCCGAGTCTATAAATGATAATAATCACATTTTGTAGCATTCGATTAGGGCTGGTAATCGTGACAGAAAAGCCATACCAGCAATAACAAACTTAATGATTTATTATAAGTTAAGCTCTTACAAGCCTCTATATCGCCAGGCAAACAAGGACTTCTTAATATCAAACAGATTTACGTTAGAAATTGCCACTAGATGTTAAAGTGTTGTTGCTCCTCGCACTTTAAACTTTGCTAAGCACTAAGCTCTGAGGTCGAAACGGGACTAGACCCGCAATTTTCCGATTACTAGCCACACACTCTAACCATCGAGCTTCAAGAATTCGGACAGTACGTTCAGAGCATTTGGCTGGCATTCAAAAGTCTGTGCGTTCGATTCCTCTCCGGAGGTTGGAGTTTTTGAAAGTATCGACGGCTTAAAACTCCTTTCAGTCGAGACCCGACTTTTAGAGATTTTACGCGCATATCTTCAAGAAATTCAAAGCGTGCTACTCACTCGTTTAATCATCAGCTCTAGAGAACGTTCAGCTTGTCCGATCAGTCGCATACAATGATGGATCCTGCCAGGTCCTAGACGTCCCTGTACAGAAGATGAATAAATTTCAAAGGACAGCTAAGTTTAATGGGGTATTAAACAATGATGTTTCTGCGGCTTCTTGCGATTATTCTTTCTGTTTGTGACACAGTTTAGCAAAGGGCTGTGTGGATCGAGCCTACACCAACCTGAGCAATCTCGAATCCGCGTCCTGGACCAAGAATCATATTGGACTTTGGCACACAGACATCTGTAAATTGTACTTCACCATGGCCACCTGAAAACAATCAAGCAGTTGCTTAACATGAGGGATGATCGGATTCACAAAGATCCTATATAACTACCCGAGAAATTCCAATCCTTGGTTTAGCCTGCCAGCCGGTTCGTTGGGGGAACGTTGGGGTGAGAGACTTTCCGTTTCTACAATGGGCTGGCTGGCAGGCTATTCTTGGTACGGCTTGATCGGTCGATAGATTGGGCTTTAACGATAAGTTTTTAATACAGATATATATTATAGAACGTATATATATGTATAATTTCTAAAACTCATCAACAATTCACGAGGAAAATTCAAAAGAAATTAATGTTTAATCAATGTCTGTATACCCCGATACAGAACTAATTAAATAAACATCGGTTCTGTATCACATTTACAGACATTGTCTGTATTAACAAGTTTTGCGTCGGCTTTCCCACACTCAAATTGAAATTTTATGGTAAGGTATAACTTGTTTTAACTTTTTTTTCTACTCAGCATTAATGTCAAATGCTGTAATATGGGACGTTTTAGAAGTCATTTACAAAATTCGTGTCCGTTCTGTATCGGGACACACCCCGATACAGAACGACCACTCATTTTGTAAATAGTACATGGAACATGTACAACATAGATATATAACGTATAACATAAGGAAAATGCATGCAATTATTACTAAATTGGTTCACGATAATTACTAAAAGCAACTAGAGATGAAAACATTCTATTAAGATTAATTTGCTATCTCCATGGGCCGGTAACCGAGCAGCTGAACAAATATCGGCTGTAACCGATTAATTTCTGATCATCGCTTCATCTTCATGCAAGTACTATTTCCAGAAGAGAATATCTAGGAAAAAATTCAGGAAAGGTCTCCTAAAAATAGTATGCTTACAAGGAGGGTCAAAGTATCCAAACGTCTGAAGAGGTCGAAGAACTTTCACTCCAGGTGCATCAAATGGGACCAAAACCATAGACTGAAAAAATAAGAACAGGTGTAACATGGATAAGTTTTGCATTATTAAGCTCATCAATAGTTCATGAGGAAAATTTAAAACAAATTAAGGCTTAAATAATTTCTGTGTACCATGATACAGAACTCATTACATAAACATCAGCTCTGCATCACATTTACAAACACTAGTGTCTGTATTAACCAGTTTTGCATCAGCTCTTCTAACCGTATAATGAAACAACTGTTTGTAACATCAGTTAAATGTAACAACCATTAACTGTAACATTTAAGTGTAACAACTCTACAATGAATCGATTAAATGTCACAACTATAAGGTTTAACAATGAAATGTAATAAGTAAGCTGTAAAAGTTTTAAAAATATAACACTGAAAACGAAAGGGCTGAATTCGAAAAGTTCCAGTTTCTTTAGGTTAAAATGACTGTACTTACTTGCTGCTGATGACGAGGAGCGTTAAGATCAGTTTTACCCATAAAAATTGCGAGCTTACATCGGGGATCAAGGGCTCCTTCACATACAAAATGAATTAAAACGTTTTTCCTTTAAATAATCGGTAAAATATTTGTGACACAATTTAAAAAGTAGCAGGGGATTGGGTTGCCGTTTAAACTTTCAAAGCATAACCATACCTGATGTCCACCATTTTCTTCCATTAATCACATAAGAATCACCATCGAGTTCAATTTTTGACCGAATGTTTGTCGCGTCTGACGAAGCAACCTGTAA
>JBAHVQ010000360.1:2206-18746 GCA_036872915.1 Nanipora kamurai | reverse complement strand
CTACTTACGATATTTATATCATAAGAAAGAGCGGAAAATTCTATGCAACATATGTGAACTGCAAAATATTCTAGCAAGACGTTTTGAATCGTCGGCCCAATCGTCTGCCAGGTTCACAGAAGTTTTCGTCTGAAAGAGACAATTCTTCGACATCGTTGTCATCACTTTCATCGTCGTCATCGCTTGCAGAGCCAACTGTCAGACTTGTCAATTTTTCTTCAAGTTCACGGTAAGGGGGAAGAGAACTCTCGCACGCGATAAAATCTTGCACAGATATTGTCTCGGGGCCACATGGTTCTTGGAGCAATCTGTCAGTTGAAGAGACATCCTCATCAAGATCAGCAACCGGGTCTTGGTCATGAGGCGAAGCTTGATCCTCGACAACATCTCTTGTCGCATCTAAAACTCCAGCTTTAGCAAAGCATTTCACGATTGTGGAGGACTGTACAACTTCCCATGCCTGTTCAATTCATCTTATAGCCTACAGAACGTTGATTCACCGATAGACTTCAGCTGCTGTGTCCACTTCATCAATCTTGCTCACCACGTGTGTCATCATCGACTTGATCATCATCTAGCGGTATTTTATCGGCAGAGCTTGGTGTGAAATGTAGGTGTGTCTTATCAACCTTTGTTTCAGGGATCCAGGTGATTCACACAAACATATGTGTTGTTAACTCTTTTGAGTAAAGAGATCATAGGTCTATGTACTTCTAAACCTACAGCTACAAGCAATGAATGATAGCCAGACTCTGTCAATTTTGTCCTGGATACGAAGATTTCACGTCTACAAAGACTGGTGGACTCCATGCTTCGGCGACGAACTTGCTGTAGAACGAGAACCCGAAAAGCCAAAAGATAAGAACGCAATATCAGTCCTTAAAGATAATCGCGTGGTTGGACATATTCCTTTAGGCCTGGCTAACACCAAGGATGGTGAAGCAGAGAACCACAGGTTATGTCAAGGTGCGCGTGCAAAGCGGTCAACAGAGGTGGTGGGCATGGTATGGAGATACCATGCGAATATGTTTTTAGTGGGCCAAAAAATCTTATGGAACGTTTAGAAAGTCTATTTGAACTTTCCACAAATGCAGCAGTAAGAAGCAACAAGACTGAAGAGGAGCTTGACGTTGATAACAAAACAAGACGGCGGAAGAGAGCTGCATCTGGAAAACCGTCAGCAAGGGCAAAGCCTTCAAAGAAAAAGCGCTAACTCATGTCAACACTTTTATGCACTGTAGTGCGACCCAAATGTTTTTATTATGAAAGCAATTCTTGTTCGGAATTTTAATTTGTACTGCATTTGTTCTGCTTTTAATAGATTATTCGGCAAAAGTTCATCTTAAGTCCGAGTCACACGAGGCAATTTTTGTCGCAACTTGCAATGCAATTCTGAAAAAGGTTATGTTAACACATTCTAATTCAAATATTACAGTATTCGCGGGAATGTTTCAAGCAAGTTTCACTACACTACACTTACCTTCAACGTTGCAACAACAATTCGTGAGACTACTATGCTCTTTAGATAAATAAGATTTCGCAAGACTGAAGAAATGCCTACGTGCAAGCGAAAATAAACACAAGCTGAGCCTGAGATGTCAAAATTTATTAAACGTAACAATTGAATTGCTCAACAGGAAATGTTTGCTGTGTCTCACAATGTGAGTGTCCTTATTAAAGAGGTTTTTTTCTTTCCGGGGGCGTGATAAAGTGTCCGTTGTCCGTATTAGAGACTGTCCGTATTACAGAGGTATTTTCTGAAGAAAATAAGTTAGCATTTTGGCGGGACCTAAAAAAAGTGTCCGTATTAAAGAGGTGTCCGTACCGAGAGGTTTGACTGTACTTCTTTACCATCTTAAGGAGGTTGAGACCACTTGACTTGTTAGTGCGAGTCACTCATTATTGTTATGTTCAAGATACGTAATCATTATTACTGATTATCATTATCAATGTCATTGTCTTTATTGGAATTAGGATTATGTCAACGAGTATGGTCACTATCACGGTTTTTATTCTCATCATCATCAACGTTATCATCATCACCGTCATGAATATTATTCATGTGATCATTTATTATTCCATCAAGAAGGACGCTAAATTCAGAAATATACATTTTGGCTAACCAGTCAATTACAGACAAGTAATACTTTTGAATTTTGTCCTGATTGGCTATGACTCACTGCTATGGCCGAACTTGTCTGCTGTGTTCGTAGTGTTCAGGGTTCTTTTGGAACGCAACTAGCTTACTTAAACTCGGTTAAAATTTTCAAAGTCATCCTCGGAGCAACAATAGGAAAAAACAAACTTCATTTGGTACACTTTTCTTTTTAAGAGCCATCAACGGCCAACATCCTACAAGACGATAATTATCAAAGCTCAAGAAATTCGCGGTCAAATAAAGGTGACTATATGAACTGTTAATCATGTAAAAATAAATTCGCAGATTGCGTTTGATGGGACTAAAACCACATTCACAATACTCCAAATAGCTTGATTAAGGACGGGTTAATTTTGGTTAAAATTATACGAAATAGTCACTCATTGTATTCATACTGCAAACTAACTTGTGTTGTTACCAAGAATTACTCTGTAAGGTTTATTCAAGTCTAAAATATAGGTTGTTACCAACTTCCAGTGCGAGCTTTGTAGCCAATCAGAATCTTTGTAGTTTGATATCGGTATTGTTTCACTAGCATTTCATGTCATGGCTCCTTGCTACACGACGAACCGTGATGCCAGGATTCAACAAGAGTTTTTTTGTCCACTGACTTTCCTTGAGAAGGTCAGTGCACGTATTGCCAATAACTTCGTGTGGACAGCTGGCTAGCTGCTCAGGTTTGTGGCAATCACGTAATAACCAAGTGAGTTACGGAACTGAACGAAGACGTTTCGGAATGCGGACGATACATCACCGCTTCATTTCGCTGGCGTCACATGATCACTGACCGAACACGTAGATTGAACGTAAGAACATCCCGATATAAAAGCGCGATTTCAGAGTTTTGTGAACGTTTTTACCAAAGATAAGTAACATACTGCTTGTTTTGTCATCCCAAACCATTATCTTTAGAGTTACCAACACTTTGGCCAGACGCAGTGTTTACTCCGCTTACGCAGTGTTTATTCTGGTGTTTACCTATGATTAACCGAATTACACATCGATATAAATACGAAACCATTTGTGTTTGGACTGATCAATTCATGATGCTTCGATCACGTGTCATTTTTCGTGAATGGCCTCTTGCAGTCAGACCAGTACTACTGAGCTTGTTGATTTGTCTGTCGAAAAAGTTGAAACGAAGCCATTAAAAAGTCTAATTTCTGGTGTTTCTCTAGTGTACCTTGATGGAAACACACACTTTTTCTTACTCTTAAGTCAAACCACCCAGAAAGAAAATGTCAGATAAATTATAATGAACCCAGGCCTGACAGCTTGTTTAATACGTATGAGATCACTGTCTCTTCATTACGTTTATTTCCGTTGACGAAATGGCTGCATATAGTCGTCCGAGCAAGACTAAATTTCATCCGCCTTTTCCCTTATCTTATCTTCAGAATTGCAAGTTAAAAGCTATATAAAAAAGCGGAAAATTTAGCTAGAACGCGAGCACGACATCACATGTTACGATGTCCGTCGGAGTTGAGATCGGCACGGAACTTGACACTTAAACCTGAACACGAAATTATAGTTCATGTGGGAGATTGGTAAATCTCATACAACTAGTCGACGTTCTTCAAGCTCGTTCTCTCAGAAAAACGATTTCTGAGCCCCAGACGGGAATCCCCGGGTTCGATTCCTAAGATCGTGTTTAGCTTTAAGTATTTACATTATTTTATCATATCGTAACTTCCGTTTAGGCAGTACATATGACGAACATGCACCCTAGCTCACCATCTCGGTCGTGGTAGCTCAATGGTTAGAGCGTCTCACCAGTTATGAGAAGGTTGCGGGTTTGATTCCCGTCTAGGGCTCAGAAACCGTTTTTCTGAGAGAACGAGCTTGACGAACGTCCACTAGTCGTCTGAACTTGACACTAAAAGGGCTTTTACGACAGTTACTTTGCCGATTGTTGTTCATATGACCACTTGCTCAAAACCACAAGTACGCGTTCTAATGCGTTCGAATTTGCTGAATGGCGTTTCGATAGACTCAGTTTTGAAAAAAAAAAAATTTTAATGGCATAACTGTACCTTTTTAATGGGGAAATGGGGCAACAGGTCTCGGTAAACTTTTGTGGGGGCCAGGGCTTAGCAACGAATTGACAGGAGGCCTCTCTAAATCTTAAGCGCACCATCTTGCACTGCCATAACTGGAATATCTGGTATAATAGTCCTTAAAATCGTTTCAGTCTTTTCGACGGTCTCAGTTGAATCTTAAGATGACCGCTGCTGAAGCCGTCGAAAGTCAGTTACTTCCCGCAACAGTCTTTCTCAAGACCACACAAAGCTATACAATCAACTGCTAGAAACGTAAGGATTCACCCACATTCAAACCAAAATTTTTCTAGCCAATTTGCTATTATTCTTTATAAGCAAACTTTTTCAAATATATTTGGACGCAAATGATAGGTAGTTGTTGTTGTTTAATAAATTTATTGTCGCTATCATTTGGTATTATTCATTTTTATTATTTTTAATTTGTCTTTAACGACTCAGTCAGTAGACACATGCACACGCTATATGCCTATTTATACAATTTATCTGGACCTCAGATAATCAAAAGGATAATATTATTACTCGAACAGCCTATTTCCGTTAGCCAGTTAGTTATATCATCTAAAAGATTGTAAACTATGTCGTTGATTCTATTACCAAGGTGGCGGATCCAATAGTATTTTACTGTGGCTAACGTCAGATTATTTAACTCGTTAATGAAAAACTAAGAATATTATTTATAAAGATATTCTGGTCGAGTGTGAGTGTTTCGAAAGCTTGAGTTACAGAATGTATTGGTACATTTCGAATTTTGGCTCTCTTCACCTGTGGAATCTAAAGGGACGTGGTTTGCGTAATATTTTCTCGTCATATTACTTTGTACTGCATGGTACCAAACTAATTTTCTAATTTCCACTATTTTGTTGGTTTTATTTGTAGGACTGACTATCAGTGGCCTCAGTGTTTTAACCAAACAGAAGATTTGTCGAAAATTAGATATCAGAGATGATGCTTTAGGTGGAGATTTCAGGACACTTGCAGGTTACTTAGGAATGTCCAGTGATGACCTGGCGCTAGTTTCTCAAGGAGAACAACCGACATATAATGTGTTACGTTGGTGGGAAAGAACGTCTAAGGCAACCGTTCCAGCACTGCGAGATGTGTTATGTAAAATGGAGCGTTGGGATTGTGCAGATATCCTAAATGAAGATTAACGTTAGGTATCCGATTAGATTTCTATCAGTAAAGAAACTGTTTCGTTTCTAATATTGTTGCTTTTGTTCCTGTTGCTGCTGCTGTCTCTTAGCTGTCGTTGTCGTCTTCGTTGTCATCGCCATTGTAGTTGTTGGTGTCGTTGTAGAAATAACTTCTTCATTATTATTTCGATCGTCAAAAGGGTCGATAATGATTATTTCAGTCTCATTGGACTCTCTCTCTCTGAAGTTGCGTTCTCGTTATATTTTCTAATGGGATTGGATGGATTTAAATGAATCGGTTGCATGAATAAAAAGGGATTTATTGAATTGGTAGAATATATTTAAAAGAATGGATGTAATTGAAGGATTTGAATGAATTTAAATGAATAGATTAAACAGACTGGGTTTGGATGTGAGAGCAGTCAACCAGAATATATTGGTATATTAGTTGGTTGCGACCAAATTGTATTGGATCAAATTAACCGAGGTTATCTGGGACGGACGGAAAGGTGCTTCTACTCGATGGTACCACCGATTTATATTTCATTTCCATTCAAAATGGACCGGACAATCATCCAGGATTTTAGATGGTCAATTTCGTCGACAAAAATTATCGAAGTTTCTTTAGACGTACAAATGTGGGAAAGTTCTCACATTGACTTAACAACACATCTCGTCTATTTTTTAACCTGAGATTAATTTCCACAAGTAAACATGCCATTGACCTTGAAAAACATGTTAAGATCACATTAAAAATTTATTCTCGATGGAATATAAAGATATTTTATCGTATTTAGTTGTCAGTTAAACTTTACAAATGCACAAAATAAGCCATCGGAATTGCAACATACGTACAAACACTTGTTTCCTATTTGTCTAAATTGAACGAGGTGTCTGAAAACCAATTTGTTGAAATCTCTACGGAAAGCTCATTAACATGCAAACACGATATTTCGTGTGACAAAATGACTTTTAATCTCTGGTCCTTGCGGTACATTTGAGGAATTTTTAACTAAAATAGAAATTTAAATCAGTTGTCGTCCATCATGCAATTAGCTCGTCGTTTTATTCTTTTCGTCTTAAAGTTGGGAACTTTTATTGAATTAAGTGAAGTCACTAGAAAGCTAATGTAGAATTAAATTCGAGGTAGATTTTTGCGATCACTCATGTGCATATCTAGGTTTGGCATATTGAAATTCAAATGATTAACGCTATTCACTCCAATTGGAGTTCTCTAAATTAAGTTCCTGTTTGTGCCGGGAGCTGGAATGGTAATACAGCTCTGAAATCTAATAGATTTAGTAGGGAATTAAATTGTTTCCCATATGAATGAATAGATTTTACAAACATAACTTCCATCACTTGTCGACAGATCTGGTTCGTTGAACGGTTCGAGAATACTCGTAAAGTTTCGAAAGAGGAGAATCATACATACAGTGGTAAAAGTCGTGTACCGTGTTGTTTAACTTTTTATTGTCCGCAGAAATTGGTTAAAGGGGGAAAAAATTTGCTGAACATTTGGTCATCGTTCGTTGCACTGCAACGACAAGTTCGAACCGTACACTAAGGTCAGATATGTTGGGTATTGGTTCGGAAAGTATTTACAATTTACAATTTACAATTTCCGCAAAATGGTATGCTGTTGTGTTATCGCGTAATCGGTCTCGAGCAATTTCGAGCAAAACGGCACATGCATGCTAACAGTCACGTCAATCTGATTTTTGGCATGTGTTATTTTCGTTTCCAAATAGTTCTACTGAAAACCAACCTCAGCTTATTTAAAAAATTGTGATATGTAGGGAAAATGTGTTACTGCACAGTTTGCCCAAGTTATTTGATATGGTTATCTGTAGTTTATAAGTCACACAGTCATCAAATTTAATTCAGAGGAATTTAATTGGCGGTTTCCCTGACTTATTTGCTTAATACAACTATGATGTTTTTCGAAATTTTGTGATTCTAATACGATCAGTTGTCTCATTGTTCTCTTTGGGAATTAAAAATTTCCATGAAAAAAAAAAATAATGTGTCAAAGTTTTCTGGAAGTTGTATTCGTGGGAAAACAAAATTTGGGGCCATTGGAAGCCGAAGGAGTGCAAATTAATACCAAATTGAACAACAAACTATATAGTTACCAATTAATTTCAAACTCATAATTCTTGAGATTTGTACCCAATCAGGGAACTGTATTATAAGCGTAACAAGCTCTTTAAAAGTATGAGATCATAGCAGGGTGCAATTACATACGTTTGCCTCCCCTCCCACACACACTTTTATAAAAGGAGGACGCAATTGCCTTCTCGCTTCCTGTGCCTATCTGTGTTCTGTCTAGTGCATGTAATTTGAGACGCTCGTCAATCCATTCTCGATCAAAGGGAATGGTCTGGAAACCCGGAAAACTTCATGGCGAGTGACAAAAAGGAGCTGATTTAAGCCTAATTTCCAGTAGGTGAAATTTTTCGCGCGCACTACATATTCCTTTTTTCTCATTGTCTGTTAGCAACTTAAGAATTGCTGAGAGCCAATGAGAGGAAAGGAAATGACAGTAGCTGCGGAAAATTCCGCCTAGTGGAAATTAGGCTTTATATAAGAGGGACCCTGACCACGCACAAGCCTTTTGTACTTTGTCAATAAATATATAAAAGATTTGGTTGAGTATTGAACCCACACAATTCTATTGGATGACTGCCTCATTATTCTGGACGTTATTGGTGTCCAGTCGGACTATAGTGAAACACCAGTCATTTTGATATCAATTCAATAATACATGTAAACACAAGCCTGATCGACTCAATAACACATTTAAATACAGATTTGACCGAGTACCCATCAACGTACGGTTATCGAGATCGTGGAACAACCTGGTCCGAAAACGCTCGTCATCCTTTTGTGTAGGTTTTCCACGATCGACCTGTGCCATTGTAAGCAATGTGAGCGTATTAAAGAACAAGATACTTGCCAGCCACATGACCAACCAGGCAGACAAGAACACTTTGCAAAGGAAAAGATGGCACATTTATTTATAACATGCATCATATAGTCACGTGTTTCAGACTCGCAAATTTGTAACGTAGAAAAAAAATAAAACTGAATTTTAGGCTCGTGCTACCGCACGTAGCCGGAGAGAAAAGCCGATTTTAACTTTCACAAAAAAATTTGTGGTAGAATTTTTCGTTGCTTTTTTAGCGTTTTTTCAGCGTTACAGGGTTAATGCCACAAATACCGCCGAAAACTCTATATAAATTTAAAAATTTATTACTGTATTAATTGTCTGACTTCTAAAAAACGAAGTTCATATATCGGGAAAGTACCCATTTGTTGCTGGTCATGTCAACAATTTCTATTTATGTAATTCTCTCGTGCTCTTTTTGTAATATGTAGTACCAAGTCTTAACTTCTGTTGTATCATCATTTTGTGAAAATACTTTCATGTTTGCTGGTAGCATTCAATTTGCTATAAGCACTTTTTTACTTTGTGGACATTTTTTTAATATTGTTACTGTATGTTGCATGTTTTCTGATGTCTGACATGAAAGACAGAAAACTTGAAAAGAAAAAAGAGAAAAAATACCTAAAAATAGAAAAAATATTGCAATATTCCCTTGCCTGGTCCCAAGTACAGAATAGGAAAAAGAGGAAGGCAGTAATTGCTCCTTTTTAACTTTTAAAAATGCTTGAAACTTGATATTTCTTGTTTTACGTAGTTGAGAACATTCTTTATTTTTTATTTAATGAAAACTTTGATAAATCATCCTCCGATTTTGGAGGGATGGCTTTATAAAAATCTCATGTGTTAATCATCAATACTTCAATCAGTGATAGGAATACCTTTGTTTTTTCAAAAAATACATACTTGTCTTACCAATTCATTTTATGGCAAAAAACCAGAAGCTTTCATAAGTTTTATCTTTTCATAAGAAAATGTGGAATAAGGGTTAAAGGAAAATCACAAGAGTTTTGGGGGGAGTAAAAAAGCCGAAAGGAATCAGTATCCGTTATAAATGTATTGTTAACTGGCTAAAAGAAGGCAAACCAGAAGGAAATACAGTACAAAGTTGCCGAATATACTCTTTAACTCTTTGTTAAGGTATGTCGTTGATTGCCAATGAGCGGCGGTGTGCTATCGGATATACAAGCAAGAGCCGAAAGCGAGTAATTATATGTCCAATAGAACACCAACGCGAACGTTGTAAAGTACTTATGCAAATAATAACTTATGCAAATACTCATGCAAATAAACATTCATGTTCATCAGAAATGGTGAAGATTGAAATCGTTTTCACCGGAAAAATCGACTCAAAAATCCGCCGTATTGTTTGCGGCAAAAATTTTTACCCGATGTCCGATCCACATTATATGGAGATATGTGTCGCAATCCCATTCCCAGAGTGTGCGATTCTTTTGGCCACCACGAAGATTACGGGAACCTGGCACCCCGGATCTTTTCGCTGGCACTTCCACTGTTGTCAACTTTGGGATTTTATCCCAAGATCTTGGGATTTTTTCAAGCAAATGGGATTTTTCTTGGATTTTTTTTGAAATTCACCCTTGGGATTTTTCTTGGGATTTTCCAACTGTGCTGTGCTGTAAGATTTTAAGAGTGAGATAGGATACACAATAAAACCAATCAAGGTCGTAAAAGTTGCTTTGATTTCAAAACCGGTTTTGTCTTTTCAATAATGATGCACTTTACTAATCCGGCATGAAGTATTCCGCCAAAATGTTAGCCAAATATGTGTGCGGCGCAATATTTTTCGCGTAAATTTGTAAAAGCTTTTCTTCAAAAAAAACTAAAATGACAACGAAAAGTAAGTGGTATTCGCAAAAATACAACCACTTGTGGAGTAATGACAAAGAATTTGCAGGTAAATGGTTAATGTATGTCTTAAAATAAATCCTTCTTCGATTTTTAATCTATTAATCAATAGTTTTTTCAATGTATTAGGGTGGTTGGCACCAGTTAATGGCGGTGATTATAAAGCTTTTTGTAAAGTTTGCAAAGTAAAACTCAAAATTCACAAAAACGATCTTCGAAAGCATGCAAAGAGTGTCAAACATAAAAACAAAATGAAATGTAACCAAGAACTGCTCACGATGCAACCAATCCGTGCAATGTGCCAACAAGCATTATCGGAGTCTCAAAAAGTAGACGAAATTAAAACGTTCGTATTTGTTGCCAAACATGCTGCTTTTCTTGCGGTTGACCATCTAATACTTTTATTGCCAAAGATCTTTCCAGACTCAACCATCGCGTCCAACCTGAAATTGCATCGGACAAAGTGCACAGCATTGCTGGTTGATCTTTTCTCACCGTGCCTTTCTGATGAACTCGTAAAACATTGGTGATAGCTTTTACAGCTTAATTGCTGATGAATCAACTGATGTCAGTCAGTGCAAGATTTTGACTGTTTGTGTTCGTTACTTCAGTTTGCTCACCCAGATAATTGAAACCACATTCCTCAAAATGGTTCCCCTTGGTGGATTAGCTACATCCGAGGCGATTGGAGATGCCATATGCAAAGTCATCAATGATTCTGGCTTGACCTTAGAGAAGCTAATTGGTATCCGCGTTGATGGCTGTAGCACAATGGTCTGTGCTTATCATAGTCTGGCCACCTAATTTCGAGAACTGGTTCCCCACATCCTTATTTTCAAATGTGTGTGTCACAGCCTGCAGTCGGCAGCGAATAAAGCAGCTGATACATTGCCTTCATATCTTGATTTTATGGTAAGAGAATCCTACAGTTGGTTTTCCGACAGCCCTAAACGACTTATAGAGTACCGCGAATTGCACAAGGCCATCACAAATGAAGGTCCAGTGTGGGAAAAGAAGAGTTAGATGCTTTGGAAAGAAGAAAAATGAACTCTGAAGGTCTATCCACGATGAACATCAAGATTCATCGCAGGAAGATAACACTGGTATTTAATTATCGAACAACTGGTATTGAGGTAATTATCTTCATGTCTACTTTTTTGAACAGCTCTGATGATCTGAGAGACCTCAAGGTAATCACTAAATTTAGTTCAAAAACTCATGAGTAATTAATTACTCGGGCTACGTCCGCGTGGTTTTAAATCCGATAAAACACTACTGCTCGTTTATTAAACATTACTTAAAATCGACATCAACATAATTTTACAATGTTTATTAAATTGACTTAAATTGACGACTTAATGTTCTCCTAATTTAGGTGGGAGACTATTCCAAACTTTAACACCAATATTTGAAAATGAGTTTTTATAAGTTGGTAGCCGTGGTACATTCCTTGCTAAAATAGTCCCCCAAAGATGCTGATCTAGTATTGTAATCGTATGTATGACTGACTTTATGAAACAAATCACTAATATTAATGGGTGTTTGTTTCTTTTCAATAGCATACATAATACATGCACTATTTTGAAAATACAAGAGAACTACAGGAAGTATATTTGACTTGGCAAAGAGTGGAAACGCATGTTCTCTAAAATTTGAAAAATGAATTAAACGTAAAACACGTTTTTGAAGGACTAAAAGAGGATTAATAACTGATTTAGCCGTTTGGCCCCACACAGCAATGCCATATGTTAAGTATTGATGACCAAGAGCAAGACATATTCTTTCAAGAGTAAATTTTGGGACAAAATGTCGAAATGTTGCAATACATTCAACAGCTTTACTTAATTTTAGAGTTATATACTTGATGTGACTCTTCCAAGATAAAGTAGAATCCATCCAAACACCAAGATATTTGATTGTGTCTTTATAGTTTAATGGAACTACTGAATTTGAGACATTGTCAAACATTGGTATGTTTGGAATAAAGGAAGCTTTTTTTGGCGGGAATGGAACATGACAAAATTTGACTAGGCAGCATTCAGTGTTAATTTATTTGTTACTAGCCATTACAGATACATTTTCAAGCTCTCCATTAACAGTATCTTCCAAATCCTTTAAGTTGTGGTTAGATTATGAATACTAGTACCATGAACAAACAAAAGGAAATTAAATATGTTGGAACTCAAATGTATATCGTTGATATATAAGAGAAATAGCAATGGACCAAAAACAGATCCATGTGGCACTCCACATAAACAATTTTTTTTAATGAAATTATCAACCGATGTAATTTACAGACGATTTTTCAGATAAGAGGCAAACCAATCATTGATCACATCCCTTATTCCATAACATGAGAGTTTTGCTTATAAAATATAATGATTTACTGTATCAAATGCTTTTTTAAGTCAATAAATATTCCACAAATATATTTGGATTCATTCAGATTTCTATAAATTTTAATCAACAATATCAATAACGGCATGTTGGGGTTACTCAATATGGCAAGTGTTCAATTTGTTACCGATTTTCGGCCCCCATGTCCTCTCTAGTTTTATATGATCTTTCACAAGTTACGATACCGTTTACAGAATTGAATTAAATCGGATCAATCTAATGAACTTTCAACTAATCAGGGGAACTTACGTGATACTTGATTAAGCAACATCAAAACAGCACTGTCTTCGCTGACGTCCGCCGCCAGATTAACCAATCGGGATCATTGAAACCTCCATCCACAGTTTCTTATTCAGGCCGGCATCAGTCGAACTCGAATGCTCATTACCACGGTTGTCACGGATGCGTATGTTGTCTCTAAGGAAGTTCAATTACGTATCAGTACACAAAGTGGGATCTGGTTTGATAATTATATTACAGTACATTATTTTTCCCAAGCAATTTACCGGAACTTATCTTCAACTTGATCTTGGTTCCACCTTTGGTGCTTTGCTAAGCGAAACGCAGTGTGTTCGGGTTAGGGTTTGGGTTAGATGACCCAGAAGATCACCATGTGCGATTAATCTACTTACTGCGTAAGGATAGTGAACAAGCTAGGTGGTAATCTCCTTTAGTTGCTAGATTTAAGGTTTTTGTTAGGGTTAGAGTTAGGGTTAGCATTGAGATTATAAGTACTCCAACTTACACTCAACATACGTTCATTGAGCTCCGGTTGTATTCTAGTTTCATGGAAAGTAGCTAATGAAGATTATTTTTAAAACAAAAGTTATTGTTGCTCTTTTCTTTTTGTTTAAAGAGTTGTCTTCAAAGTGTAGAATGGCAATATTGAAATTGTATTAAGTGATTCTTAAGATGTGTTAAATAACATACCTTAAGGTTTCTTAGATTACACACCTTCATTGTCAGAATAGCGCAGCTAAGACGTGTGGAAAAATACACCAGTGTGTAGGAAAATATACCAGGGTGTGTTTAATAAGATATCTTTTCACAAAACGCAACTTAAGATGTTTCATATTTTGGACAAGGCAAAAACACACAGTAAGATGTGTTTTATATATTTTATGCGATTCATCAAAAAAAATGAAAACTGTCACGAGCAGAATAGGAATTGTTGGAAAAATGTCGAAGTAAAGAAACAAGAAACTTAGCAATACTGAACAAGTGAGAATGAAGAGAAGAAAGGATTGGTCTGAGAGAGACATTACACTTATGAACCTTAGGCAGACCGTATAAAATACCTGGTTGAGAACCAGCGGGATTAACTGATGGTATCGATCGTCCGAAATTTTTTCATTCTTAGTAAGTTCCTTTTTTAAAAAAGTTCCTACGTTTTACGTTTGGTTAGTTTCACTGGATCGTCGTCAAGCTTATGGAATTCGTTTTCATCACCAAAAATATCAAGCATCTTATCGCGGTGGTCAGATCTGTCAAGTATAACGACGCCGTTGCCTTTGTCCTGTTTAATGACGATGATATTTTGATCTTCTTGTAATGATTTGAGCGTTATTAGTTCGTCTTTGGTAAAAATAAAGGTCGGTGGAGAGTAACTTCTTTTTGAATCAGCACCACTTTTTCTACTTTAGCTTAAGTCAACCTTTCGCATTCCTATTCTTTGACTCTTTCCTTACGTGACCTAGTTTTGTCCTTTATCGTAATTGTTCTCATCTTCTCCTTTTCACCTTCCCTTCTCATTTTTAATTGTTATTTTTAACATCACTTTCTTATTGGTTAATTTCTGATACTGTGTAAGTATTTTTCTGGGCTTAGGCAATCATGTAATTGGTCTCTCTGAAGATGTTGTCAGGAATACAACGAAAAGTCAGAATAAAAGTTTATTATGGCTTTACTCCGTGTTTTATGCTTGGTTTTAATATTTCTTACAAGGCTAGAGATGAAGAAACGCAAACTTTCTATCTTAGCGAAGCATCTTCGTCCGTTAGCGTGAGTTTTTATTTCATAAATGTTTTCTAGAAAAGCCGTCCGTAATCCTTACTAAAGTCTTCTTCTGCTCCTTTATTCTTTCCGCCATTTATTAATAAGGAAGTTGTTTTTATTATTAGTGTTTCGATATATCGAAACTTAAATTCTTGCCAAAGAATTATCAACAAGGTTAGCCAAAATACGGTACATATACTGATATTGTTGATATAGCCTTTACTGTTTAGCGATGCAATGACTTTCACCTAGAAATATTACTCCAATGCAGTGCTTCAGTTGACTTCTGAATATACTTCTGGGTGAACGAATAATTGCTTCTGAACTTACAAATATCAAGTTATACTTGCCGTTCTTGATATCTTCAATGTCAGTAGAACTGGATTCTGGACCGAGACACATAACTGCTACTAGTTTTTGTTGGAGTGCTATAAGGTGCGAATCTCGCCATAATTCAGATCTCTACAATCTATACCTTCAATTTATAAAATGCGGCCCAAAATTTATGTCATGCAGCCTTCAATTTTAAGACATGCAATTATCAGGTTATAAAATGCATGCTCAACCTCGTTTACGGCGTGGAGGCAAAATGTCCTTGGAACGAGGTTGATGCATGCTTACAGTTTAGAAAATGCAGCCTTCAATTCATAAAATGCGAAGTTAAGTTGATAAAATCCAGTCTAAATAGATATAAAATCCAGTCTAAATTATAAAATTCAGCCCAGGAGTCTTCCAGCTGTTTAAATAAACTGGCCGAAACAATTTGAATTGTACAATGATTTTGCGAAATTCTTAAAGTGCCTATGAAGCGAAACTTTTCATGGCAGGTTTTTCAAAATTCGATATGCACTTGGAACATACGGAGGGTAAAAAATTCTTTAAAATGTTATTACCCCTCTTAAATAAGTATAAATAGGTAAGCATTTCAGCCAAAAAAATGTTCATTCAACGCGCGGTCTAAATACCCGCGACCAGTTGGTGTGACGTCATGGTGTTGCAAGTTCATGTAGAGATTCGTGTAAAATTCATGTTCTAAACTGCATGGACCATATGACGATTTTGAAGTACTGACAGACTCCTAGTCGTTGGGCATTTTATGAATTCACGCTTTCTGTTCTACTGACTGAGTGATTTCAAGTTCCTGCTGATGAACCATTCAGACGTCATCGAGCTGATTTAGGACCCAGTCTCTGAGACAGATTTTTTTCAGAAACTAGTTGATTCTGAAGCTTAAAAACAACGACTTATAATTTTTTCTGATAATTACAGCTGCTAAGTAGGTTTTATTCATGCTTAACAATGAAAACATTTTAAGAAAATTTAGCTTCATAGGCACTTTAAATGGATCTTTACAGAATATTATGCAGCACTCTAGGAACATGCACAAAAAATGCTAAGAATGGCGACTTATCTCGCTGAGTCATATAACGAAGCCACATGGCTGAGTCAACCGAAGTAGCTGCATTACGAAGGGTTTTAGCAGCCAAATTGTAAAACATCAGTGCAAATCTATCTCATCTTTACTATCAGCTACCTATTGAAGATGTACAGCTGGAAATTGATGGCATTGCCGAGGCGATTCAATTTTTAGATTCTTTCCCGCGAATATCTAAGGATATCTACGAAGAAATTTCATCAGTAAGAAGATTTTGAAAGAAGCAATGTCTCTATGAGAGACCCCAAATAAAGACCAATTTCAATTTCTGGCGGCTAATTTTATAGATTGCATCTTACGTAAATCAAAATCTTTATTTTATGAACTAATAGACTTCATTTTTTTTTTAGTCAGAAACTGCATTTTATAAATTGCCAGGCTGCATTTAAGAGATCTGAAGTATGGCGGGATTGGCACCTCATAGAGTGCTGCCTCTTGGTCTTTTATTCAACATACAAGTGATGCAACAGCTGTAGGTTACGATTTTCACAGGGGTGTGGAAGTTAACTGCAAAGTTGCAATCGAATCAGTTGCTGACCACGAAAT